>SJYW01020293.1:404795-478245 GCA_006410735.1 Raphicerus campestris | reverse complement strand
ACAAAACAGAAACAGCCTCACAGACACAGAACACAATCTTGGGGGCGTGGGGGGAGGGGGTGGGGAGAGAACTATATAATAGTTACCAAAGGGGAATGGGACAAAATTAGGAGTTTGGGATTAAAAGATGCATACCGTTATATGTAAAACAGATAAACATCAAGGCCCTACTGATTGCACAGGGAACTAAATTTAATATCTTAACCTACAATGGACAGTAATCTGAAAATTTTATATATATAAAAACATTGCTCTAATCCTGAAACTAACACAATGTAAATCAGCTATACTTCAATTTAAAAAACATATTGCCTATATCAGGTGAGAGGATTATTTACTTAAGTTAGTAGATCTCTAAGAATGACAGTCTATTAGATCCGTGTGAGATTAACATCAGTATATTTAAGTTCTGCTTTGTTACTTATTTCATTTGTTTCTAAAATATGCCCTCCAGGGCTTCCCTGATGGCTCAGTGGTAAAGAATCTGCCTGCCAGTGCAGGAAACACAGGTTCAATCCCTGATCTGGGAAGATCCCACACGCCACAGAGCAACTCAGCCCGAGGGCCACGACAACTGAGCCTGTAGTCTTGAGCTTAGGAGTCGCAACTGAAGCCCGTGTGCCCTGGAGCCTGTGCTTCTGCAACAAGAGAAGCCCCCTGCATGAGAAGCCTGCACACCACAACTAGAGAGCCGCCCCAGCTCACCGCAACTCAGGAAAAGCCCGCACAGCAATGATGACGCTGCTGCTGCTGCTAGATCACTTCAGTCATGTCCGACTCTGTGCGACCCCATACACGGCAGCCCTTCAGGCTCCTCCATTCGTGGGATTTTCTAGGCAAGAATACTGGAGTGGCTTGCCATTGCCTTCTCCAGAATGATGATACAGCACAGCCTAAATAAATAAACAAAATCATAAACTATGCCCTCCAAAGGACTTTATGATTACTCTTTATTAAAGAACTCAAAATTTTGCAAACTTATTTAACTGCTCATTCTCCCACCACAAAGTAATTAGAGCTCCTATTGTTCCACTTCAAAGATAGAAAAAGGGAAAGGGGCCAGAAGGAGGTTATCTAAGCTGTCCAAGGCAGGATGTGAGTGTGTGAGGGTCTCCGATCCCCCGGGGCAGGCCTCCCCTTTGCTGGTCCACTTTGCATCTGGTTAGTATTGTTAAACCATGGAAACAGCCGGCTGTTGCCAAAGAGAAATGTTTCTATCAAAGTTTCTCAAGTGTCCCGGAGGAGCCCCCGCCAACAACCAGTGATGACATAATGTTGGCTGATGAAGCCCTCCCGGCCAATCAGGCTGCGGAAACAGTGCCACCCACGGAGGAACTTTTTATGGGATTTCATAGGAAACAGTTCTGAGGTGCACACGCGGCCAGCCCCCAGGCTCTGAGCGGGGCGCTGACTGTCCGCAGCTCCTCCTGCAGTTCAAGTATTTCTCTCCTACACATCAAAGTTACGTTCACTCGTTTTCTTCTCAAAATGGAGATTTTGAGAGGCGAAGACCAGCTGGACAGAACTAAACAGACTCCAGGATGATTTCCTTGGAAAAGCAAAGGGCGGGGCAGGTGGGCAGGGCAGGGCGCAATTCACCCTCCCGGTGGTAGTCTGTAAAACACACAGTGAGTGGCACGCCTGCTTGGGGAAAACACACCAGCTGTTGTCTCTGCGGCGCAGGGCCACCCCCGCGTCCGGAGACATCCCCTCCAGGTCTGCCCCGCTGTGACCCCACAACTGGAATCCTCAGCCTCTCGGAGAAGGCCAGAGTTCAGGCTCATATTTGCACAAATTCGTGTTTGAATTGGTCTGCCCTGGTGGTTCAGCAAAAATGTCTGCCTGCCAGTGCAGGACACACCGATTAGATCCCTGGGATGGGAAGACCCCCGGGAGGAGGGCATGGCAACCCACTCCAGTGTTCTTGCCTGGACATTCCCATGGACAGAGGAACCTGGGGGGCTAAGTTCATGGGGTCACAAAGAGTTGGACACAATTGAGTGAATAACTATCTCCCCACCCCCCTCCCCCGCGACCCCCCACACACATCAAGTAATCAATAGGCATTAGACGTTTGTGGCTGCTGTAGACAGCATTCTTTCCTGACATCAGTTCTCACCTGTATCATAACCATCTTCCAGTTGTAACCCCCACCTTGCTCTCATAACCAGCTTCATATTTTTGAATGCAAAGTCAAGCATAATTCTCCCTTGCTGAAAACCCTTTTGACTTGATTTATTAATTGTATTGGGGTATACTTATTTTACAATGTTGTTATGAGTTTCTGCTTTCCAGCAAAGTGAATCAGCTGTCCATATATATATATATCCCCTCTAT
The DNA here is from genome assembly GCA_006410735.1 of Raphicerus campestris. NCBI lineage: Eukaryota > Metazoa > Chordata > Mammalia > Artiodactyla > Bovidae > Raphicerus > Raphicerus campestris. Next base: position 475,908 of record SJYW01020293.1, on the reverse strand, counting down.
TTTTGAAAGGCAGCTGTGTTCTCCACTATACCACCAATGCCCACCATCTCCTGTTTTTTGAATTTCCTTCTCAGGTAACCCTACTCAGAGCTGAAAACTCTTAAGGTGAACTCTTTGCCTCTAGAATCCCAGTTCCTTAATACTGCCCCAACTTCCCCATCACCAGCTTCATCAATCCCACACCCACACACCCCAAACTCTAACTTTACTAAATTACTTGCTATCCCTCCCCTCCAAGGCTGAGCTCCTTCCTGGTTCTTCCACCAGGAACACTCTTCCCTGGCCCCCTCGCCTCCATTTTTGACCTAAAGGACTCCAAGCCTTCTACAGAGAGACATAACATTCTTTGTGAAGTTCCTGATCTCTTCCCTACGAGCCCCCACCGTCCCATACAAGCCCCAGCCCACACATTGTGCTCCGTAACATCCAGGGTGACCAAATGTCCTCGTTCACCCAGGACTGAAGAACTGTCCAGAATTAAGGATTTTAGTGCTAAAACCAAAGAATCTTGAGCCAACAGGGGTATTTGGTCACCCCAATAGCACTGATCACATGGTTTGGGAATTAGCTGTCTTTTGAAAAGATTGGAGAGCAGAAATTTTGCCTTGTTCATCTTCACATCCACAGTATCTACCCTAGGGTCAGGCACATATAGGGCTTCCCAGGTGGTTCAGTGGTAAAAGAATCCACCTGCCAATGTAAGAGATGTGGGTTTGATCCCTGGGTCAGGAAGATCCCCTGAAGGAGGAAATGGCAACCCACTCTAGTATTCTTGCCTGGAGAATCCCACAGATGGAGGAGCCTGGTGGACTGCAGTCCATGGGTTTGCAAAGAGTTGTCCACGACTGAAGCGACTAAACAACAAGCGGCACGGATATGGTCCAGTCAATAAATATTTGTTAAATGCGTTGAGATAGCAGTTAGTTGCATCAACAGAAGAACTAAAGGCAGTGGTTCACATCCAGTCCCCTTACAAGACCTTGGGCATGTAATTGCTTTCATTTATATATTTATGTATTTGCCCTTGAAAGATTTGAGGCAAATTCCTTGGTCTTGCTGAGCCTGCATTTGTAAAAGGGAGATAATAATATCCATTTCACAGAGGTGTTGTGAAGGTTCAACAGATGTCAAGTGGTTAATACAATGCCTGGCATTTAACAATCTTTAATAAATGCTAGCTGCTATTACTATTTGTTATTATTATTATTTAAATAGCGAGCAGTGCAGTCAGTAAAGGTTGGCTCCCTTCCCCCCATTAAAGAAATAAATACAGGTAGCCTTAAATGTAATTATGCCATAGAAAAAGGTTCCCTTCAAACACTGATCGGCCACCTTGTCCACACATTAGAATCCCCCAGGGACCTTTTACAAAGACTGATGCCCAACCCCGACCAGTTAATTCAAATCTCCAGTGATGGATGCATGCATCAACTCCTTTAAAGGGCTCCCCTGGTAATGCTAATAGGCGCCCAGGTTGAGAACCTCTGCCTTAGGGCACTGGGTTAGCCGCTTTTTAACTCTTAATTGCTGCCCTGGCCCTTTCCAAACAATTCCCCTCCCACCCCAATCTAGGTGTTGGAACAGCAAGCGCTTAATTCCCTTTGTCCCCCCAGCTTTGTCATCATGGCAAGAACTGGAGAATTCTCAGCCCACCTGAGGGGAACCTTATTGCCTCTCCTCTTCATCATTCCAGGCTGGGACCTTCATTCCTAAAGCCCTTACCCCCCACCCCCGCCCCCCGCGGCTCCCAGCCTTTCAGAACCTTCACTGTATTCTCTCTGGAATTTGGAGAAATGAAAAAGAGATCACTTCATCTGTGTCTCCCTTAAAGGTACAGATGCTTCATTTTCTAGCCAGTGTTTCCCAAACTGGGGGCTCCAGACAACTTAGGGACTCACCTGGCTCTGCGTGACGACTTCCTGTCTGCGTTTTGGGTTGCCAATACATGACTATTGCACATTATGTGATTGCCACCTACTGCGCTTGTGTTTTGTAGCATAAAGGCGCTCAGTGCACATACGCAGATTTTGAAGGAGCCCAAACAGAAGGACCAAAGCACAGGAGAAGCCAATAGATTCAAAGGGACCAGAAAGTAGCCATTCGTGTCGAAATAACTGCAGAAACAGTTTGCGTGCGTGCGTGTGCTTGCACCGTTGTGCCCAGCTCTTTGTGACTGTAGCCCACCAGGCTCCTCTCTCCCTGGGGCTTCCCAGGGCAAGAATACTGGGGTGGGTTCCCATTTCCTCCTCCAGGAGATCTTCCCAACTCAGGGATCAAACCTGAGTCTCCTGCATTGGCAGGCGGATTCTTTACCAACTGCACCAACTGGGAAGCCCCCAGCAGTCTGCAGTGAGTCGTAAATATACACTTGAGACGTTTTCTTCTCTCTCTCCAAAAACAGTAGGAAGGGAAACCCCATGTAAAGTAGATTCTAATAAGGCTAACCGTATCATTTTGCAAATGTGAGTGAACATGAGTATCTACCAAGTGTTTGGGGGACTTCCCCAGTGGCCCAGTGGTGAAAACTCCATACTTCCAACGCACAGGCACAGTGGGCACAGGCTTGATCTCTGGTCAGAGAAATAAAATCCCACATCCTACGCAGTGTGGACAGTAAGTTTAAAAAAATTAAGTGAAATAAAATCAGCACTTGGAAATTACTCACTGGCCAAATTTGGGTCATACAGTGCCTGATGGCCCAGCATCAGCAAATACAGTCATGATGTTATAGATACCATTTGTGCCTCATCTCTATGAGAAGAAACAGTCTTTGATTGGTATTATTAAAGTTAAAACATAAAAACAGATTCTAAAACAAGACCCAAATCTACATTTTTCATTATTAAACCAGCCATACTGACTTATTTTTAGTAGCACCTCACAATCATCATAAATCCCATCAAAATAATGCTGTTTATTTAGGTGTCGTGTCTTTGGCTCTTTTTCTATTTTTTTTTTCCTTTTGATAGGTGTTTAAGACCAATAAGCATAAACAATATATACCTAGTCTTACTAAATCCCTAATTAAGAGATTCCCTTGTAGCTCTGTTGGTAAAGAATCTGCCTGCAGCGCAGGAGATCCAGGTTCAATCCCTGGGTTGGGAAGATGCCCTGGAGAAGGAAATGGCAACCCACTGAAGTATCCTTGCCTGGAAAATCTCATGGACAGAGGAGCCTGGTGGGCTGCAGTCCACGGGGTCGCAGAGAGTTGGGCACGACTGAGCAACTAACACTAATAGTGCCTGACAGCCTAGGAAGTCTCGAGATACCTGGAGTAACAGGTAATTTTGGCCTTGGAGTACGAAATGAAGCAGGGCAAAGGCTAACAGAGTTTCACCAAGAGAACGCACTGGTAACAGCAAACACCCTCTTCCAACAACACAAGAGAAGACTACAGATGGTCAAGACCAAAATCAGATTGATTGTATTCTTTGCAGTCAAACATGGAGAAGCAACAGAAACAAGACCAGGAGCTGACGGTGGCTCAGATCATGAACTCCTTATTGCCAAATTCAGACTTAAAATGAAGAAAGTAGGAAAAACCACTAGACCATTCAGGTATGACCTAAATCAAACCCCTTAAGATTACAGTGGAAGTGACAAATAGATTTAAGGGATTAGATCTTATAGAGTGCTGGAAGAACTATGGACGGAGGTTCATGACATTGTATAGGAGGCAGAGATCAAGACTATCCCCAAGAAAAAGAAATGCAAAAAGGCAAGATGGTTGTCTGAGGAGGCCTTACAAATAGCTGAGAAAAAGAAGAGAAGCTAAAGGCAAGGAGAAAAGGAAAGATATACCCATTTGAATGCAGAGTTCCAAAGAATAGCAAGGAGAGATAAGAAAGCCTTCCTCAGTGATCAATGCAAAGAAATAGAGGAAAACAATAGAATGGGAAAGACTAGAGATCTCTTCAAAAAAATTAGAGATACCAAGGGAACATTTCATGCAAAGATGGGCACAATAAAAGACGGAAATGGTATAGACCTAACAGAAGCAAAAGATATTAAGAAGAGGTGGCAAGAATACACAGAAGAACTGTACAAAAAAGATCGTCATGAGCCAGATAACCATGATGGTGTGATCGCTCACCTAGAGCCAGACATCCTGGAATGTGAAATCAAGTGGGCCTTAGAAAGCATCACTACGAATAAAGCTAGTGGAGGTGATGGAATTCCAGTTGAACTGTTTCAAATCCTGAAAGATGATGCTGTGAAAGTGCTGCCCTCAATATGCCAGCAAATTTGGAAAACTCAGCAGTGGCCACAGGACTGGAAAAGGTCAGTTTACATTCCAATCTGAAAGAAAGACTGTTCAAACTACCACACAATTGCACTCCAGCTCACACGTTAGCAAAGTAATGCTCAAAATTCTCCAAGTCAGGCTTCAACATTAGGCGAACCATGAACTTCCAGATGTTCAAGCTGGATTTAGAAAAGACAGAGGAACCAGAGATCAAATTGCCAATATCCACTGTATCATCTACAAAGCAAGAGAGTTCCAGAAAAACATATACTTCTGCTTTATTGGCTACACCAGAGTCTTTGACTGTGTGGTTCACAACAAACTGTGGAAAATTCTTCAAGAGATGTGAATTCCAGACCCCCTAACCTGCCTCCTGAGAAATCTGTATGCAGGTTAAGAAGCAACAGTTAGAACTGGACATGGAACAACAGACTAGTTCCAAATTGGAAAAGGAGTAAGTCTAGGCTGTATATTGTCACCCTGCTTATTTAACTTATGAGAGTACATTGTGCAAAATGCCAGGCTGGATGAAGCACAAGCTGAAATCAAGACTGCTGGGAGAAACATCAATAACCTCAGATACGCAGATGACACCACCCTTATGGCAGAAAGTGAAAAACTAAAGAACCTCTTGATGAAAGTGAAAGAGGAGCATGAAAATGTTGGCTTAAAACTCAACATTCAGAAAACTAAGATCATGGCATCTGGTCCCATCATTTCATGGCAAATAGATGAGGAAACAATGGAAACAGTGTCAGACTTTATTTTGAGGGGCTCCAAAATCACTGTAGATGGTGACTGCAGCCATGAAATTAAAAGACGCTTTCTACTTGGAAGAAAAGCTATGACCAACCTAGACAGCATATTGAAAAGCAGAGACATTACTTTGCCAACAAAGGTCCATCTAGTCAAGGCTATGGTTTTTCCTGTGGTCATGTATGGATGTGAGAGTTGGACCGTGAAGAAAGCTGAGCACTGGAGAATTGATGCTTTTGAACTGTGGTGTTGGAGAAGACTCTTGAGAGTCCATTGGACTGCAAGGAGATCCAACCAGTCCATCCTAAAGGAAATCAGTCCTGAATATTCATTGGAAGGACTGATGGTGAAGCTGAAACTCCAATACTTTGGCCACCTGAAGTGAAGAACTGACTCATTGGAAAAGACCCTGATGCTGGAAAAGACTGAAGGCAGGAGGAGAAGGGGACAACAGAGGATGAGACGGTTGGATGGCATCACTGACTCGATGGACATGAGTCTGAGCAAACTCCAGGAGTTGGTGATGGACAGGGAAGCCTGGAGGCCGGCAGTGCATGGGGTTGAAAAGAGTTGGACATGACTGAGGGACTGAACTGAACTGAATTAAGAGATGACAAAGTAATTCTAGTTACTGTTACCAGTCATCAGTTACCTTTTCCCGCCTGGTTTGGAACAATTCTCCTGACTGAAGATCAGAATCAGATAGGGTACGGTCAGAAATTCAGGCTCCCACATCCTGCTGCACCCAGAGGTTAGAGACAGGAGTTTGAAGCAGATGACACTGTCTGGGCTCCAGGGAAATTTAGCTTCATTTCTGAAGGCCAGTCTTCCTGGCTCTTTTAAATTCTAAATGCTTTTCAGCTGATTGATTGATTGCTTCTATGGGACATCCTTGTCTCAGAAATTAAATTGAAAACTGCTCCTTTCCAGAGGCTGTTTTCCTACTTCCTTGGGTCAACAAGGCTCTTCTTATTTCTATCTGGCCTCAAAGATATGAGCCTGTAACTGGAGAAATAGAAACTTGATTCTTACACTACTTTTTTAAAAAATTGGACCTCAGAGGTAGGGGTTCAGTTAATCACACACCTCAGTTATGACGTATGCCCATCCCAGGTTAGTGCAAAGCCCTTTCTTGTTTTGCTTTTCCCTTTTTTACCCCTTTCCCTACTTTCACAGACTCGTGTGCATGTTAATAACATAACACCTGTCATGTTAATAACCATTCTGATGGCTTTATGTGAGTTTTTTATAAGTATTTTTCTTGTAAACTTAGTACTGCCAATAAAATACAGAATATCCAGTTCAGTTTGAGGTTCAGATGAACAATAAATAACTTTTAGTATAGGTAATAATTTTTAGTATAATTTTTATTGTTTATCTGAAAGTCACATTTAACTGGTCATTCAGTTTGGGGTTTTTCTTGTTTTGTTTTTGGCTAAATCTGGGAACCGTACGTAAAACATAAACTCTTATGTACATATTATTTCAATGCCTTTTTTATTTCACTCAGATCTAAGGTGACCCATCCACGTGGCTGTTTTCACATCTAGTCAGTTTCCTCTGTCTGCTGCATAGACCTGGACGACTGGGCACCGCTTTGCATTATTCACGTCCCCATGGAGATAGTGCAGCCTCCTCCAACTGCCCACTACCACGAGTGATGCTGCAGTGGACACCTTCGCCCATGTCTCCTAGTGGACTTGGGCCGTCACTTTTTTTAACATTTAAATGTGGTTTACACATCCTTAATTTGTTAAGACTGTCGGTCAGAGCAGTGGTGCAGGTCGACACTCCCACCAGCTCTGCACGAGTCCGTGTTCCCACATTCCTGCAGGCAGGTGGCAAAATCCAGCATCTAAAAGTGCCTCTGAGAACCATAACCTGCCAGCTCGCTCTTGCTACGGTTTGCATTTCTCTTATTACTAACGATTTGAAGCACCTCTTCATGGTAAACATTTATTTACACTTCTATAAATTGCTGCTTTGAAACTTTTGCTCATTTTTCTATAGAAATGCTTATATTTTTCTTCTTTTTTAGGAATCCTTGAATCGTTTAGATACTGCTCCGTGCGTGCTAAGTCGCTTCAGTCGTGTCTGACTCTTTGTGACCCTGTGGACTATAGCCTGCCAGGCTCCTCTGTCCGTGGGGATTCTCCAGGCTGGGACTCTCCAGGCAAGAATACTGGAGTGGGTTGCCATTGCCTTCTTAGCTCCTTGTCGTATCTTAAGCATTGCAAATATCTTTCTCCATCCTATTTTCTGTAAAGTTTAGAATGATGTCCTTTATTTTGATATGATCAACTGTGTCTTATACCGGGAAGATCTTTTTCTATCCCTAAATCACAAAGGTACTCTCCAACATCAGCTTCTATCAACTTTGTCATTTTCCTTTGAATTTTATGTATTTAATTCATCTGGAGTCTACGCTTCCATGAGATGTTTTGTGAGATCCAGTTTTATTTTTCTCTGTGTAATAAGCCATTTTTATTGGCTTATTCAACAACTTCAATTCCTTTTTTTAATTGGAGGATAATTGCTTTACAATGCTGTTAGTTTCTGCTGTGCAACAACGTGAAATAGCTATACATATATCCCCTCCCTCTAGAGCCTTTGTACCACCCCGCCAGCATCTCGCCTCTCTCAGTTATTACAGAATGCCAAGCTGATCTCCCTGCCAACACCTTCTATTAAAGAGCCCATCCTCTTCCCATTAATTTTTTCCTTTTTGATTAAGTTCTCACATATTCCTAGATCTCTCTAAGAGATTTTCTCTCTGCTCTACTGGTCTATCCATTTTTCCTAAGTCCAGTTCAGTTCAGTTCAGTCGCTCAGTCGTATCCGACTCTTTGCAACCCCATGAATCACAGCACGCCAGGTCTCCCTGTCCATCACCAACTCCCGGAGTTCATCCAAACTCATGTGCATCGAGTCGGTGATGCCATCCAGCCATCTCATCCTCCATCGTCCCCTTCTCCTCCTGCCCCCACTCCCTCCCAGCATCAGAGTCTTTTCTAATGAGTCAACTCTTCGCATGAGGTGGCCAAAGTACTGGAGTTTCAGCCTCAGCATCAGTCCTTCCAAAGAACACCCAGGACTGGTCTCCTTTAGGATGGACTGGTTGAATCTCCTTGCAGTCCAAGAGACTCGTTGTTGCCTTTATTATTTTTTTTAAGATTTTTTTTTGATGTGGAGTATTTTTTGTCTTTACTGGATTTTTTACAATACTGCTTCTGTTTTATGTTTTGGGGTTTTGGCCTGGAGGCATGTGGGATCCTAGAGGGTGGAACACACACCCCCTGCATTGGAAGGTGAAATCTTNACTTCATCTGTGTCTCCCTTAAAGGTACAGATGCTTCATTTTCTAGCCAGTGTTTCCCAAACTGGGGGCTCCAGACAACTTAGGGACTCACCTGGCTCTGCGTGACGACTTCCTGTCTGCGTTTTGGGTTGCCAATACATGACTATTGCACATTATGTGATTGCCACCTACTGCGCTTGTGTTTTGTAGCATAAAGGCGCTCAGTGCACATACGCAGATTTTGAAGGAGCCCAAACAGAAGGACCAAAGCACAGGAGAAGCCAATAGATTCAAAGGGACCAGAAAGTAGCCATTCGTGTCGAAATAACTGCAGAAACAGTTTGCGTGCGTGCGTGTGCTTGCACCGTTGTGCCCAGCTCTTTGTGACTGTAGCCCACCAGGCTCCTCTCTCCCTGGGGCTTCCCAGGGCAAGAATACTGGGGTGGGTTCCCATTTCCTCCTCCAGGAGATCTTCCCAACTCAGGGATCAAACCTGAGTCTCCTGCATTGGCAGGCGGATTCTTTACCAACTGCACCAACTGGGAAGCCCCCAGCAGTCTGCAGTGAGTCGTAAATATACACTTGAGACGTTTTCTTCTCTCTCTCCAAAAACAGTAGGAAGGGAAACCCCATGTAAAGTAGATTCTAATAAGGCTAACCGTATCATTTTGCAAATGTGAGTGAACATGAGTATCTACCAAGTGTTTGGGGGACTTCCCCAGTGGCCCAGTGGTGAAAACTCCATACTTCCAACGCACAGGCACAGTGGGCACAGGCTTGATCTCTGGTCAGAGAAATAAAATCCCACATCCTACGCAGTGTGGACAGTAAGTTTAAAAAAATTAAGTGAAATAAAATCAGCACTTGGAAATTACTCACTGGCCAAATTTGGGTCATACAGTGCCTGATGGCCCAGCATCAGCAAATACAGTCATGATGTTATAGATACCATTTGTGCCTCATCTCTATGAGAAGAAACAGTCTTTGATTGGTATTATTAAAGTTAAAACATAAAAACAGATTCTAAAACAAGACCCAAATCTACATTTTTCATTATTAAACCAGCCATACTGACTTATTTTTAGTAGCACCTCACAATCATCATAAATCCCATCAAAATAATGCTGTTTATTTAGGTGTCGTGTCTTTGGCTCTTTTTCTATTTTTTTTTTCCTTTTGATAGGTGTTTAAGACCAATAAGCATAAACAATATATACCTAGTCTTACTAAATCCCTAATTAAGAGATTCCCTTGTAGCTCTGTTGGTAAAGAATCTGCCTGCAGCGCAGGAGATCCAGGTTCAATCCCTGGGTTGGGAAGATGCCCTGGAGAAGGAAATGGCAACCCACTGAAGTATCCTTGCCTGGAAAATCTCATGGACAGAGGAGCCTGGTGGGCTGCAGTCCACGGGGTCGCAGAGAGTTGGGCACGACTGAGCAACTAACACTAATAGTGCCTGACAGCCTAGGAAGTCTCGAGATACCTGGAGTAACAGGTAATTTTGGCCTTGGAGTACGAAATGAAGCAGGGCAAAGGCTAACAGAGTTTCACCAAGAGAACGCACTGGTAACAGCAAACACCCTCTTCCAACAACACAAGAGAAGACTACAGATGGTCAAGACCAAAATCAGATTGATTGTATTCTTTGCAGTCAAACATGGAGAAGCAACAGAAACAAGACCAGGAGCTGACGGTGGCTCAGATCATGAACTCCTTATTGCCAAATTCAGACTTAAAATGAAGAAAGTAGGAAAAACCACTAGACCATTCAGGTATGACCTAAATCAAACCCCTTAAGATTACAGTGGAAGTGACAAATAGATTTAAGGGATTAGATCTTATAGAGTGCTGGAAGAACTATGGACGGAGGTTCATGACATTGTATAGGAGGCAGAGATCAAGACTATCCCCAAGAAAAAGAAATGCAAAAAGGCAAGATGGTTGTCTGAGGAGGCCTTACAAATAGCTGAGAAAAAGAAGAGAAGCTAAAGGCAAGGAGAAAAGGAAAGATATACCCATTTGAATGCAGAGTTCCAAAGAATAGCAAGGAGAGATAAGAAAGCCTTCCTCAGTGATCAATGCAAAGAAATAGAGGAAAACAATAGAATGGGAAAGACTAGAGATCTCTTCAAAAAAATTAGAGATACCAAGGGAACATTTCATGCAAAGATGGGCACAATAAAAGACGGAAATGGTATAGACCTAACAGAAGCAAAAGATATTAAGAAGAGGTGGCAAGAATACACAGAAGAACTGTACAAAAAAGATCGTCATGAGCCAGATAACCATGATGGTGTGATCGCTCACCTAGAGCCAGACATCCTGGAATGTGAAATCAAGTGGGCCTTAGAAAGCATCACTACGAATAAAGCTAGTGGAGGTGATGGAATTCCAGTTGAACTGTTTCAAATCCTGAAAGATGATGCTGTGAAAGTGCTGCCCTCAATATGCCAGCAAATTTGGAAAACTCAGCAGTGGCCACAGGACTGGAAAAGGTCAGTTTACATTCCAATCTGAAAGAAAGACTGTTCAAACTACCACACAATTGCACTCCAGCTCACACGTTAGCAAAGTAATGCTCAAAATTCTCCAAGTCAGGCTTCAACATTAGGCGAACCATGAACTTCCAGATGTTCAAGCTGGATTTAGAAAAGACAGAGGAACCAGAGATCAAATTGCCAATATCCACTGTATCATCTACAAAGCAAGAGAGTTCCAGAAAAACATATACTTCTGCTTTATTGGCTACACCAGAGTCTTTGACTGTGTGGTTCACAACAAACTGTGGAAAATTCTTCAAGAGATGTGAATTCCAGACCCCCTAACCTGCCTCCTGAGAAATCTGTATGCAGGTTAAGAAGCAACAGTTAGAACTGGACATGGAACAACAGACTAGTTCCAAATTGGAAAAGGAGTAAGTCTAGGCTGTATATTGTCACCCTGCTTATTTAACTTATGAGAGTACATTGTGCAAAATGCCAGGCTGGATGAAGCACAAGCTGAAATCAAGACTGCTGGGAGAAACATCAATAACCTCAGATACGCAGATGACACCACCCTTATGGCAGAAAGTGAAAAACTAAAGAACCTCTTGATGAAAGTGAAAGAGGAGCATGAAAATGTTGGCTTAAAACTCAACATTCAGAAAACTAAGATCATGGCATCTGGTCCCATCATTTCATGGCAAATAGATGAGGAAACAATGGAAACAGTGTCAGACTTTATTTTGAGGGGCTCCAAAATCACTGTAGATGGTGACTGCAGCCATGAAATTAAAAGACGCTTTCTACTTGGAAGAAAAGCTATGACCAACCTAGACAGCATATTGAAAAGCAGAGACATTACTTTGCCAACAAAGGTCCATCTAGTCAAGGCTATGGTTTTTCCTGTGGTCATGTATGGATGTGAGAGTTGGACCGTGAAGAAAGCTGAGCACTGGAGAATTGATGCTTTTGAACTGTGGTGTTGGAGAAGACTCTTGAGAGTCCATTGGACTGCAAGGAGATCCAACCAGTCCATCCTAAAGGAAATCAGTCCTGAATATTCATTGGAAGGACTGATGGTGAAGCTGAAACTCCAATACTTTGGCCACCTGAAGTGAAGAACTGACTCATTGGAAAAGACCCTGATGCTGGAAAAGACTGAAGGCAGGAGGAGAAGGGGACAACAGAGGATGAGACGGTTGGATGGCATCACTGACTCGATGGACATGAGTCTGAGCAAACTCCAGGAGTTGGTGATGGACAGGGAAGCCTGGAGGCCGGCAGTGCATGGGGTTGAAAAGAGTTGGACATGACTGAGGGACTGAACTGAACTGAATTAAGAGATGACAAAGTAATTCTAGTTACTGTTACCAGTCATCAGTTACCTTTTCCCGCCTGGTTTGGAACAATTCTCCTGACTGAAGATCAGAATCAGATAGGGTACGGTCAGAAATTCAGGCTCCCACATCCTGCTGCACCCAGAGGTTAGAGACAGGAGTTTGAAGCAGATGACACTGTCTGGGCTCCAGGGAAATTTAGCTTCATTTCTGAAGGCCAGTCTTCCTGGCTCTTTTAAATTCTAAATGCTTTTCAGCTGATTGATTGATTGCTTCTATGGGACATCCTTGTCTCAGAAATTAAATTGAAAACTGCTCCTTTCCAGAGGCTGTTTTCCTACTTCCTTGGGTCAACAAGGCTCTTCTTATTTCTATCTGGCCTCAAAGATATGAGCCTGTAACTGGAGAAATAGAAACTTGATTCTTACACTACTTTTTTAAAAAATTGGACCTCAGAGGTAGGGGTTCAGTTAATCACACACCTCAGTTATGACGTATGCCCATCCCAGGTTAGTGCAAAGCCCTTTCTTGTTTTGCTTTTCCCTTTTTTACCCCTTTCCCTACTTTCACAGACTCGTGTGCATGTTAATAACATAACACCTGTCATGTTAATAACCATTCTGATGGCTTTATGTGAGTTTTTTATAAGTATTTTTCTTGTAAACTTAGTACTGCCAATAAAATACAGAATATCCAGTTCAGTTTGAGGTTCAGATGAACAATAAATAACTTTTAGTATAGGTAATAATTTTTAGTATAATTTTTATTGTTTATCTGAAAGTCACATTTAACTGGTCATTCAGTTTGGGGTTTTTCTTGTTTTGTTTTTGGCTAAATCTGGGAACCGTACGTAAAACATAAACTCTTATGTACATATTATTTCAATGCCTTTTTTATTTCACTCAGATCTAAGGTGACCCATCCACGTGGCTGTTTTCACATCTAGTCAGTTTCCTCTGTCTGCTGCATAGACCTGGACGACTGGGCACCGCTTTGCATTATTCACGTCCCCATGGAGATAGTGCAGCCTCCTCCAACTGCCCACTACCACGAGTGATGCTGCAGTGGACACCTTCGCCCATGTCTCCTAGTGGACTTGGGCCGTCACTTTTTTTAACATTTAAATGTGGTTTACACATCCTTAATTTGTTAAGACTGTCGGTCAGAGCAGTGGTGCAGGTCGACACTCCCACCAGCTCTGCACGAGTCCGTGTTCCCACATTCCTGCAGGCAGGTGGCAAAATCCAGCATCTAAAAGTGCCTCTGAGAACCATAACCTGCCAGCTCGCTCTTGCTACGGTTTGCATTTCTCTTATTACTAACGATTTGAAGCACCTCTTCATGGTAAACATTTATTTACACTTCTATAAATTGCTGCTTTGAAACTTTTGCTCATTTTTCTATAGAAATGCTTATATTTTTCTTCTTTTTTAGGAATCCTTGAATCGTTTAGATACTGCTCCGTGCGTGCTAAGTCGCTTCAGTCGTGTCTGACTCTTTGTGACCCTGTGGACTATAGCCTGCCAGGCTCCTCTGTCCGTGGGGATTCTCCAGGCTGGGACTCTCCAGGCAAGAATACTGGAGTGGGTTGCCATTGCCTTCTTAGCTCCTTGTCGTATCTTAAGCATTGCAAATATCTTTCTCCATCCTATTTTCTGTAAAGTTTAGAATGATGTCCTTTATTTTGATATGATCAACTGTGTCTTATACCGGGAAGATCTTTTTCTATCCCTAAATCACAAAGGTACTCTCCAACATCAGCTTCTATCAACTTTGTCATTTTCCTTTGAATTTTATGTATTTAATTCATCTGGAGTCTACGCTTCCATGAGATGTTTTGTGAGATCCAGTTTTATTTTTCTCTGTGTAATAAGCCATTTTTATTGGCTTATTCAACAACTTCAATTCCTTTTTTTAATTGGAGGATAATTGCTTTACAATGCTGTTAGTTTCTGCTGTGCAACAACGTGAAATAGCTATACATATATCCCCTCCCTCTAGAGCCTTTGTACCACCCCGCCAGCATCTCGCCTCTCTCAGTTATTACAGAATGCCAAGCTGATCTCCCTGCCAACACCTTCTATTAAAGAGCCCATCCTCTTCCCATTAATTTTTTCCTTTTTGATTAAGTTCTCACATATTCCTAGATCTCTCTAAGAGATTTTCTCTCTGCTCTACTGGTCTATCCATTTTTCCTAAGTCCAGTTCAGTTCAGTTCAGTCGCTCAGTCGTATCCGACTCTTTGCAACCCCATGAATCACAGCACGCCAGGTCTCCCTGTCCATCACCAACTCCCGGAGTTCATCCAAACTCATGTGCATCGAGTCGGTGATGCCATCCAGCCATCTCATCCTCCATCGTCCCCTTCTCCTCCTGCCCCCACTCCCTCCCAGCATCAGAGTCTTTTCTAATGAGTCAACTCTTCGCATGAGGTGGCCAAAGTACTGGAGTTTCAGCCTCAGCATCAGTCCTTCCAAAGAACACCCAGGACTGGTCTCCTTTAGGATGGACTGGTTGAATCTCCTTGCAGTCCAAGAGACTCGTTGTTGCCTTTATTATTTTTTTTAAGATTTTTTTTTGATGTGGAGTATTTTTTGTCTTTACTGGATTTTTTACAATACTGCTTCTGTTTTATGTTTTGGGGTTTTGGCCTGGAGGCATGTGGGATCCTAGAGGGTGGAACACACACCCCCTGCATTGGAAGGTGAAATCTTAACCACTGAACCGCCAGGGAAGTCCCTGCCTTTACATTAAGGCTTTGAAATTATCCTAGTATCTAGCTAATGGGCATATTCCTCCCATTCTTTGCTCTTTTTTTAGACTTTCTTACTTTTTTGTGGACTGTTGTTCTTCCTATTTTGATAGTTTGTGTCAGTTTAAGTCGTTCATATTTACAGATTATTGAATATGTCAAAATAATCAACTGAAATTTTCACTGGCATTGCACTGAGTTTAAAAATTAATTAAGAGAAATGTAACAATATTAAATTATCCTATCAAGATCTCAGACTACCTCTTCTCGATGGATAATCCTCTGATTTTCAGAGGTGGTTACCCCCCCCCAGGGAGATCATGTATATTTTTGATATGCCAGTATCTAGATATTTGTTAACACTGTCAATGAAATCTTACTTGTACTGAAATTTCTAATGGACTATGACTGATATAGGAAACACTACTGATTTTTTTTTTTAGTGATCTCATATCCAGCAAGATCTTGCCAAGTTCTCTTTTTAGTTCCAATAACTGATCTTGCCACATTATCTATGTAGACATTCATATTGTGCCTAAACAGTTTTTTCCTTTCCAACCCTTTCTCCTCTTATGTATTCTCTGTCACCTTAACCAGTAGCTCCATTGTGTGTTAAACAGTAGTAACACGTGGCTATCTTAAAGTAACACCTCTGGCCCCTTGTAGGAGTGAGAGTCTGGGCAAGTTTCTTCATGGTCTGACTCTGTTTCCCCAGTTGATAAACCTTCCTCATGGAGTTGAGATGATCATAGTAATAAATCCAAAGTTTCTGGTACACAGTAGGTGCTCACAGCATAGACTATAGTTCTACTAATTCCTCTAATCAAGACACAGGTCACCCATGTCCTTGGAATTCCACTCCCACCATTACAGAAAGCTGTAGCATTTAAAGTATGTAGAAGGGACTTCTCTGGTGGTCCAGTGGTTAAAATTTCGACCTCCAATGAAGGGGGTGTAGGTTCGATTCCTAGTTGGGACCCTAAACTATTCTATCACATGCCTTGAGGCCAAAACACCAAATCATAAACATCAGAAGCAATATTGTAACAAATTCAATAAATATATGTAGGCTATCTAGAGAGATGGTCATTTTCATTTGACTCCAAAATGAATGATTTACAAGACTGGTGGAAAGGATTTCAGCCCACTAACAAGTCTAAAGCATTGTTCATGGAAAGTACTAGCCAAGGAGAACCAGAGTGAATTGGCAATAGCAGTGCCGATGCGTAGATTCCCCCAACTTTCCACTCAGACTTCATACTGTCAGCAATCTCGTGGTGGACACATTTTTAAAATAAGCTCTCATGATCAAGATGATGGTGGTGGAGAATCTGAAATAAACTGAATTTCCATTATTCATAGAATGGGTAAAGAATAAGGTACTCTACAGTCAATATCTTGTGATAAACCATAATGGAAAAAATATGAAATATATATATATATATGTATGACTGAGTCACTTTGCTATACAGTAGAAATTAACACAACATTGTAAATCAACTATACTTCAATAAAATAAAATTTTCAATTAAAAAAATTTTTTTAAATAATTTCATTTGCCTGAAACTGATGGGCAGTTATTGAAAGTGTAAATATCAGTGTTTTATTTAACCCACATACTCTGGTGAGGAAAAAACAATGGCCTGTTATTTATCACACATGAAGTTTGTATTTGTTTATTTATTTGGCTGTATCAGGTCTTAGTTGTGGAATGTGGGATCTTTTTGTTTCGGTACAAGGGCTTCTCTAGCTGTGAAGTGTGGGCTCTAGAGCCTGTGGGCTCAGTTACCTTTCAGCAAGTGGAATCTTAGTTCCCTGACCAAGATTGAACTTGTGTCCCCTGCTTGGAAGGAAGATTCTTAACCACTGGACCATCAAGGAAGTCCCTATCGCATGCAGAGTTTTAAACTGTATATAGTAGCATTGGTCTACTACCAATGCTTGGGCTTTCCCATGTGGCTCAGTGGTAAAGGATCCACCTGCCAACTCAGGAGAACTGGGGTCTGACCCTGGGAGTCGGGAGGATTCCCTGGAGAAAGGAACAGCTACCCACTCCAGTCTCCTTGCCTGGAGAATCCCATGGACAGAGGAGCCTGGGGGGCTAGTCCGTGGAGTTGCAAAGAGACAGACACAACTGAGCGACTGAGCACACACACATGATCAGTGCTTAAAGAATTATAAGGGACATAAATCACTAATAGATAAATAAACAGACATAAATCACTAATAGATAAATAAACAGACATAAATCACTAATAGATAAATAAACAGACATAAATCACTAATTATTCAATACTTTTTTTTTTAAAGATGCAAATCATTAGGCAATGTTCTTTATTAAATTCCATTTTTAATTACATTAAGTAAGGGTGGAAGCTTCTCTAATTGTTGATACATGCTTGCACTGGCAAGATGCATGTTGAGATACTGATAAGTGCATTGCCAACAGTAACTGTAAACATTCTGAGGATGTGATTTCACAGTACTGATTCTCAGGAATTTTTTTTAATATAGTAAATATTGGTTCTTCTCTTTTTTGCTTTTTAAATTATGAAAGTATGATAACACATTTACAGGAGACTTGGAAAATACAGACAAAATTACATATAGTTCCACTATGCATCATGCTAAGTCGCTTCAGTCGTGTCCAGCTGTCTGTGACCTCATGGGCCATAGCCCTCCAGGCTCCTCTGTCCATGGGGTTCTCCAGGCAAGAACACTGGAGTGGGTTGCCATACCCTCCTCCAGGATATCTTCCCAACACAGGGGTCGAACCTGTGTCTCTTATGTCTCCTGCACAGACAGATGGATTCTTTACCATCATCACCACCTGGGAAACCCAGGAAGCCCATAGTTCCACTATATATTACATTTATTTTTTAAGCAGATAATTTAAGATTTTTAGTTGGAGTTTCAATATCAAACTCTCAAAAATTAACAGAGTGAACAGAAAAACAAGTGTAAGGACACACAGACCTGAAAATCACTATGAACCAATTCAGCATAATTAAGATTTATACCATTTTCACACAACAGAAGGATACAAATTCTATTCAAGTTCTCATAGACTATAAACTAAAGGGAAAAAAATTTTTTTTTCTTGCTCTATTTGGGTGGAAGTATGTCTGCAGTGACAAGTTAGTAATAAAAACCATCCTTGAAAACTATTCTATTCTATTCTTTGATGGGTCTTTTCTCACGGCTGATGGCTAGGATTTTAAATAACAGTTGCACAACTTGGATAGATTTTCTCTTCTGCATAGAACTGGGTGATTTTGCAACCCCCTCAGTGATGTCATGCTGAACGGAACAACGATAAACATGATTTTTCCCAGGGTGCACGCTCCTCACTGCTCCTGACAGATGGGTACGGCCGTGGAAAGGGAACTTGATCCCCTGCGCAGACTGTACTGATTCCCTGATCTCAGCGTTCCCCCACTCCCACCGCGGGATCCTGAGCTGGAGGATTGCTTCATATATGAACTGCACCACAGTGCCTTTAGAGTGGAAGTGTAGAATTATAGCTTTAGAAATTACCTTCCACGTCGACTCTGTATTCCTACCGCCTACACCAGCTCCGCAAACATGGAACAGAGGAGGCGTAGACAGAATCATTAGGGATTTCAAAGCTTCTGGGAAGTATGAGCTATAAGGCTACCTCCATGAAAGGGACTTAGCATTACTCTATCATTAATGCCCTTGCGAGGTAATAAAACCCATATATGCACCGGCCTCGGCCCCAGTTCCCGGCACAGGGCTGCGGAAACTCTGGTGATTTTCTGGGTGATAGGAGTGTCTTTTGTTCTAAAGAAGTGACTCTGAGTGAGCTCCTGGATGACTCCTGGAGGGTGCTGGTCCCTGGAAAAACCAAGCCTTTATTAGAAGCTTAGAATTTTCAGCCATACTCTCCAAGTCTCTTGAGGAGGAAGGAGGATTAGAAATGGAGTGCACAGTCGATCATGTCTCCATAAAAATACCAAAGGTGTAGGATTTGAAGAGACTCCAGGTGGGTATACACATCCATACCAGGAGGGTGACACAAGCCGTTCCCATGGGAACAGAAGCTCCTCCGCTCAGGACCCTCCCAGATCTGGCCCTGTATATCTCNGTTGAATCTCCTTGCAGTCCAAGAGACTCGTTGTTGCCTTTATTATTTTTTTTAAGATTTTTTTTTGATGTGGAGTATTTTTTGTCTTTACTGGATTTTTTACAATACTGCTTCTGTTTTATGTTTTGGGGTTTTGGCCTGGAGGCATGTGGGATCCTAGAGGGTGGAACACACACCCCCTGCATTGGAAGGTGAAATCTTAACCACTGAACCGCCAGGGAAGTCCCTGCCTTTACATTAAGGCTTTGAAATTATCCTAGTATCTAGCTAATGGGCATATTCCTCCCATTCTTTGCTCTTTTTTTAGACTTTCTTACTTTTTTGTGGACTGTTGTTCTTCCTATTTTGATAGTTTGTGTCAGTTTAAGTCGTTCATATTTACAGATTATTGAATATGTCAAAATAATCAACTGAAATTTTCACTGGCATTGCACTGAGTTTAAAAATTAATTAAGAGAAATGTAACAATATTAAATTATCCTATCAAGATCTCAGACTACCTCTTCTCGATGGATAATCCTCTGATTTTCAGAGGTGGTTACCCCCCCCCAGGGAGATCATGTATATTTTTGATATGCCAGTATCTAGATATTTGTTAACACTGTCAATGAAATCTTACTTGTACTGAAATTTCTAATGGACTATGACTGATATAGGAAACACTACTGATTTTTTTTTTTAGTGATCTCATATCCAGCAAGATCTTGCCAAGTTCTCTTTTTAGTTCCAATAACTGATCTTGCCACATTATCTATGTAGACATTCATATTGTGCCTAAACAGTTTTTTCCTTTCCAACCCTTTCTCCTCTTATGTATTCTCTGTCACCTTAACCAGTAGCTCCATTGTGTGTTAAACAGTAGTAACACGTGGCTATCTTAAAGTAACACCTCTGGCCCCTTGTAGGAGTGAGAGTCTGGGCAAGTTTCTTCATGGTCTGACTCTGTTTCCCCAGTTGATAAACCTTCCTCATGGAGTTGAGATGATCATAGTAATAAATCCAAAGTTTCTGGTACACAGTAGGTGCTCACAGCATAGACTATAGTTCTACTAATTCCTCTAATCAAGACACAGGTCACCCATGTCCTTGGAATTCCACTCCCACCATTACAGAAAGCTGTAGCATTTAAAGTATGTAGAAGGGACTTCTCTGGTGGTCCAGTGGTTAAAATTTCGACCTCCAATGAAGGGGGTGTAGGTTCGATTCCTAGTTGGGACCCTAAACTATTCTATCACATGCCTTGAGGCCAAAACACCAAATCATAAACATCAGAAGCAATATTGTAACAAATTCAATAAATATATGTAGGCTATCTAGAGAGATGGTCATTTTCATTTGACTCCAAAATGAATGATTTACAAGACTGGTGGAAAGGATTTCAGCCCACTAACAAGTCTAAAGCATTGTTCATGGAAAGTACTAGCCAAGGAGAACCAGAGTGAATTGGCAATAGCAGTGCCGATGCGTAGATTCCCCCAACTTTCCACTCAGACTTCATACTGTCAGCAATCTCGTGGTGGACACATTTTTAAAATAAGCTCTCATGATCAAGATGATGGTGGTGGAGAATCTGAAATAAACTGAATTTCCATTATTCATAGAATGGGTAAAGAATAAGGTACTCTACAGTCAATATCTTGTGATAAACCATAATGGAAAAAATATGAAATATATATATATATATGTATGACTGAGTCACTTTGCTATACAGTAGAAATTAACACAACATTGTAAATCAACTATACTTCAATAAAATAAAATTTTCAATTAAAAAAATTTTTTTAAATAATTTCATTTGCCTGAAACTGATGGGCAGTTATTGAAAGTGTAAATATCAGTGTTTTATTTAACCCACATACTCTGGTGAGGAAAAAACAATGGCCTGTTATTTATCACACATGAAGTTTGTATTTGTTTATTTATTTGGCTGTATCAGGTCTTAGTTGTGGAATGTGGGATCTTTTTGTTTCGGTACAAGGGCTTCTCTAGCTGTGAAGTGTGGGCTCTAGAGCCTGTGGGCTCAGTTACCTTTCAGCAAGTGGAATCTTAGTTCCCTGACCAAGATTGAACTTGTGTCCCCTGCTTGGAAGGAAGATTCTTAACCACTGGACCATCAAGGAAGTCCCTATCGCATGCAGAGTTTTAAACTGTATATAGTAGCATTGGTCTACTACCAATGCTTGGGCTTTCCCATGTGGCTCAGTGGTAAAGGATCCACCTGCCAACTCAGGAGAACTGGGGTCTGACCCTGGGAGTCGGGAGGATTCCCTGGAGAAAGGAACAGCTACCCACTCCAGTCTCCTTGCCTGGAGAATCCCATGGACAGAGGAGCCTGGGGGGCTAGTCCGTGGAGTTGCAAAGAGACAGACACAACTGAGCGACTGAGCACACACACATGATCAGTGCTTAAAGAATTATAAGGGACATAAATCACTAATAGATAAATAAACAGACATAAATCACTAATAGATAAATAAACAGACATAAATCACTAATAGATAAATAAACAGACATAAATCACTAATTATTCAATACTTTTTTTTTTAAAGATGCAAATCATTAGGCAATGTTCTTTATTAAATTCCATTTTTAATTACATTAAGTAAGGGTGGAAGCTTCTCTAATTGTTGATACATGCTTGCACTGGCAAGATGCATGTTGAGATACTGATAAGTGCATTGCCAACAGTAACTGTAAACATTCTGAGGATGTGATTTCACAGTACTGATTCTCAGGAATTTTTTTTAATATAGTAAATATTGGTTCTTCTCTTTTTTGCTTTTTAAATTATGAAAGTATGATAACACATTTACAGGAGACTTGGAAAATACAGACAAAATTACATATAGTTCCACTATGCATCATGCTAAGTCGCTTCAGTCGTGTCCAGCTGTCTGTGACCTCATGGGCCATAGCCCTCCAGGCTCCTCTGTCCATGGGGTTCTCCAGGCAAGAACACTGGAGTGGGTTGCCATACCCTCCTCCAGGATATCTTCCCAACACAGGGGTCGAACCTGTGTCTCTTATGTCTCCTGCACAGACAGATGGATTCTTTACCATCATCACCACCTGGGAAACCCAGGAAGCCCATAGTTCCACTATATATTACATTTATTTTTTAAGCAGATAATTTAAGATTTTTAGTTGGAGTTTCAATATCAAACTCTCAAAAATTAACAGAGTGAACAGAAAAACAAGTGTAAGGACACACAGACCTGAAAATCACTATGAACCAATTCAGCATAATTAAGATTTATACCATTTTCACACAACAGAAGGATACAAATTCTATTCAAGTTCTCATAGACTATAAACTAAAGGGAAAAAAATTTTTTTTTCTTGCTCTATTTGGGTGGAAGTATGTCTGCAGTGACAAGTTAGTAATAAAAACCATCCTTGAAAACTATTCTATTCTATTCTTTGATGGGTCTTTTCTCACGGCTGATGGCTAGGATTTTAAATAACAGTTGCACAACTTGGATAGATTTTCTCTTCTGCATAGAACTGGGTGATTTTGCAACCCCCTCAGTGATGTCATGCTGAACGGAACAACGATAAACATGATTTTTCCCAGGGTGCACGCTCCTCACTGCTCCTGACAGATGGGTACGGCCGTGGAAAGGGAACTTGATCCCCTGCGCAGACTGTACTGATTCCCTGATCTCAGCGTTCCCCCACTCCCACCGCGGGATCCTGAGCTGGAGGATTGCTTCATATATGAACTGCACCACAGTGCCTTTAGAGTGGAAGTGTAGAATTATAGCTTTAGAAATTACCTTCCACGTCGACTCTGTATTCCTACCGCCTACACCAGCTCCGCAAACATGGAACAGAGGAGGCGTAGACAGAATCATTAGGGATTTCAAAGCTTCTGGGAAGTATGAGCTATAAGGCTACCTCCATGAAAGGGACTTAGCATTACTCTATCATTAATGCCCTTGCGAGGTAATAAAACCCATATATGCACCGGCCTCGGCCCCAGTTCCCGGCACAGGGCTGCGGAAACTCTGGTGATTTTCTGGGTGATAGGAGTGTCTTTTGTTCTAAAGAAGTGACTCTGAGTGAGCTCCTGGATGACTCCTGGAGGGTGCTGGTCCCTGGAAAAACCAAGCCTTTATTAGAAGCTTAGAATTTTCAGCCATACTCTCCAAGTCTCTTGAGGAGGAAGGAGGATTAGAAATGGAGTGCACAGTCGATCATGTCTCCATAAAAATACCAAAGGTGTAGGATTTGAAGAGACTCCAGGTGGGTATACACATCCATACCAGGAGGGTGACACAAGCCGTTCCCATGGGAACAGAAGCTCCTCCGCTCAGGACCCTCCCAGATCTGGCCCTGTATATCTCTTCATCTGACTGTTCCTCTGTATTTTTTGTTTCCCTGGCTTCTGTGAGCTACTCTAGCAAATTAATTGAACACAAGAAGGGGATCATAAGAAACTCTGATTTACAGTCAAGACAGGCAGAAATTTTGGCTAACCTGGGACCTGTGGCTCATGACTGGCATCCCAAGTGGGGAGCAGTCTCGTGGAACTAGGTGCTTAATCCATGGGATCTGATGCTACCTCCTGGAAGAAAGCATCAGTGTTGAGTTACATGGTAGAACATCCAGCTGGTGTCCCAGATTTGCTTGGTGGAGGTACAGCCCCACATCCGGTGTTAGCAGTGTTAGGAGTATGATAGTCATGAGAGTAAAGGGAGACACACAGAAGGGTGGTGTTATTGCCACTACATCTTCCAGTGATGTCTGAGATGGCTAGCAGCAATAATAACAACAACAAAATCACCAATAGTAGTTGTTGAGAAAGCACATCGTAGCAGCACTTAAGAGCCTGATCTTAAGTCAGAAAACCTCTTTAAATCTCAGCCAGGTGGTGCTAGTGGTGAAGAACCTGCCTGCCAATGCAGGAGACATAAGAGACACAGGTTCAATCCCTGGGCCAGGAAGATCCCCTGGAGGAGGTCATGGCAACCCACTCCAGTATTCATACCTGAAGAATCCCATGGACAGAGGGGCCTGGAAGGAGGAGTCTGTAGGGTTGCAAACAGTCAGACACAACTGAAGTGACTTAGCACACACATGCCATTGTCTTAACTTCTCTGTGCTTAGGTCTCTTGTCCATAATATAGAAATAGTAATCCCACTACCTCAAAAAGCCATGGTGGGGATTTGATGAGATAAGGCAGGTGACACGCTATATAAGTTACAAATTATCTTTAGCTGCAAACAACACAATTTACTTTTTCTCATGAAAAGAAATACCCAGAGGTGAGTGAGAGTTAGGGATAGTTCAGCAGCCTAAGGTGCTGGAATTGAGGCTTCTAGGACTCCTCCTCCTTGTAATCCCAAAAGGGCTGTTGTCCCACCAGCCATCACATCCAGATTCCTGGCAGGAAGTAGGGGAGTGGGGTTAAGTAAGCCCCACAGTGGAGTCATCCCAGTCCCTGTAAGCACCTTCCCAGAAGCTTCTCTGTTCCTTCTCACATCCCACTCTCTCTTCAACTTCACCAGACCAGCTCCTTACTGAAACAGCGCTTCCTAAACTTACTCATGACTTCACATTGCTCAGTTTAGCAGACATCTTTCAGTCCTCATCTTTCCTGACCTCTTTCTCTCAGGAAAGCAAGATGCCCTGCTTGAAATTCATTCTTCCTGTGGCCTGCATAAATGACGCCGTGCATTCTCTCTCTCTCTGCATCTCTAGTCTCTCCTTCTGTCCCCTCTGTATGTTCATTTTCCTCCTCAGAGCCACTAAACTCTGGTGTCCTCAAACCTGGGCCCAGGCCCTGTTCTCTGCTCCCCTGACATCCCTCTTCAGGCTTAACTCTCACTTATGTGCTAATTTGCCCAAGTTTTCTTCTTCAACTCAGACGTCTCCTCTGGGCTCCAGACTTGTGCAGCCACTCCTCACTCAAATCTAAGACCCAACACCACCAAAAATAAATATTTTTTAAAAAAGATTCTCACACAGATGCATAAGAGGACTCCTTGTGTTGTCTGTGGCAGCATCTTGGTCTCCGTCGCTGGAGAAGCAGGTTTGCACAGAGTGAAAGTGCGCACAGTGGAATGTGGCACAGAAATCAGGAGAAGCTGACTGGAGGAAAGTGCACACGGCAATATGGATAAAGTGTAAAAACACAGCACTCCTAGCACCCAGGCTGTGGCATCTAAATGTGGTCTCCCACTAATCAGAACCAGGGCTCCCTGAAGAAACGGCCGACTCCACATCTAAAGCAATAAATTTATAATATGAGCCAGGACCATCTGAGTCTACCAGCAGCAAGAAAGCTATCAAAGAGTAATGAGGTAGGGACTTCTCTGGTGGCCCAGTGGTTGATAATCTGCCTTGCTATGCAGGGGACGTGGGTTTGATCCCTGGTCGGGGAACTAAGATCCCACGTGGTGCAGGGCAACTAAGTCTGTGTGCTGCAGCTAGAGAGAACACACGCCACCAAGAAAGACCCTGCAGGATGCAACTAAGACTCGACAGAGCAAATAAAGGTTTTAAAAAAGAAAAAGTGATGAGGTGAGTCCTTTTGTAGTCAAAAAAGACTTAAAAAAAAACCCAACTTGTAGAAGCTTCCATTTGCCAAAGATAGGACTATTTAAGAACCCAGATGGATAGCAGCAAACAACTGAATTAGTCAATGAAATTCATGAGCTAAAAACCTTATTTTTAAAACCTTATTGATTTATCTTTGGAAAAACTAACTCATTATTTTAGAAACTAATAAAAAATCAAGCATTTATCTTGTCTTTCCTATACAATCTCTATGTGAAAGTAACTAAATTTTTCTTTATAGAAATATTTTAACTAATAAATGAATAGGAATGATATAATTAGATTATCATCATTTGAGGGACTCCCCTGTTAAGTGGCTAAGACTCTGTACTCCCAATGCAGGGGGCCCCAGATTCAATCGCTGGTCAGGAACTAGGTCCCATGTGCTGAAATTAAAGATCCTGAGTGCTGCAACTAAGATCTGCACAGCCAAATAAATAAACAAAAAATTGTTTAAAGATTATCATTTGAAAACTCCCTAATGAACTCACTGATTATTATCACTGTTAATATCACAAAAAGAAATAGCCAGATATATATATATACACACACACCACTGAATCACTTTGCTGTACACCTGAAACACAGAACATTGTAAATCAGCTCTATTAAAAAAAAAAAAACAATCAGATGCTAGGTGCCTCCTGATAAAAGTCCGTAACTTCACCTATGAAGTGTTTCTTGCAAAAACATTTAACCTGTATAACATTTAACCTGTATAACCCATAACATTTCTAGATCTCACGACCAACTTACAGGAAATATACAGGACAGAGGAGCACATTTAAAAAACACCACAGGGCTTCTCTGGTGGTCCAGTGGTTAAGAATCCACTTTTCAGTGCAAGGAACACCAGTTCGATCCCTGGTCCAGGAAGATGCCCCAGGGCAACTAAGCCAGTGCACCACAGCTACTGAGCCCACGGGCTGCAACTACTGAAACCCACACCTACAGCCTGTGCTCCACGACAAGGGAAGCCACTGCAGCGAGCAGCCTGAGCACCAGAGGGAAGGGGAGCCCCTGCTTTCCGCAGCTAAAGTCCACGAACGGCAACAAAGGCCCAGCACGGTCAGAAATGACCTAAGTTTACCTTACTAAACACCACGACGATACAGTTAGCAAAATCCAGACTGAAAAACTCCTCGAAGATAAATGATCTAATCTTCAATAAATAAACTTTTAGGAGTGGTAGACCTACAAATTAAAAGAGACAAGAAACATATCAACCAATCAC
Organism: Raphicerus campestris; assembly: GCA_006410735.1. Lineage (NCBI taxonomy): Eukaryota > Metazoa > Chordata > Mammalia > Artiodactyla > Bovidae > Raphicerus > Raphicerus campestris. The sequence goes on along the minus strand of SJYW01020293.1, from coordinate 449,132 downwards.
AATCTATAAACCTTATTTGAATCTTGATTCAAACTAAAAATATGTGAAAATAGGGAAAATGTACACGCTGATTGAAAGTTGATATGAATGATTATTTCTAATTTTTAGATATGATAATATGCTATAATGATTATGTATTATAATGATTTTACTTTAGAGGTTCACAGAAAAATATCTATTGATGAAATAGTATGAGGCTGTTTCAGAGCACTCTATGAAGGACAGGAATGGGTGGGGCATAAGTGAAACAAAACTGGCCTCCAGTTGATGTTTGTTTGACTTTGAGTGATGGATACACTGGAGCTCATGATGCTATTCTACTGTTGAAAAAGCTCCAAATTTTTCAATAGGAAAACGTTTTTAAAGCCAAGGTGAGTGAAAAAAAAAAAGAATGAAATGGGCTATCTACTACTCTGTTTATGTAGGTTTAAAATGCAAACACACACATACAAATACAAATAAAAGAACATACATTAAACTTATGAGACTGTCATGAAGATTGGGAAATGGACATAGAGAATAAAATTTTAAAAGTATAAAGATAAGTGAAATGAGAAAGGGACATTGCGCTGGGCAACCGTGATGTGTCTAACTCAACCCTCCACCTCTGAGATCAAAAAAAGCTCTTTCCCACAGGTGTGAGGATTAAATGAGGTCCTTAATAAATGTCCGTTTCTCTCTGTCCCCTCCACTTCCCATCCTTGCTGCCTTGCGTCCATCCTCCTGCCTCACTAAGGAATAAACACGATCTGTTCGCTTTAACATGCGAGACACTGCTCACAGCTTTATCCTTCCATCTCCTCAGCACAGGGCTTCCCAGGTGGCTCAGTGGTAAAGAAAGTGATTCCCAAAGCAGGAGATGCAAGCTTGATCCCTGGGTCTGGAAGATCCCTTGGAGAAGGAAATGGCAGCCGACTCCTCTATTCCTGCCTGGGAAATCGCATGGACAGAGGAGCCTTGCAGTCTGTAGGGTCACAAAAGAATCGAACACTACTTGCTGACTAAACAGCTACTCAGCAGATGCTTTCCAGGGAGGGCAATACTTAAGAAATGAATCTCTCATCAGTGAAACCCCTGCATTGCACCTCAGTGCCAAGCCCTCAAACAAGACGGCTCAGGTTCGCCGCCCTCCAGCCCACAACCCTCCAGAGTGGCAATCCGGATTTGTTCCCATCTTCTCAATCAAACACAGCAACACTAAAAAGCCCACCACCTGCCAGCTCGTGCCAGGAATCAGAACTCCGGGTTGCAGCTTGGACTCAGATGTGAGCCCAAAGTGTCTGAGTGAAATATTTATATGCTGATCTCTGCCCTTCCACCTCCCTGGGAAGACTTCCATTTTACACCCCACCTAACGACCACCAGAAGCCACCCTCTACCATTTCCTCCTCTGCCTCTAAGGACCATGACTACCACGTTCCTTCCAAGAAACATGTGAACTTTTAATTAAAAATCACATTTCGGGTGACTGGCTCACTGGAAACCACTTCCAGACGGGGCCAATGACTTACCCAGAAAACTGGAGGGCCAGAAATGGCCTTGGAGTCCGTGGCGTCTGACAGCTACTTGGCAACTGAAGGAGAAAAGAAGTAGAATTCTAAATGGGGTTTATAATAGACAGCCCTGGTCCATTTTATAGGAGCTGTTGGAGTGAAAAGCAATCAATTAGCTGTGTTCCTGGGCTACAGCTTGGCCCCAACAGGTCAACGTTAAGGTCAGTGGTGAGCAGAGGGAAGGACATTTCACCAGCCTGGGCACACAGCTTGATCTAGCATATTCTGCCTGTCTGTCACCATGCTGGAAGACACTGAGAAAATTCACTCTAAGACCTCCACTTTGGAAATTCTAGTAACCTTGTGAGGGATATAGAAAATTATACAGAACAAAGTGAGATAGTACAGCTAAGTAACCACCATGAAACTAGTTGGTAGTCATCTCTTTCTGGAATACCTTTTATCATCTTACTTGGTAGATCTGAATCCACAGGTGCCCAGACGCCACTCCCTACATGGAATCCTGCCCTGGCAACTTATCTTGGCACTCCACTGTCTTGTTGTTTTTTTAACCAGAGTACAAGTGCTAGTTTCTGCTGTGTAGCAAAGTGAGTCGGCCCCACGTACACATATAACCCTTCTTGGATTTCCTCCCCATTTAGGCCACCGGAGAACACTGCGGAGCTCTTTGGGCTACACAATGGGTTCTCGTTAGTTACCTATTTCATACATAGAATCAATAGTGTGCGGGACTTCCCAGGTGCCACTAGAGATAAAGAACCCCTCTGCCAGTGCAAGAGAGGTGGTTCAGTCCCTGGGCTGGGAAGATACCCTGGAGGAGGAAACGTTAACCCACTCGGTCCTGGACTGAGGAGCCTGGCAGGCTACAGTACATAGGGTCGCAAAGAGTCGAAGTGACTTAGCGCCAACACAGCACACACATCAATAGTGTATGTCAGTCCCAGTCTCCCCATCCATCCCACCACCCGGCACTCTATTTCCTGTCCGATCCCTCCCAGGTAGTGGCCTGGGGCCCCAGGATACACAGACCCCCTGCCCACTAAAGCCAAGCCTTAACCTTAGCAGATCCCTCGTGTGTGTTAAAGAGGAAGAGGAGAAAGGAGTCAAGGTGGATTCTGATAGCATCTCTATGCTGTGGTGGAAGCTGGTGAAGTTCCCAGTCCAGCTTCCTTGCTTCCTGAACCCAGTGTTATTCTGGGCAGATGCCCCCGTGCATTCTCAGGAGTACAGACAGTAACAAGCAACTGACAAAGCCATCCAGGATCACAGGCTAGGAGCATTGACTTACACGGCCAGACCCAGACTACATTCCTAGTCATGAATCCCGCTGCTGGCAGGTCAGGCTAAGACTCTGCTGTGTCTGGACCACTCGGGCACATTTGTATTACTGGGAACAGTGTCGCGCGCAGCTCAGAGGTCTAACATCTGTCACCAGCTGTTCCTGGATTCATCCTTCTCTCCCCTCCTTCCAAGCCTTCTGAGCAAGCAAATGAGGGCTTAGTGATGGATTTACCTCACTAAACTGACTAGAAAAGGGTGAAAGCAAAATAAAAGCTACAGTTTGAATGTAGCCGGAGGACACATACAGCAGGGAATGGCTTTTCAACCTGAGAAAGCCAAAGGCAGATGTTAAGAAAATTAACTTGAGTACTTTTCTTGCATCAGGGGCTCCGTGTTAGCCAAAAGAGCCCAGCGTCTTGGATGGGGCATTGTCTTTAGAGACAGTGAATGCAAAAGAATTCGGGACAACCTAGTGTGGATATATGACAAAGACATATATCTGTCTTCATGCTAAGCCATCTTGTTTTTGAATACTGTGAGGAAGTGCAACAAAAACAACAATTTCACTTTAAAAGTCCATTACTTAGGATAACTGCTCTACCAGTTAGAGTATTTGGTGCAAGTAAGAAAAAACACCTCTTTAAACAAAATGGAACAGGCCCTTGCTGGTGGTCTAGTGGTTAAGACTCTACACTTGCACTGCAGAGGGCACAAGTTTGATCCCTGATCTGGGAACTAAGATCCTACAAACCACACGGAACAGCAAAATTAATGAGAATCTGTCGGAAAGATACAGGATGGTTTGTAAGATGAAGTGTAAAGCTGCTCCATTGGTCCCTGCAGGGTGAAAAATTCTAATTGTGCTGTTGGAGAAGACTCTGCAGAGTCCTTTGGACTGCAAGGAGATCAAACCAGTCAATCCTAAAGGGAATCAACCCTGAGTACTCATTGGAAGGACTGGTGCTTAAGCTGAAGTTCCAAAACTTTGGCCACCTGATGCGAAGAACCAATTCATTGGAAAAGACCCTGATGCTGGGGAAGACTGAAGGCAGAAGGAGAAGGGGACGACAGGATGAGATGTCAGGATGGCATCACTGACTCAATGGACATGAATCTGAGCAAGCTCCCGGAGATGGTGAGGGACAGGGAAGCCTGGCGTGCTGCAGTCCATGGGGTCACAGAGTTGAACACAATTGAGCACCTGAACAACAACCACTAAGGGTCTGGAGAGCTGAAGCTGACTGACAGCCCATGGGGGCCACGCTGCCGAGATAAACACGAAGCCCAGACATTTTCCCTGTGTCACGCCTACTCAGGATCAGGGTTCAGCAAGAGAGTCTGACTACCCAGCCTGGATCATGTGCCCACCCCTTGTCCAGGATTGGTTTGGGCACTTTGATTGGCAGCCTTAAACAGCCAACATACACTGTTGGGGAGGGAGGCAATTCCCCAAGGAAATCTGGGTACCATTACCCAAGAAAGAGAAAAGGAAAGGGAGTCAGGCAGGCAAACATAAGCCACTTTACCGTCTCTTACCAAATCTCCTGCAGCAGAGAAATGAGGTCCCAGAGTGTGTTTTTACATGATTTCACATTCAAATATAAAAGACTGTTCTCCCTAAATGCTTGTGTTTTTAAAAGATACTTATCCTCCTGGAGAAGCAGTTTACTCAACTACAAATGAGAAAGCTGACCCAAACAACTTTCAAACTAGAAAGACTGTGGGCAAGAAAAAAACTACTAATTGATTACAAATTAATTTATTACTTTGATAAATTTATTCATCTAATTAATTTGTTAAGGATCTGGCTTCCCCGGTGGTGCAGTGGTAAAGAGTCAGCCTGCAATGCTGGAGATGCAGAAGACTTGAGTTCAGATCCCTGGATCAGGAAGATTCCCCTGGAGAAAGAAATGGCAACCCACTCCAGTATTCTTACCAGGGAAATCCCATGGACAGAGGAGCCTGGCGGGCTACAGTCCATGGGGTCGCAGAGTCAGACACAACTTCATGTCACTTAATGACTGAGCACAGCTCTAGATGGATTTGCATCTTGACAGACAACTGGGTCTGCCCTGAGGTTCAGCTGAAAGGGGAACCAAGTGGGTACCTGGAGGCATGGAGGCAAAGGCAGGAGAACCCTAGTGGAGACATTTCTCTCCTTGGCCCATCTCCTGGGAGACAAACTGTCTCCAGCTATCAATGGAGCATCTTCTCAGAGCCCATCCCCAGTGCTTCTGAGGTCTAAGGAAGATGAGAGAGTGTGGATGTGGGCCGCTCTGCGCCCTGGAGCCAGGGTGGCCTGTGGGCTGGTGTGCCTGCTTCTTTCTGGAGCTTCCCTTACAATGCAGCCCCTGGTATGGTTCTATGATTGTTTGCTCTTTGCCTTGGGGGTTTTGGGGCCACACTACTTGCGGGATCCTCGTTCCTCAACCAGGGATTGAACCCAGGCCCATTGCGGGGAAAGTGCCTTGGAAGTCCTAACCACTGGACTTCCAGGGACGTTGCCAGCCCTTGGTTTTTGCTTGCCATGGCTTTAGACTCGACACTCCCACCCCCGCCATTCCCCACCCCTCTCTTCGATCCTACCATGATCATCGCCTTTCCCTGGTCAGCTCCATCGTCACCTTGAGGGCTCAGTGTAGCCACAGGAAGGGAAGTGAGCCCTAGAGTCAGTCGGAGAAGGACAATGCGACTGAGGGTGGAGGAGGCTGGTGTCGCCAGACGTGTGCCTCTTCTCATTCAGTAAGAGATCGAGGCTGCTGTAGGGGTTTGGGAGTCTTTAAAGTAAATACATATACATACACATGTATGTTTTATATATTTATAATTATTTGCATATTTATTTGGGCTTCCCAGGTGGCACTAGTGGTAAAAAACCCACCTGCCAATGCAGGAGACATAAAAGACACAGGCTCAATCCCTAGGTCGGGAAGAACCCCTGGGGGTGGGCATGGCAACCCACTCCAGTATTCTTGCCTAGAGAATCCCATGGACAGAGGAGCCTGGTGGACTATGGTCAGTCCATAGGGTTGCAAAGAGTGAAACACAGCTGAAGTGACTTACCACGCATGCACATATATATTTATATATTTTAATATGTGTGTGCTAAGTCGCTTTAGTGGTGTCTGACTCTACGAGACCCCATGGACTATAATCTGTCAGNACTACATTCCTAGTCATGAATCCCGCTGCTGGCAGGTCAGGCTAAGACTCTGCTGTGTCTGGACCACTCGGGCACATTTGTATTACTGGGAACAGTGTCGCGCGCAGCTCAGAGGTCTAACATCTGTCACCAGCTGTTCCTGGATTCATCCTTCTCTCCCCTCCTTCCAAGCCTTCTGAGCAAGCAAATGAGGGCTTAGTGATGGATTTACCTCACTAAACTGACTAGAAAAGGGTGAAAGCAAAATAAAAGCTACAGTTTGAATGTAGCCGGAGGACACATACAGCAGGGAATGGCTTTTCAACCTGAGAAAGCCAAAGGCAGATGTTAAGAAAATTAACTTGAGTACTTTTCTTGCATCAGGGGCTCCGTGTTAGCCAAAAGAGCCCAGCGTCTTGGATGGGGCATTGTCTTTAGAGACAGTGAATGCAAAAGAATTCGGGACAACCTAGTGTGGATATATGACAAAGACATATATCTGTCTTCATGCTAAGCCATCTTGTTTTTGAATACTGTGAGGAAGTGCAACAAAAACAACAATTTCACTTTAAAAGTCCATTACTTAGGATAACTGCTCTACCAGTTAGAGTATTTGGTGCAAGTAAGAAAAAACACCTCTTTAAACAAAATGGAACAGGCCCTTGCTGGTGGTCTAGTGGTTAAGACTCTACACTTGCACTGCAGAGGGCACAAGTTTGATCCCTGATCTGGGAACTAAGATCCTACAAACCACACGGAACAGCAAAATTAATGAGAATCTGTCGGAAAGATACAGGATGGTTTGTAAGATGAAGTGTAAAGCTGCTCCATTGGTCCCTGCAGGGTGAAAAATTCTAATTGTGCTGTTGGAGAAGACTCTGCAGAGTCCTTTGGACTGCAAGGAGATCAAACCAGTCAATCCTAAAGGGAATCAACCCTGAGTACTCATTGGAAGGACTGGTGCTTAAGCTGAAGTTCCAAAACTTTGGCCACCTGATGCGAAGAACCAATTCATTGGAAAAGACCCTGATGCTGGGGAAGACTGAAGGCAGAAGGAGAAGGGGACGACAGGATGAGATGTCAGGATGGCATCACTGACTCAATGGACATGAATCTGAGCAAGCTCCCGGAGATGGTGAGGGACAGGGAAGCCTGGCGTGCTGCAGTCCATGGGGTCACAGAGTTGAACACAATTGAGCACCTGAACAACAACCACTAAGGGTCTGGAGAGCTGAAGCTGACTGACAGCCCATGGGGGCCACGCTGCCGAGATAAACACGAAGCCCAGACATTTTCCCTGTGTCACGCCTACTCAGGATCAGGGTTCAGCAAGAGAGTCTGACTACCCAGCCTGGATCATGTGCCCACCCCTTGTCCAGGATTGGTTTGGGCACTTTGATTGGCAGCCTTAAACAGCCAACATACACTGTTGGGGAGGGAGGCAATTCCCCAAGGAAATCTGGGTACCATTACCCAAGAAAGAGAAAAGGAAAGGGAGTCAGGCAGGCAAACATAAGCCACTTTACCGTCTCTTACCAAATCTCCTGCAGCAGAGAAATGAGGTCCCAGAGTGTGTTTTTACATGATTTCACATTCAAATATAAAAGACTGTTCTCCCTAAATGCTTGTGTTTTTAAAAGATACTTATCCTCCTGGAGAAGCAGTTTACTCAACTACAAATGAGAAAGCTGACCCAAACAACTTTCAAACTAGAAAGACTGTGGGCAAGAAAAAAACTACTAATTGATTACAAATTAATTTATTACTTTGATAAATTTATTCATCTAATTAATTTGTTAAGGATCTGGCTTCCCCGGTGGTGCAGTGGTAAAGAGTCAGCCTGCAATGCTGGAGATGCAGAAGACTTGAGTTCAGATCCCTGGATCAGGAAGATTCCCCTGGAGAAAGAAATGGCAACCCACTCCAGTATTCTTACCAGGGAAATCCCATGGACAGAGGAGCCTGGCGGGCTACAGTCCATGGGGTCGCAGAGTCAGACACAACTTCATGTCACTTAATGACTGAGCACAGCTCTAGATGGATTTGCATCTTGACAGACAACTGGGTCTGCCCTGAGGTTCAGCTGAAAGGGGAACCAAGTGGGTACCTGGAGGCATGGAGGCAAAGGCAGGAGAACCCTAGTGGAGACATTTCTCTCCTTGGCCCATCTCCTGGGAGACAAACTGTCTCCAGCTATCAATGGAGCATCTTCTCAGAGCCCATCCCCAGTGCTTCTGAGGTCTAAGGAAGATGAGAGAGTGTGGATGTGGGCCGCTCTGCGCCCTGGAGCCAGGGTGGCCTGTGGGCTGGTGTGCCTGCTTCTTTCTGGAGCTTCCCTTACAATGCAGCCCCTGGTATGGTTCTATGATTGTTTGCTCTTTGCCTTGGGGGTTTTGGGGCCACACTACTTGCGGGATCCTCGTTCCTCAACCAGGGATTGAACCCAGGCCCATTGCGGGGAAAGTGCCTTGGAAGTCCTAACCACTGGACTTCCAGGGACGTTGCCAGCCCTTGGTTTTTGCTTGCCATGGCTTTAGACTCGACACTCCCACCCCCGCCATTCCCCACCCCTCTCTTCGATCCTACCATGATCATCGCCTTTCCCTGGTCAGCTCCATCGTCACCTTGAGGGCTCAGTGTAGCCACAGGAAGGGAAGTGAGCCCTAGAGTCAGTCGGAGAAGGACAATGCGACTGAGGGTGGAGGAGGCTGGTGTCGCCAGACGTGTGCCTCTTCTCATTCAGTAAGAGATCGAGGCTGCTGTAGGGGTTTGGGAGTCTTTAAAGTAAATACATATACATACACATGTATGTTTTATATATTTATAATTATTTGCATATTTATTTGGGCTTCCCAGGTGGCACTAGTGGTAAAAAACCCACCTGCCAATGCAGGAGACATAAAAGACACAGGCTCAATCCCTAGGTCGGGAAGAACCCCTGGGGGTGGGCATGGCAACCCACTCCAGTATTCTTGCCTAGAGAATCCCATGGACAGAGGAGCCTGGTGGACTATGGTCAGTCCATAGGGTTGCAAAGAGTGAAACACAGCTGAAGTGACTTACCACGCATGCACATATATATTTATATATTTTAATATGTGTGTGCTAAGTCGCTTTAGTGGTGTCTGACTCTACGAGACCCCATGGACTATAATCTGTCAGACTCCTCCGTCCATGGAATTTCCCAGGCAAGAATACTAGAGTGGGTTGCCGTGCCCTTCTCCAAGGGATCTTCCCTACCCAGGGATCAAACTCAAGTCTCCTGCATTGGCAGGTGGGTTCTTAACTGCTAGCACCACGTGGGAAACCCACGTATTTTAATATATCCTTATGTATATGGGGGCTTCCCTGGTGGCTCAGCTGGTAGAAGAATCCACCTACAATGCGGGAGACCTGGGTTAGATACCTGGGTTGGAAAGATCCCCTGGAGAAGGGAACGGCTGCCCCACTCCAGTATTCTGGCCTGGAACATTCCATGGACCGTGTAGTTGGGGTTGCAAAGAGTCGGACACGACTGAGCGACTAACACTTTCACTTTCATGTATATTTTAGTGTTATTTATGTGAATCCAAGTTTAATAATTCAGGTTGGATGAAGAGGAATCAAATTTCCTGGGAGATGTGGGGAAGTTCAATGCTGGAGGGAGATAAGAGGATTGAAGAAGTTCAAAGTGAAGTGAAGAGGAGTGAAAGTCACTCATTCGTGTTCGACTCTTTGTGATCTCAGGGAGGTGCGAAGAAATCATGCCCTTTCTCTGGCCTGCAAGACTTGCTCGCTCACACGTGTGCCTGCTTCTATTTCCACATTCCCAGCCCCTACCCTTTTTCAGGTCCCAAGTCAAGTTACATTTCTTCTACTGCTGCTTTTTCTTCACATACACAGGCCATCTATCAGCGTTTCACCACTGTTATTGATTTCATTGTTACTCATTTTTTAGATTGCCAGTTGAAAATTGTTTCTGCAAAATAAATGTTTGTAAGTCAGCCCACTTTCCCACGGGCTCACACTGCCATTTCAGAGGTATGATCCCACAGACCACAAAACTTGAACATGTAGACTAAAAACCACATATGGAACCTACTGTACCCTTAAAAGAAGATGCACCATTTGACTGTGATTCTCCCTTTGACATTCGCAAGAAAAGCTAGTCAAATAGGTGATCAATTACAAAGAGTGCTCCACAAGCTAAAAGTGTATTCATTTTTCATTAACCACCTTTCTGGATTGATTGGCTTCTGTTTTATTGATTTTTCTCAATGATGAATGTCAATTGACTAATTAATCATTCACGCTTGAAATCGTTTGTCTGAATATGCAGTGGAAACCTGTGAGCCTGCGGGGCAGCGCTGACTGCAAGCGGCTCCTCCGCACCCTCCCCTTCCTCGTGGTCACAACATCCTGACTTGTCCTGCACCCCCCCCACCCCTTAATGACTCTGCTGGTCATGAGACAGCCCTCTCAAGACTGACCTTGTTTCAGCCCAAAGTTACATTTCCTCCTGGAATTATACTTCCTTCTGCCTCTTCCTCCCTGTGTTTCCCCAGCACTGGCTCTTCCACCTTTTTGGCCCTGCTGCTGCTGCTGCTGCTAAGTCGCTTCAGTCGTGTCTGACTCTGTGCAGTCTCATAGATGGCAGCCCACCAGGTTCCCCCGTCGTTGGGATTCTCCAGGCAAGTCCATACATTTATTTATCGAATTTTCAGAGCAAAGTAGTAAAATGTCACTCTTTCTTTAAAATCGTATGTTAGCATTTTGCCTGCAGCTAGTAGCAATGATCTTTTTAGTTCTAGCCTTTCTAAGCAGGGATACACAGTCTTCTTGTTTTTGTTTTTTTGATTGTATTTTTTTAAGTCCAATATTGTAGGCACATTGCAGGTCTTACCAACTGTGAGGTGCATTTCTGCTTTGGATTATGAGATGTGCAAGAAAGACATGTCTCAAAAATCTGTCCCTGAAATCCAAACTCCTTGATTCCCAAGTGAAAGCCCCCGATGACACTTTACAGTGTTCAAAAATCCACATCAAGAGGGATGGAAATCTGCTCCCTAGCCAAGCAATAGCTAGAGCCTGGGAAACCAAAAAGGTGGCAGACTCTCATCCAAAGTTCTGCTGAACAGAACTTCTCTTTGCTGTGCTTCGATACGATCTACACTCTTCTAATTCGTTTGCAAAAACTGGTTGCGCCCACTGAATGGATGTCAGTACGGGGGTGCACCCCACAGTTTGTGTAAGTGCTGGTTCCATCATCCTGGCTGAAGAATTAAAGTAGAAAATGCCCCCCATTGGCAGGGTGGGGGCTGAGCGGGGAAGCACTGAAGGCCTGGGACTGGACCCCCGCTGTCCTGCCTGCCACCCTGCTCATCGTGGGAGGACGAAGCGCTTAACCTCACTGCGGCTCGCTCTCCAGCTTACACCAGGTCCTGCTGCACGGTCCCACTCAAGGACAGGACACAGAGGGAGCCACTGAGATGAAAGAAGTGAGAGCACTCGGAAAAGACTGAAGTGCCGTCCAGCTTTAAGGCAGGGATGTCCGCAGTGGAGAAAGAAGAAGCCACAGGAAGAGCTGCTGGTTTCTGCATGCTGTTCCTCTTCAACTCAGCGCCGCTGCTTACAGATCAGGCAGAGACTGAAACCAGGAAGAGGAAGAACAGGAGGGAGACCGACAGAAAGAGACAGGATGGAGCACCTGCTGAAAGAAGCATCACACTGCTGGCCAGTGAGTCACACCTAGTGCCAGCAACCAGGAGCTAGTGGCTCAGTGTCTCACACTCCAAGAGCATCACAAAATTTACATATGTGCTGAGTATATGATATATAAGATTGTATATGCCATCTTTACACTGTGACTACAATACATACTACATATACTACTGTATAGTACACATTTACATGTGCTGTACACGCAGGGCTTCCCAGGCGGCTCAGTGCAAAGAATCCACCTGCCAAAGCAGGAGACGCAGGAGACTCAGGTTCTATCCTCGGGTCCTGAAGACCCCCTGAAGTAGGAAATGGCCACTCCAGTATTCTTGCCTGGAAAATTCCACGGATGGAGGAGCCTGGCGGGCTACAGTCCATGGGACCTCAAAGAGTCAGACACGACTGAGTGACAGAGCACGTAGGTACTACATACAATACTATATGTATATTTTACATATGCATACACAGGTATAATACTGTACATAATATACGACATAAAAGCAGCATATATAATATACCAGTACATGATATGTAGTATAATGTGTATACAATACATAGTATAATATAATGTATGAAGTGTGAAGTATTAGTCACTCAGTCATGTTTGACTCATTGTGACCCCATGGACTGTAGCCTGCCAGACCTCTCCATCCATGGGATTTCTCAGGCAAGAATATTGGCATGAGTTGCCATTCCCTTCTCCAGGGGAATCTTCCAAACCCAGGGATAGAACTCCCGCGTGGCAGGCAGATTCTTTACAATCTGAGCCACCAAGGAAGGCCCAATATAATATATAGTGTGTGTATATTCATGTGTATGTATAATACATACACTATAATTTATATTTATAAATACAAATGTGTATTTATATATATATACACTATACATATTTATATTCTAATTCTCAGAGGCTTTGTTGCCAGATTTCCTCACAGCATTACTGGTGCTGAGAGTTCCCTCTCTCTCATGATTCAGGAGCTCTCAAGAACACTGTCATCTTTTTAGGGACAATTTTCCTTGCACATGCAGGAAGGATCTTGGTGTGTGTTCCATATTACTTGATCTGACTCCCACTGTCCATCAAAGAACACTCCTAACTGGGCCAGATGATTCAGCAACCTGTAAGGCATTAGCCACCATGTATATAAGCGTTCTGAGAAGCAAGTTCGATCCCAGAGCAAGACTTGCAGCTGAATCTCCTTTACCCTGGAGATTTTAAAACCCAGTGCCTACAAGGAATCAGGCATAAACATGGAGAGAGGGGCCATATGTAGAAGCATATTTGTCACCCTGGAGTCCTGGCCTACATCCCAATGGTGTGTGCTCATCCAGTCCTTCTCAAGGGGGCAGCCGATGCCCAGCTCCAGACAAATGCTGGCCTGTGTTGCCAAATCTTCCACTGTCCCAAAATACGTTTCAAAAAATCTAGATTTTTTTTCTTGAAATTACCTGATTCTTAAATGGTCACTCAATTTTTTTTAACAACCTATAGATTAAAGAAAACAGCAGATTCAGCCTGTGAACATTGTTATGCTCCGAGTCCAAGTCTCCGAATAGACTGAGAGAACAGGTCCACCACAGCAATGCAAAGGCAAGAAGGGAGTTTATTTATTGCTAACTCGAGTTAGGGCACTCTGCCACTTCCAACACAGTGGAGTAAGGCAAGAGGGCTCCGACCCCTGAATTACAGCAGTATTTATAGACTTAGAACAAAGACAGGGAGTTGGCAAGGGCGGATTGGTTGCAAGGGGTTCTTGGTATCTATTAATTGGCTAATTTTTGTGCATGCGGGCTTGCTTAAGGAACTTTTTGTGTTATCTGGGCTAGCTCTAACCAGGCTATGGGGAGTATGCTGACTAGCTGAGTCTCAAGGTCGGGGGGATGATGCTCTCAGCTCCTCTGGGCAGTGACCCAGCTTTTTCTGTGATTGTAGCTCTGGCTACTTTAGTCCCTGAAGCTTGTCATGGCTTCTGTCAGGTCTCAACAAACATCCCATTAAGGGCCTCTACTTTTTACTCAAGGTGCTAGTGGTAAAGAACTCAACTGCCAATGCAAGAGATATAAAGAGACATGGGTTCAGTCCCTGGGTCGGGAAGATCCTGTGCAGGAGGAAGTGACATCCCACTCCAGTGTTCTTGCCTGGAGAATCCCAGGGACGNAGCTGAATCTCCTTTACCCTGGAGATTTTAAAACCCAGTGCCTACAAGGAATCAGGCATAAACATGGAGAGAGGGGCCATATGTAGAAGCATATTTGTCACCCTGGAGTCCTGGCCTACATCCCAATGGTGTGTGCTCATCCAGTCCTTCTCAAGGGGGCAGCCGATGCCCAGCTCCAGACAAATGCTGGCCTGTGTTGCCAAATCTTCCACTGTCCCAAAATACGTTTCAAAAAATCTAGATTTTTTTTCTTGAAATTACCTGATTCTTAAATGGTCACTCAATTTTTTTTAACAACCTATAGATTAAAGAAAACAGCAGATTCAGCCTGTGAACATTGTTATGCTCCGAGTCCAAGTCTCCGAATAGACTGAGAGAACAGGTCCACCACAGCAATGCAAAGGCAAGAAGGGAGTTTATTTATTGCTAACTCGAGTTAGGGCACTCTGCCACTTCCAACACAGTGGAGTAAGGCAAGAGGGCTCCGACCCCTGAATTACAGCAGTATTTATAGACTTAGAACAAAGACAGGGAGTTGGCAAGGGCGGATTGGTTGCAAGGGGTTCTTGGTATCTATTAATTGGCTAATTTTTGTGCATGCGGGCTTGCTTAAGGAACTTTTTGTGTTATCTGGGCTAGCTCTAACCAGGCTATGGGGAGTATGCTGACTAGCTGAGTCTCAAGGTCGGGGGGATGATGCTCTCAGCTCCTCTGGGCAGTGACCCAGCTTTTTCTGTGATTGTAGCTCTGGCTACTTTAGTCCCTGAAGCTTGTCATGGCTTCTGTCAGGTCTCAACAAACATCCCATTAAGGGCCTCTACTTTTTACTCAAGGTGCTAGTGGTAAAGAACTCAACTGCCAATGCAAGAGATATAAAGAGACATGGGTTCAGTCCCTGGGTCGGGAAGATCCTGTGCAGGAGGAAGTGACATCCCACTCCAGTGTTCTTGCCTGGAGAATCCCAGGGACGGGGGAACCTGGTGGGCTACAGTCCATAGGGTCAAAAAAGAGTCCAACACGACTGAAGCAGCTTAGCACTTTTTTCTCAAAAAATCAGAGTTGATTTTTTTTTTCTATTACACTATCTCATTAAAAGGTAAAAAGTAAATTAATAGTTAAGTTCACCTAGTGTCTTGTCTTTGGACTTCCATACCACATTAGCCATATCCTCTACGAAGCAGAGCCTGAGACAAGGACTAAGATGTTTATGCTTCATTCAGGGGATGCTGTCCCTGGGCTTTTGAAGAAGGCAGTGGCACCCCACTCCAGTACTCTTGCCTGGAAAACCCCATGAACGGAGGAGCCTGGTGGGCCACAGTCCATGGGGTCGCTAAGTCAGACACGACTGAGAGACTTCACCTTCACTTTTCACTTTCAAGCATTGGAGAAGGAAACGGCAACCCACTCCCGTGTTCTTGCCTGGAGAATCCCAGGGACGGGGGAGCCTGGTGGGCTGCNTGGAAAACCCCATGAACGGAGGAGCCTGGTGGGCCACAGTCCATGGGGTCGCTAAGTCAGACACGACTGAGAGACTTCACCTTCACTTTTCACTTTCAAGCATTGGAGAAGGAAACGGCAACCCACTCCCGTGTTCTTGCCTGGAGAATCCCAGGGACGGGGGAGCCTGGTGGGCTGCCGTCTAAGGTATTGCACAGAGTCAGACACGACTTTAAGGTGGGGCAAAGGGAAGGAGTGGAGGGAGGGGAAAGCACTGCAGAGTGTTGCTGCAGAGAGACACGCAGGCCGCCAGGCAGGTGGATCACTCGCACATGGAGATGAAGACGGGCTGCGGGAGAAGCCGGCTCCTGAGAGCAGGCTGTGGGAGAAAGGAAGCAGCGGGGTTTACTCTACCAACTCTGGGCAGAGAAAGGGGGGAGGCAGGTGAAACACCTGGGCTGAAGGCGCAAGACCTGTGCTGAGGGCAGGTGCCTCCTTACTCTGGCCTTCGGTGCCTCACTCTCCTCACCCTCATTCCGGTCCTGGCCAGCCCATTTCTGTCTCCCATCAGTGTTCCCCTCATGGGGTGACCCTCCCCACAGCTACAGATCTTGGATCTCATAACTACAGTGGTGTCTGCTGTTTATTCAAATCTAGAAACTCTGGGCCTATGACTACTTGGCCCCGTTGCCTAGCAGAGGAAACGGGGAGGTCCCGGCGCTCTCAGGACAGGCGACTGGTTGGCTGCAGTGGTGGCTGTAGTATAACCCAGGAGGTCCCTTCAGAAGAAACGGAGGCAACTGGGAGAGTCTAAGAAGGTACAGATGTGGGAGTCCAGTGGTTAGGATTCCACCCTTCCACTGCAGGGGGCACAGGTTCAATCCCTGGTCGGGGAGCTAAGATCCTGCGAGTTACACGGCACAGCCAAAAATAATAACAATACGATGATACAGATAGATATAGGACCCACGTGTGTGTGTGTGTTCAGTTGCTCAGCCATGTCTGACCCTTTGCAGCCCCTAGGGACTGCAGCCTGCCAGGCTCCTCTGTCCATGGGATTCTCCAGGCAAGAATACTGGAGTGGATTGCCGTGCCCTCCTCCTGGGGATCTTCCTGACCCAGGGACTGAACCCACGTCTCCCATGTCTCCTGCATTGCAAGCAGACTCTTTACGACTGAACCAGCAGGGAAGCCCAGGGAATACATGGACATAGTCAAGGAATAGTTATATCAAGAACCATTAAGTTAGCTATCAGAAATGAGAGACAGGAGGTGATCCCCTGGTGGGCCAGTGGTCAGGCCTCAGTGCCTACACTGCTGAGGGCCTAGGCTTGATCCTTGGTTGGGGAACTAAGATTCCCCAAACTGCATGGCTCTGCCAGAAAAAAAAAAAAATGAGAAGAAGGACATCACTGCAGATCCTACAATTAGCAAAAGGATAATAAGGAAGGGTTAGAACAACATTATGCCAATAAATACATCTTACGTGAAATAGAATAGTTCCTTGGGGGGAAAAAATGCTTAAGTTGACACGGCCCGGTGCTGTAGCACAAATCTGAAACTTCAATTATAAACCGAGGGAAAACGCCACTATTCACACATCTACACACTTACACTGTCCCATTTTCTCAAAATCACTCAAATCAGAACATTCACAAATGTAGCAAATAATTTAAAATCATATAGCAAAAGTCTTTAAGTCAACGTCTTAGACTTCGAGTGGAAGCCCACCCGCTAGGCTTAACGTGAATACAAAAGGTTAATCGACCTACGCAAGGGAGTGGAGGGAGTAAGGCAAATCTGGAGAACAATCGAAGAATACTAGAAACCATACCCACACTGCTCCAGAAAGCTTAATTCAGAAAAATGCTGTGACGACAGCTGGTTGCCAGACCTTTCCCATCAGAGATGGCAAGCAGGAATGTGAAAGGGGCCGGAGAGCAGCTGGGGATCAGGGAGTGGGGTGGTCAGACGCTGACACGCTCCTTGCAACACCAAGGCTCCATCTGGTTTTGCAACTACAAGTGCGGTCAGGGACTCCAGATTTTCCAGATTGTTATTTTAAATCCCTCAGTGTTTAAATCTTGGCTCAGTTTGGAAGGAAAAAAAAATACGGTGTGAGGCAAACACATCACACATCAGCAGAGCAGACATAGCTGCCCTCCATCCTCGCCCCTCCTTCATGTTCCACGTTCAGGGGGCGATGTGTGCAGAGAGGGGGCTGGGGCATGTGCTTGCTTGTCTGTTCATTTGGATTTTTTCTTATTTTGAAAAGCTAAAGACTCAAACTCTGGACACTTTTTCTTCCTTTGTCACGGCCCTTGGAGCACAGGGACTACACAGCGAAGGGAGATGGCCACACCCTGACTCAGCCTCACTCCTTCTGTCTCCTGCCCGCTGGATCCAGCAGATAAGGAGCTAAATCCAAGGATCTGAAGAGGCCAGGTGCCTCCTCTCCCCTTCAAGGCTGCCTCCAGCTCACAGTCCCACCTTCAGTTTTTGAAACCACTGTTTCCATATCGCCAAGGTGGGAGGGGGCATGGCAAGGGCAGACTTCGTTTTACTCTGATGAGATATTATCCTGTGTCAGGATGAAAAGCAAACGTTCCTGAGCTTCCCGAAAAGAAAGCTGACTACTTTGGGCCTCTGAGCCCAGGCCCTGGTGTGAGAGTCGGCTGTCACGGCCACCGGTTCGTGCTCCAGTGAGCCAAGCCGGGGTAGCCGCGCCCGCTCCGGGAGACCCTTCAAACAGGCAGGGCGGGCTCCGTGGAGATTGCCCGGCACTAATGAGCCAGCACCTGCCAGGCATCCGGCCTCCCAGCAGGAATAAGACTCTCCAGCATCACCAGGAAGCACAGTGGCTGCAAGGCAAGCACGAGATGAAAGGGCTCAGGAGGGCAGGGCGGGAGGCCCAGCCTCTCCCAGCCTGTCAGAGAGGAGGCCGGATGGTCAGACACTCAAGGGCTAAGAGCACTGGAAAGGCCCATCAGAACACAGACAGACGCTGCGAAAACATCCTCAAAGCCGCTCTCCTAAGCCACTTTGATGAGCCCAGCCGAGCTCCCCACAGGCCCAGCCCCAAGCTCCACGGAGCAGCTCCAAGCAGTTCAGGCTCCAACTGTCCGTGTCCTTTGTGTGTCAGGCCACTGAAGCCACGATTTTCAGCGATAATCATCAGTGAGCTCGCAGCAAAAGCCTCCCTTTTCACACCAGCTCACACAGAAAACAGAGGGTTTTCCAAGGCGTCCTGCTGTTCCTTATCTTCCTGGGCTGTCTTCAACTCTCCCAGATTCACACAGGAGAGGCTGGACCCACCTAGGACTTGAACAATTCCACCCAAGCTGTGCATGCTTAGTCACTTCAGTCGTGTCCAACTCTGCAACCCCGTGGACTGTAGCTTGCCAGGCTCCTCTGTCCTGGGGTTCTCCAGACAAGAATACTGGAGTGGGTTGTCATTTCCCCCTCCAAGGGATCTTATTCCACCCAGGGTGTACCTGGAGGAAACAGAGGAGCATGGCTTCAGGGGACAGGCTGGCAGAGGGGCCAAGAGGGTTCTTTGAGGAAATTCAGGACTCTGCAGAGACTCAAGGTGTTGAGAAACAGCCCCACACACCCACACATAACCCCTGCCCAGCCACCTGGAGGCCAACATCCCCTGAGTGAGGAACCTTTGTTCCAGAATAGTCTTCTCTGGAAAAATGAGAGCACATTCAGAGAACAAGCCACCTTAACACCCCAAGAAAGAAAGAACTGAAAGGGGATACAAGCAGAGAAGTAGTCCTGCTTGTTTAAAGCTCTTCCCAAATCCTGGAGGAAGTTTTGCCAGAATCATACAGTTGAATATTTATAACAGGAAAAGTATCAAAGTCCGGGCAAATTACAGCACCTCACATGTAGAATGCAGGCACTGTTTTAAGCATTAGATATATGAACTTTTTGTATCCTCACAGCAATCCTATGTGGTAGGTACTTCCACAGCTCTCAATCAACTAACGCAGAAACTAAAGCACAGAGAGTTTAAGTAACTTGCCATGGCCACACAGCTAATAAGCACCAGAGCTGGTATCTGAACCTGGATAGTCTGAGCCATGATGCATGGCTGCCTCCTGCAATTTGATGCTATAAATGAGTGATGACAAAACATAAAGAGCATGTTCTCAACAAAACTATAATCCGAAAAACTGCACGCACCCCTGTGTTGACTAGCAGCAAGCACTATTTACAAGAGCCAAGATACAGAAACAACCTAAATGTCCATGGACAGATAAATGGATAAAGATGTGGTACGTGGAATATTACTCAGCCATTAAAAAGAATGAACTAATGCCACGGGCAGCAATATACATGGACCTAGAGACTCTCATCCTAAGCAAAGTAAGTCAGAAAGAGAAGGACAGATATCACATGCTATCACTTATATGTGGAATCTAAACTATGGCACAAACGAACATATCCACTAAACAGAAAGAGACTCACAGACAGAGAACAGAGCTGTGGTTGCCAAGGGCGGGGGCGAGGGCGGGACTGGGGTGAGTGGAGCTAGTGGATACAACTATTACATGTAGAATGGGTGAGAAACAAGGTCCTATTGCATAGCACAGGGAACTATGTTCAGTATCCTGGGATAAGTCATAATGGAAGAGAATGTAATATAAACAATATAAAAATATTTTTAAAAGAAGGTATATATGTGCATAATTGAGTCACTCTGCTATACAGCAGGAATTAATATAACAGTGTAAATCAGCTACGCTTCAATAAAACTTTTTTAAAAAAGANGTCATAATGGAAGAGAATGTAATATAAACAATATAAAAATATTTTTAAAAGAAGGTATATATGTGCATAATTGAGTCACTCTGCTATACAGCAGGAATTAATATAACAGTGTAAATCAGCTACGCTTCAATAAAACTTTTTTAAAAAAGAATACTGATCAAACTTTGAATCTATAGTGAGGTCAAACCATAAAATAAAGAAAATCAATCTGGATTTGCATCCCTTGAAGATGGGGGTGGGGAAAGCGGATGTTCTAATTAGCAAAGTGCTTTCACTGAGTTATTCATTCCCTCAAAACATTTTTGTTTGGCATCCACCAAATGTGGATCCCTAGAGCTAGAGTGATGAGCAAGTGAAACCCAGGCTCTGCCCTCATGGGGCTTCTCCTGGAGCAATAGGGACAGACCAAGTCAACTGCTCCTAAAATTAAACATAAGGACAATGAGGGCTATAT
Source organism: Raphicerus campestris (assembly GCA_006410735.1). NCBI lineage: Eukaryota > Metazoa > Chordata > Mammalia > Artiodactyla > Bovidae > Raphicerus > Raphicerus campestris. Next base: position 428,669 of record SJYW01020293.1, on the reverse strand, counting down.
ATATATATATATATATATATATATATATAATATATATTATAAGGGTCATCACTTTCTGAAATAAACAGTATTTTCCTCATTTTACAGATAAGGAGATTGGGCTTTCAGAGTGAAATACAATAAAACAAAAAAGAACACACTAAATGTTTACATTTTATTTTTAGTAGGTTCTCAATGTATCCACATGATGTGACATTCAAAGACATCAAAGGGTGTACAGAGAAAGCTTCCTTTCCACCGGACTCCAGCTTCCTAGAGGCAATCTATGGTGGGTCTCCAAGCGATCGAATACACACATAATTTTTTCTTTACACAAATTATAGCACTGTTCTGCCCCTTGGGGTTTTCCTCCAACAAATAAATAGACCATACACCTCTTCATTTTCTTCTCTTTATTTTTTTGGCTGCACTGGGTCTTCGTTGCAGTGTGTGGGCTTTCTCTAGTTGTCCCAAGACATGCGGGATTTTAGTTCACTGACCAGGGATCAAACCTGCGTCCCTTGCATTGGAAGGCAGATTCTTAACCACCAGAACACCAAGGAAGTCCCCACTTCATTACTTTCTTACGGCCACAAGCATTTCATGACCTGCTTTAGCCAGTTCCCTATGGACGGTCACTGAGGCAATTTCCAGTTTTTTTAGCACAGACGGTACTACAGGGACCACTAAGTACACAGACTGCTTCACACACAGGAGTATAACCACACGACAACCTCCCAGAAGGGGAATTTCTAGGTGGACAGCCATGTGCATTTGTAATTTTGACAGTAACCATACTGTCCACCAACGAGATGTCCCCAACGTACACTCATCCAGCAGCGGGCGGGAGTGCCTGATCACCAAACCCCAACCCAGGGAGAACACAGTGCTTAAGAATCAGGGGACCAGGAACCCACTTCATCCCTCGCTAACTGTGGGCCTTTAGCCTCTCAACTTCCAGTTCCCGAGAACCTCACAGAAAAAGTGGGCTCAGGAAGCACCCCTGCCCTGTGTTCCTGAGGCGTCCAAGCCAAAGTCCAATGGAGCCAAGGAGGGAAGCCCTGGTGCTCCCCAGGAGAGCAGCCCACTAGAGATGGCCTCAAGGTCAAGGCCAAGAGAGCCAACTGCACTGGGCCAGCGACAGATAGGACACATCACCACTGACGCCAGCAAAACAGCTCCAGCCCTGCAGCCAGAATGGCCACTGCCTGGGCTGCACAACCTCGGCAAGCTGCTTCCTCCCTGCTTTCCTCCCCTGTAAACAGGAGGCAGGCGAGCGTGTGAAGCACTGCGCACACAGCAGCAGCTCCAACTCCAGGCACGGCCATGGGGCAGCCCCGGGAGCCCAGCACCCACACTCCTGAACACACCAGCGCCTCCCTCCCGTGACCACTGTGGCCCCTGCCCTCGACCACTGCAGGAGAGGAGCTGCTATGGAGCATCCAGCTTCTCTGCCCTCCCCTGCCTGGGGCCGGGACCCAGTGAGGCTATGTGCAGTGGGTTTGGCACCACCTCCCAGAAGCCCCCAGGGGGCTGCACCCAGATGCCCACAGCAATAATGGGCTCATCAACCTGCTCTCTTGACTCTCTTCCCTGTCTCACCTCTGACTCCCTGCCAACACCTCCTGAAACTGGAAGTGTTAGTCATTCGGTCACGTCCAACTCTTTGCAACCCTGTGGACTATAGCCCACCAGGCTCCTCTTTGCATAGACTTCTCCAGGCAAAAATAATGGAGTGGGTTGCCATGCCCTCCCCAAGGAGATCTTCGGGACCCAGGGATCAAACCCACACCTCCTGCAGATTCTTTACCATCTGAGCCACTGGGGAATCCCAGCACCTCCTGGGACCGCCCTTCCTCCCTCAAAATCAACCACTCGAACTCAGGCTCTGCTTCTGAGGGAGTCCAAGCTCAGAGCAACGTCATCCCTGAGCAGAGGAGGGATGGACAGATGAGGAAGAGGCAGCGGTGGCACATAGAGGAAAGTTTGCAGGACGAATGTAAACGCCAAGGTCGGAAGTAAGAAAGCAGGGAGAGGAGAAGAGTATAATGATGAGACACTGTAACGCCTTCACGCCGTCCACAGCCAGTGCGCCGGGATGCCCACTGCCAGCGCCTTCTCTTTGCTGAGGCTCTCCCTGAGTTGTAACGGTCAGCAGGCGTGCAAATCATCAATACTCCAGTTCTCAACCAACCACTGACAAGGTGGAGCATAAACACCCCAACTCCCTGACCCCTTGGATGGGGTAACCCTCTATTGTAGCCCGCATCCCAGTACCCAGCTGCCGACAGTGGGAGGTGGCTTCATAACAGCCCTTTGCTGGCAGGATGCCACGCCCTCCTCCAGGGGATCTTCCAAACCCAGGTCTCAGCAGTGCAGGCGGATCCTTTACCGTCTGAGCCACCGGGGGAGCCCAGGCACAGGCTAGCAGCTTTTTATGTATTGTGCAGATCTGATACAGTTTCTATCAAGAAAACAAAGAACACAGCACTGTCCATACACAAAACAAAAGGCCAGGCCTTTCAAAACAAATGTCTGAGATGACAACAGGGAGAATGAGCCAGTTCGAAGCCAAGCCAGCTGTGAACAAAATGCAACCAAGCAGATCATTTTTGGGTCATGAAAGCTCTGACAGAAGAAAAACAAGGCCAGCAGAGAAAGCCAGGTTTCCAAACCATATCATATACACACCCATTGTCTGGGGGTTACATCCTTGCTGAGAACACATTCCTTGGGGAAAATGTTTTGCCAAAGTAATTGGGCTTTCATCAGCCCAGCTTTTGCAAATCTGCCCCTTGCTCCAGGGTAAGCCTGAATTGACCACAACAGGTTAGGGGGGGGGGGGGGGCAGCCAGTTTTCTGTATTTCTTCCAGGAAACGCAGAGTGAACTCTAGTTAAGTTTGAGAGCTGTATCATTAGCATCTCATTAATGACTCTAATCTCTGTAAGCGCAGAGAAGGCACAAAAATTCACCGCCTAAGCCACAAGCTCTAATTGCTGCTGTCCTAAAAAGATGGCTGGATGGGGGGGCAGAAACAGGCCATGCTTTGTGGCTTCTCTCGAACAAAAGCCCCATTTGTTAATGAGGTTTCTTCATTTAGGGCAGGAGAAAACTTTTGGGTTATTATTAGGCCACAAATGAAGGCTTGTGTTTCATTTAACTGCCCCACTTAACGAAGGAAACTTTGCTTTAGTAATTAAAGAATTATTTTTAAGTGTTGAGGCTTCTGGATAACCTTGAATGAAGCCTCAAATGTGATGAGGCTTGGTGCCCCATCTATAAATTTAACCAGCTGGGGTGAACAATCCCAAAGATTTGGTCCAGCTCTAATGATCTATGGTTTTGCTCATCTCCCGGCCTTCCCTTCATAGTGTGTGTGTGCTCACATGTCCAAATCTTTGCAGCCCCGTGGAGTGTAGCCTACCAAGGCCTCCTCTGTTCACGGAATTTTCCAGACAAGAATACTGGAGCAGGTTGCCATTCCCTTCTCCAGGGGATCTTCTACATGCAGGGATCCAACCTGCATCTTCTGCACTGGCAAGAGGCTTCTCTACCACTTGTGCCACTTGGAAGGTATCACCCTTCAAAATGCACGTTAAAGTTACCTGTTCTCTCTAACCCTCAGGGTCTCTGGATACTGTTGGAGATCACAGCATCTCTGGTCATACCCATTGTAGCTTCCTCAGAGGATCCCATCTATGGACTAGCATCTCCCCTCTGCCATCCAGGGAAAAGAAAAAGATAATGGCCTTTGTCAGTTTCATATGTTGAGTCATCATGTATCGTCTGAGGTCGTCTCCTGGCTGAGTGAACATTACAAATCATCACCCCAGGAGGAAGTTCATGGCTCCTGGAGAAGGGCAGCCCCATTGTGAAAGCTTTAAAACCCATACTCATAAAATGTGGTGAGGAAATTCATCTTTGAGGTTTACGACCAACGAAATCTGTGATATCTCTTTTATGGATGCTTTTAATGTTCTCTGCAGAGCAATGAGCAACTGACCCGGGGAAAATGTGGTTGAGCTGCTTCCTGAGTGAAAACAAGAGGTGGTCATCATGTGTCCCCCGTCAGTGACCCTGCCCAGGCTGGTAAACCAAACCCCAGGCTCCAAGGGGTAGCTTATCCTAGAGTCTTCTCAAGATGCCTGTTGTTTGCCGTCATTTAGTCGCAAAGTCATGCCTGACTCTTTGAGACCCCAAGGACTGCAGCAGAGTCCAGGCTCCTCTGTCCATGGGATTTCCCAGGCAAGAATGCTGGAGTAGGTTGCCGTTTCCTTCTCCAGGGATCTTCCTAACCCAGGGATTGAGCCCACGTTTCCTGCATTGGCAGGTGGATTCTTTAACACTGAGCCACCGAGGAAGCCCCTGGCTACACAGAAGATGAGATGGGTTCAGTTCCACCATCCAGGGCTTGGGGGCTTGCCTTTGGGCATTTGTCAAGGAAGGGGTGTGAGTAACCCCGGAATGACCACCTACCCTCGTGGATTCTCTGTCTGTGGTTGCCGTGGAGACAACTAGGATGCTCTTTGGGAGCTCTTATGACATCTGCTCTCCTTGCTATTAGCTCTTGACTCTGAACCTGCCCACCATTCCCAACACATACCTAAGCTCCCCGAGGAGCCTGGGTCAGCCCCTGGGGAGCCATGTGAGGTCCCCGTGAGCCCTGAGCCAGCCCTTCCCTTGGCCTCTCTGCTCCTGTGCGTCAGCCTGGCCCTCCTGTTTCTGCTGCTCCCTAATTGCCCTGGAAAGACACTATCTCTGCCTGTAACGATTGTTCCTGCACAGTGAACAGAAACCTCCTGGCCAAGCTCCAAAAACCAATCATCATGAATTTATCACCAGCTCTTCAGAAGAAAAAGGCCCCGTGTCCCACCCCAGCCACTCTCCTCCCAAGCTTCCTGACTTCAGATGACCTTGCCACATTCTGTTTCAAAACACTTCTCACTCTGGCCGAATTGCAAAGGGCGAACACATTTAATGAAGTTCAAGCTGACCCATTTTTCCTCCAAGCATCCCTTCACGTTTCTAGTCATGGCAATGCTTTGTCTCCTCGCGAAGCCTGCCAGCTCACAGTCCAGGAGTCAGCAGACCCTTCCTGCCCCAGGGAGGAGTCTTCGCAGGGGAAGCTGAGCTGAGCAGATGGAAGCTCCAGGTGTCATCCCCACGGGCTAGTCGGTCTGTGTCCAGCTGAGCCTTCAAGGAGGGAGCCCGAGCACGCACGTCATCATCTGGAAGAATGACTGTGGTCCAAGAGTTCCAAAGGGCTCCCAGGATCCCAGAGAGATGCTGGTGACACTTAACTGTTCCACCTGAGACTCGGAAATAGGCTCAGTGACCTCCAGCGACAGGCTTAGACTCCGGAATCAAGAAGGACGCTCGAAACCAGTTAGTGCAGGGCTCAGAGGGGGCTCCTCTCTGCTAAAGATGCCTCACACAAGGACAAGATTTGAGGGAAAGCAAATATTGAGGAAGGTCTTCTCTGGTGTCTCAGCGGTAAAGAATCCGCTTGCAATGCAGGAACCACAGGAGATGTGGGTTGGATCCCTGGGTCGGGAAGATACCCTGGAGGAAGAAATGCAACCCACTCGTGTTCTTGCCTGGAGAATCCTATGGGTCAAGGACTTACTTGCAAAGAGTAAGACACAGTTGAAGGACTGAACACGCACACCGATATAGATGAAAGGAATTGGAGGGCTGGCTGTGGCCAGATCAACTTAAGCACCTTCCTGGTTAACTGAGTTATGCACTGGGTTTGTGCATTCATGGCTACCTCCTCTGAACATTTACTGCATGCAGGAACCGTGTTGAAAGCTCCTTGTGCCCTACCTGTGTCTTCCTACAACCAACCTGTGTGCAAGGAATTATAATGAACCCTCTCTGTCATGTGGAGATACTGAGGCTCAGAGCAGCTGGGACTCGCTGACATCACAGAGCTGGGGCACTGGGACACTCCAGGGCTCACACGCTGGACCCCACTGTTTTCACCACTGCACAAGCTCGTCACTGAACAAAGACTGTTACTTCAAATAAGTAAATAAAAACCAATCTCTCTGGGAAACACAAATCAAAACCATAATGAGAGACCATTTCATGCCAATTAGGACGGCTATTATAGAAAAGAAGGGCGGGGAGCTTCCTCGGTGGTCTAGTGATTAGGAATCCGCCTGCCAGCGCAGGGGACATGGGTTCAATCCCCAGTCCAGGAAGATACCAGGTGTCACAGAGCAATTTAGCCAGTGCACCGCAACCACTGAGCCCACTCTCTGTGGCAAGAGAAGCAACCGCAATGAGAAGCCGCACACAGCAATGAAGAGGCGCTCCCACTGGCCGCAACTATAGAGAAAACTTGTGCACAGCAGTGGAGACCCAGCAGAGCTAGAAATAAATACATGTTTAAAAAAAAAAAAAAAAGGTGAGGGGGAGGGGGATTTCCCTGGTTCCATGGTTAAGGCTTCACTGTCAGAGTGCAGCGGCTGTGGGTTCAATCCCTGGTCAAGGAGCTAAAATCCTAAACCCCAGCCAAAGAAAACCAGAACATAAACAACAGAAGCAACACTGTAACAAATTCTATAAAAAGTTTTTTTTTTTTAAACTGAACCTCAACTAGATTAGCCTTTACGGAGGAAAAAACAAAACAAAACAGAGACTAACAAGTGTGGCAAGAAGGCAGAGAATTTGGAACCTTTCTGCATTGCTGAAAGAATGTTAAACAGTGTAGCCACTGTAGAAAATAGCATGGCTGTTTCCCGAAAAATTAAACATGGCATTTTCATTTGATCCAGCAATTCCACTTCTGTGTATACCCTCAAAAGAAGGGAAAGAAAGCACTCAAAGAGGTATTTGTATACACATGTGCATAGCAGCATTATACACAGTGGCCAAAAGCTAGAAAAAAGCCAAGTGTCCGCTGATGGATAAACAAACTGTGATACACATATTAATACAACAGAATATTATTCAGCCTAAAAGAGAGGGAAATTCTGACACCTGCTACAATATGGATGAACCTTGAAGACATCATGCTCAGTGAAATAAGCAAGATACACAAAGGATAAAGGCTGTATGACTCCACTTACACGAGGTCCCTAGAGCCATTAGATTCATCCAGACAGAAAGCAGAATGGTGAATGCCCGGGGCAGGGGAGAAGGGGAGCGGGGAGCTGCTGGTGGATGGGTGCAGAGCTTTGGTTTTACATGATGAAAAGAGATCTGGAGACGGTGATGGTGGCTTCAGCACACCGTGAATGTGCTTAATGCCACTGAACGACATACTTTAAAATGGTAAATTTCATGTTCTATGTTTTACCATAATGAAAAAGGTTTTTTGAAAAAGATGCAAATATTTTGCCGTGTATATTGTACCACAATTTCTTAAAAAAACGAAACTCTCTATACTTTAAAAATGTGCGCCTGGGACTTCCCTGGTGGTACAGTGGTTCAGAATCCACCTTACAGTGTGAGAGGCATGGGTTCAATCCCTAGTCCGGGAGCTAAGATCCCACATGCTTCCTGGCAACCGTGCCCAGGCATCACAACCACTGAGACTGCTGTTGTTCACTGAGTCACGTCTGACTCTTTGCGGCAATGTGGACTGCAGCACGCCCGGCTCCTCTGTCCTTCACCGCCTCCCGGAGCATGCTCAGACTCATGTCCACTGTGTCGGTGATGCCAGCCAACGATCCTCCTCTGAGCCGGCGTGCCACAACAAAGGATCCCACGTGACGTGCGCTGCAGAGAAGACTCAATGCAGCCTAATTAATCAACTAATTAAAAGTGGGCCCACGAGGAGACGTGACCTCTGCTACCCTGCGAGTGGCTACTCCTGTTCCCCTCCCCCGCCTGCGTCTGTGGCCACCAGGAGGCAGAGACTTGCCGGGCATCCCCCGTGACAGGCGCTGCCCACCCAGGAACAGCCTGGAAAGCCGCTTCTCTGCTCTTCACAGCCTTCTCTCTCTTTCTCCATCTTCTGCTCACAGCCAACTTGCCTCTTCCACAGGTTTTGAGGGTCTGAGAATGAGCACCAGGGCTGAAAAGTTTGTGCAAAGCTGTGGAAAGGCTTCCTGAAGAGAGCCAGGGTGGCGACCGTGGGCCAAAGAGGGTGCTGGCTCCCCTGCCTCACAGCACCCCGAGATGCCATCTCTCAGAAATACCCCCCAACCCCAGGCCACCCCTTTCCACTCAAGTCTTTCCAGCCCCTGAAAGCAAATCCCTTTCCACTTCAGCTCTCTGGCACCATCTTGTGTTAGTATTTAAACAGCTGCTGGGCTGCGCTTAGTCGCTCAGTCCTGTCCAACCCTTTGCAATCTCATGGACTGTAGCCCGCCAGGCTCCGCTGTCAATGGGGATTCTCCAGGCAAGAATACTGGAGTGGGCTGCCATGCCCTCCTCCAGGGGATTGTCCCAACCCAGGGATCAAGCACAGGTCTCCCGCATTGCAGGTGGATTTTTTTTACCATCTGAGCCACCAGAGAAGCCCAAGAATACTGGAGTGGGTAGCCTATCTCTTCTCCAGGGGATCTTCCAAACTCAGGAATTGAACCGGGGTCTCCTGCATTGCAGGTGGATTCTTTACCAGCTGAGCTACCAGGGAAGCTTTAAACAGCTACAGAGATTTTTTTAAAACTATTTTTAAAGAACAAAGCAGTTTTCTTATTTTCTTTTAAAAAAAAAAACAATTTTTATTTTATATTGGAGTATAGCCAATTAATAATGTTGTGATAGTTTCAGGTGGACAGCAAAGGGACTCAGCTGTACATATACATGTAACCAATCTCTTCCAAACTCCCCTCCCATCTAAGCAATAACAAAATAGTTTTCTGAATTTTATTGAAGAAGAATTGTATAATATTCTATAATAACATAACAAAACAAGAGTAATACTAAATAATATTCTAGAAGAAAATCAGCTTCACTGAGTGTTTTAGCAGCAAGCAGTCAAAGCCTTTTTATCCTTGAGCATACTCATAAATATTTCAAAGATAACCTTAAATGTAGAAGTTGGTTTTACTCATTCTGCCTTTGACAGAGATACTACCTGTGAAATAAAAAGGAAGGTATGTTTTATGTTTAAAGTTTTATCAGGAATTTGAACAGCACGCGGCCGGGGCAACCTGGCCCTCCCTGCGACCCAGAAGATCTAGGAGCCACGGGGCCGCAAGCCAGAAACACCAAGGAGGCGGGGGCCCCGCAAGCCTGGCTCCACTGCCCACCGGCCGGCCCGTCCTTAGGCACGTCCTCCTGTCCACTTGCTAGCCGGAGACATGGAATCCTGAAGGAGGGCTGAGCTCTTCAGAAGACCACACACCTGCTGTTAAGAAAGACCCGCTTCTGCTGCCTGGCAAGAGAAATCAGTGTTCAGTTCACTCATGGTGTGGACTTCAGTTGGCAAGCCCAGGCCCTATTGGCCCTACCAGAGGCGGCAGAAGTGTTCCTAGTTCATCTCTTCGAGGATGCCTATCTGCTCTCCTTACATGCTGGCCGCATCACACTCTTCCCGAAGGATGTGCAGCTGGCCCGGAGGCTCCGAGGCGTTCAGGAAGGGCTGGGCTGAGCTCTGGCCACCCGCCCTGAGTCTGTGGTTGATAAGAGAGCCTCTGCCTGCAGTCAGGACCAGATCCACGGAGTACAAGCTGCTGCCTGGACTTGCTCTCTCGGAGCAGAGCGAGGGAGTTGTTTTGTAGCTTTTTTTTTTTTTTTTAAGACTGCATGGCTTTCCTCTGTAACAAAGGTAATATATGAGAGAATCAACACATTCCAGAAATCCTGAGTATAATTTTCAGATGAAAAGACTCTAAGGTTGACTTCACTTTGCAAATTATTCATATGACATGATTTGGAAGACATCAGATTTTCTAGGTTATGGGCAAAAACGATATTCACTAATTATTTTAAATCTTCTTGTACCAATTAAATTTTTTACCATATATATATATATTCACTTTTATTTAAAACATGATGGGGAAAAATAATAGAAGACCAGTCAGTTGCATGGAAGAGCCTGGAGCAACCAGCGTACGAATCTCTGTCCTTCAGATTGACTTCATCATTAATGGCAGAACCAAGTTTGTACGTGGACTATACTTGTCAACAGGTTATACAGCTTTTCAAAAACTCAGTTGGGATGAAAATAGAAAATTGTTAAGGTTTGATGTTCTGGCTCCTTCTGGTAAATTTCTGCCAAAATCATTCAGAAATTCCAACTTGTAGAATTTATTTTATTCTTTATTTGCAAATCATAGGAGATGTATCATAATTTAAACTTCAGAATTACAGCCTTTTGAATGTTTTTACAGGTATTTTTATAACTTCCTTGTGGAGAGATAATAAAAATAATTCTTAATGAGAAAAATTTGAAGCAAAATTACTGTTATACATAGATTATACTAGGTTCTTTGTGTGTTAGCATTAAAGTCTTCATTTGGACACTTTGCCAACAGCCACAGTTTAAACAATAGAATTGAGGGATGTATCTTTGCCTCCAGTGGAGTAGAGTATGAGCCGATAAAATCCTTGCCCTTCTCTTATAACTGAAAGCAGTTTAAGAGACTTCCATGGGCATAGGAAGTGCCACCTGAAGACATTTAGATATTGTGTGTGATGAAAATGATTAGTGAGGGCAGATACTAATAACAATGCGTCAGCCAACTGAATTCAAACTTAAGAGAAGGACCAAGTTCTGTTGTTTGATCAATTTTAACCCTTTGTAAAAACCTTTTCCTGTTCGACATCAACTCATTTTTATGTAAACATTGGAATAAAGCTTATCTATGAATACATTTAAAAAAATAAAGTTTTATAAGAGCCGGAAGAGGAACAGTGTAAGTAAAAGATATTATAAACCCTCATCTTTACCTGGTGCCTCAGCTCCACACACTCTTCAACAGGTGATAGAAGGACGGTCTTGTCCACATAAAGCAAAGGCAGTCCAGGGACACTCCTTAATGGCTGACTGAACCCACAGGTCTATAGGTCTACGCAGTGGGTTATGTTGCTAAAACCAAAACTGATGCCTCAGAGGGGAGGAAGAGGAAGGAAGAGAAATCCCTCCTTGGCTGATCTAGTGAGACGCTCCATCTAGCAAGGCCTGACATCAGGAGGGCAAGCACCTGCTCCTCGGCGGGTTCCTGAGCCTTTCTCATTCTGCTGGAATTGCAGACAAAGCTGCCCTCACTCCACAAGGCAATCGAGAAATGAAGCATGCATCTGGGGACTTCCCTGGAGGTCCAGCAGGTAAGAATCCACCTTGCCAGACGAATGGATAAGAAACTTGTGGTACATATACACAATGGAATATTACTCAGCTATAAAAATGAATGCATTTGAGTCAGTTCTAATGAGATGGATGAAACAGGAGCCTATTATACAGAATGAAGTAAGTCAGAAAGAGAAACGCCAGTACAGTATATTAATGCATATACATGGAATTTACAAAGATGGTAACGACGATCCTACGTGCAAGACAACAAAAGAGACACAGATGTAAATAACAGACTTTTGGACTCTGTGGGAGAAGGCGAGGGTGGGATGATTTGAGAGAATAGCATTGAAACGTGTATATTACCATATGTGAAATAGATGACCAGTGCAAGTTCGATGCATGAAGCAGGGCACCCAAAGCCAGTGCTCTGGGACAACCCAGAGGGATGGGGTGGGGAGGGAGGTGGGGGGATTGAGAATGGGGGGACACATGTGCCCCTGATTCATGTCAATGTCTGCCAAAAACCAGCACAATACTGTAAAGTATTTAGACTCCAATTAAAATAAATAAAAATTTTTTAAAAATCTGCCTTGCAATGCAGGGGACAAAGGTTCAATCCCTGCTTGGGGAATTAAAATCCCACATGCTGCACAGTGAGGCCAAAAGAAATAAAATGAAGTTGTTTCTGGCAAACCACACAGGAAAAAAAGCACCGCTTTGGAGTTACAATCCCACCTCGGGTTACCGGTGTCACTGAGAAGGCTTTAAAACATCCGCTCTACTCACAGGAGACCCTAAGCTGCAGGGAGCCTCACACGCTTGGATTTTGTTCACGAGATCCAGACCTTTTTCCACTGACCGACTTCACCACGCCTGTGGAGTCCAAATAGAAAAGCGAGGCCAAAGGACAGGACCCCGGGAGAGGGAAGGAAGCTGGGGTCTTTCACACTGGCAGCAGCCAAGCCATAGCCAATATATATTTAATGTATAAAAGTACACACTTACAATGTGAAGTAAAGAAAAGTCTCCAAAGAAAAAAAACACTTCCCCAGCGAGGAGGAATGCAGACAGAGGCCTCGCTTTTTTCTTTTTCTTTTCTTTTATGTACGTGTCACATTTGTCATCCCTGCAGTAAAAGGAAGCGGGCTTGGAGGTCAGAAGAGCCGCAGTTAACTCTTGACTGACCACGGGATTTTTGGCAGAAACTGATGCTTGTGGCCTGTGATTCATTAGGTACATGAATACCAAAGCACTCCAGTCAATAACATTTCGAGACCCTGATGCAGGGAAAGATTGAGAGCAGGAGGAGAAGGGGAGACAGAGGAGGAGACGGTTGGATGACACCATCGACTCAGTGGACGTGAGTCTGAGCACACTCCGGGAGATAGTGAAGGACAGAGGAGCCTGGCAGGCAGCACCCCATGGGGTTGCAAAGAGGTGAACACAACGTAGCGGCTGAACAGCAGCAAAACAAAAGACAAGTTAACACGTCTCTAGTCAATAACGTGTTACGGCCAGCCCGAGTCTGTGTGTGACTTTGGACAGCTTCGGCAGCAGCTCTGGGCCCCAAAGACCTCATCGTGACCCCAAGGTTAACAACACCGGCCTTGGGGGACTGACCTGAACACAAGAGAAGTGCCCCTAAAACAGAGGCTGGCCCAGGCAGGGGCTCAACAAATGAAGCTGGCATCTTGATGGCGGGATGACGATGGCCAGCCTAATGCTCCCCTCCTCCTGCATCGCCATCCTCCCAGACACAAGCCTGCCTCCTTTTCCAACTGGCTGTCATGTTAACTTTGTAGCAAGGACACTGAAAGTGTGAGTTGCTCAGTCATATCTGACTCTTTGCAACCTCATGGATGCATGGGATTCTCCAGACAAGAATACTGGAATGGGATGCCATTTCCTTCTCCAGGGGCTCTTCCTGAACTGAGGATCAAACCCAGGTCTCCTGAATTGCGGGCAGGTTCTTTACCATCTGGTGGGCTTCCCCAGTGGCTCAGAGGTTAAAGCATCTGCCTCCAATGCAGGAGACCTGGGTCCGATCCCTGGGTCGGGAAGATCCCCTGGAGAAGGAAATGGTAACCCACTCCAGTATTCTTGCCTAGAGAATCCCATGGACAGAGAAGCCTGGTAGGCTACAGTCCACGGGGTCACCAAGAGTCAGACACGACTGAGCGACTTCACTCTCTTTACCATCTGAGCCCCCCTCGAGAACTTCCTGTGTGCCAAGTGCTGTGTGTTAAATTATTTCACTTAATTCTGATGAAGGTACTTATCATAGCTATTGATAATACCCAACTTTTCAGGTAAGGAAGCAGGTTCAGAGAGGTTGGTTAATGTATTAGAGTAGGCTGACTGCTGTCACAAATAACCCCAACACTTCAGTGACTTAACATGACGAAGGCCTCCTTCTCCTCCATGTTATTGTGGGCAGAAGGCATGGGATGAGGGATTCACTAGATGTCATTCAAGGACCCAGGCTCCTTCCATACTGTGACTCCACCAGCTCCTGTACCCACGTCCACCTCTGGCTTCTTCGCATCTAGCTGGTAGGTGAGGAGGAGAGAGTGAGAAAACCCATGTCTCTTACCTACCTCGATGCAAGGAGACGCATGGCACTTCTGCTCTCACTCCACCAGCTAAAACTAATCCCTTTGCCCCACCAACATGCAACGGGCTGGGAAATACTGTACTGGTGTTCCTAGGAGGAAGAGAGCAGAGATAGATACCGACAAGCAAAAGTAGTTTCTACCACAAAGAACTTGCGTAAAGAACTTGCGATGAGAACGGACGTGAGATGTGACGCCCTCTATCATCTAGGGAACTGCAGCAGTTTTAAAAACAGAGCCCCCAAATTCTCTACCATTCCTCCAATCATGAGTTGGTGTCAGTGCTGAATCTGGGCTATGTTAGTCCTCGGCTAATTGAATAGAGCAAAAATGACAATATAACTGTGTCCAGGCCCTCAAGACATCTACTTCCTACCTCCTGGGATGCTCACTCTGGGAACCCAGCTGCCGTGCTATAAGGAAGCCCAAATTAGTCTATTCAAGAGACCACATAGAGGGCTTCCCTGGTGGTCCAGGGGTGAAGAATCTGCCTGCCAGGGAACATAGGCTTGATCCCTGGTCCAGGAGGATCCCACATGCCTTGGAGTGACTAGACCCATGTGCCCCAGCTGCTGAGCCCACGTGCTGCAACCACTGACGCCCGTGTGCCTACAGCCTGTGCTCTGCAACAAGAGAAGCCAGTGCAAGGAAGAGCAGCCCCGCTTGCTGCAACTAAAGAAAGCCCACATAGAAAAGAGGACCCAGCACAGTCACCAAAAAATGAACCAAAGCGATCATATAGAGAAGTCCCTTGTTCTTGGGAGAGGTCCAGTCATCATCTAGAATCAGACTCAATGTGTGAGTGAAGATACCACTCTGACTAGTATGAGGTGGTCCCTCATGGTAGCTTTGACTTTCATTTTCTCATAACTAGTGATGCTGAGCATCTTTTCATGTGTGTGTTGGCCACCTGTGTGTCTTCTTTGGAGAAATGAAATACTACTGAGCCATAAAAAAGAAAGAAATGATGCCATTTATAGCAACACTGATGCAACTAGAGATGATCACACTAAGTGAAGGAAGTCAGAAAAAGAAAGACAAATCCCACTGATATCACTCATATGTGGAACCTGAACGCTGACCCCAATGAACCCACCTATGAAACAGAAATGGACTTACAGACAACAGACTGGAGGTTCCAAGGGGGAGTGGCGGCAGGGGGAGGAGCGGTCAGGAGTTTGGGATTAGCAGCTGCAAACCGCTCTGTATACAATGGATGGACACACAGGCCTGTTGGGTGGCACGGGCTTCTCTGGTGGCCCACCGAGCAGTAATGAGTCCACCTGCAATGCAGGAAATGCAGGTCAATCCCTGGGTGGGAAGGACCCCCTGGAGGAGGAAATGGCAACCCAGCCCAGTATTCTTCTCTGGGAAATCCCATGGACAGAGAAGCCTGGCGGGCTACAGTCCGTGGGGTTGCAAAGAGTCAGATATACCCTGTATAGCACAGGGAACTATATTCAATATTCTGTGATACACCATTATGGAAAAAAAATGAAAAAAATGCATATCACGGAATTCCTTTGCTGTGCAGTAAAAATTAACACAACATTGTAAATCATTTTAAATGACTCACCTGCTGCTGCTAATCACTAAGCCCCACCAACCTCTGTGTACTGCTGTCCCTTCACTGCCAGGAAAACGATATTTGGTCCACACTGAAGCTGGGTGGCTCTGCAAATCCTAGAGGACCTTGTGACTGTTTCAGTATGTCCTTGCTTATTTATTTTATATACACAAGTGTGTATCTGATAATCCTATACTCCTAATTTACCCCTCCACTTTCCCCTTCAGTAATCATCAACTTGTTTTCTATATTTGTGGATTTGTTTCTGTTCTAAAAATAAGGTTATCTGTATCACTTTATGGATTACACAGATAAGTGATATCATTATTTGTCTTTGTCTGACTTACTTCACTTCCTATGATGATCTCTAGGGTCATGCATTTTGCTTGCTGAATTTTTTTTAATGAAAATATACAGACATTCAATTCCACCATAGGTTAACTAGCTATTTGGTGTTAGTTCCAGCATTTATATGTTTTATATGTGGAAATACTGCTGAAATCCTAAAATCCAACGATATAAATGAACATGTACAGTACAATCACTTCTTGAATTTCACGTGCTTACACTCTATTGTTTTTTTAATGTTTATTTTTGAAGTGCTAAAATAACGATTTTGTCATGTAACAGCTAAGCAGTATCCCCAGATGAAGAAAATATATAAAACTGCAGCTTCTGTGGCTGAGGGGATGAGGCCAGAGTCCAGCTATTCAGCCTCCTAATCCCTCCCTCCTGGTTTCCTGGCTTCTGCTGGAGACCCTGGGGCTCCCTGGGACGCAGTCAGTTCAGTTCAGTTCAGTTCAGTTTAGTCGCTCAGTAGTGTCCAGCTCTTTGTGATCCCATGGACTGCAGCACACAAGGCCTCCCTGTCCACCACCAGCTCCCAGAGCTTGCTCAAACTCATATCCATTGAGTCGGTGATGCCATCCAACCATCTCATCCTCTGTCGTCCACTTCTCCTCCTGCCTTCAATCTTTCCCAGCATCAGGGGCTTTTCCAAGGAGTCAGCTCTTCACATCAGGTGGCCAAAGTATTGGAGTTTCAGCTTCAACATCAGTCCTTCCAGTGAATATTCAGGACTGATTTCCTTTAGGGTGGACTGACGGGATCTCCTTGAAGTCCAAGGGACTCTCAAGACCCTTCTCCAACACCACAGTTCAAAAGTATCAATTCTTCAGCGTTCAGCTTTCTTCACAGTCCAACTCACTTCCATACATGACTACCGGAAAAACCGTAGCCTTGACTAGACGGACATTCGTTGGCAAAGTAATGTCTCTAGTTTTTAATATGCTGTCTAGGTTGGTCATAACTTTTCTTCCAAGGAGTAAATGCCTTTTAATTTCATGGCTGCAATCACCATCTGCAGTGATTTTGGAGCCCAAGAAAATAAAGTCTGACACTGTTTCCACTGTTTCCACATGTATTTGCCATGAAGGGATGGGACCAGATGCCATGATCTTAGTTTCCTGAATGTTGAGCTTTAAGCCAGCTTTTTCACTCTCCTCTTTCACTCTCATCAAGAGGCCCTTTAGTTCTTCAGTTTCTGTCACAAGGGTGGACGCAATATTGTTCAGAAGTTAATCTGCATTTTCAAGATCGAACACTAGAGGGCCTGCCGCTGAGTGTCTGCTGAGCTCTCCATTCGTTATTCAATCTGTGCCCAGGATGATAAAGATGCCTGTTGCAAACCCCTCTTTTTATTATTTATTTATTGGAAGGGGGGAGCTGCTCTGCACAACAGACAGGATCTTAGTTCCCCGACCAGGGATAGAACCCAGGTCCCCTGTACTGCAAGGTGGAATCTTAACCACTGGATCCCGAGAGAAATCCCAGTATCTAAAGAATCCATTTTCAGAACATAAAGTTTAATTTCTTTTGGAAATACAGGTCTCCACTGAAAAACATTGAAAAACAAAAGTTGTAGAATGCCTGGGAAAATTGAACATTTGAGTAAAACCATCCTTCGAGAGATCAGACTTCTGCAAACCTCAAATCAGAAAACAGCTAAAAAATATATTCAATGAGGAAGCAATACACACGGGCTTTTATGAGGTAAAAAAGATACACAAGCTCAGAGAATAATTTTTTAAAAACAAACCTAATAAAATAATTATATTAAGTCTTCAAACATAATGACATCATCTCATTAAGCCTAAATTAACTTAAAGGTCAACAATGCATAATCTATGTAGGCATAAAATATATTATGTCAATGATTAAACCATTATCTCCTTTTTCTTATCTCTATCCTATTAACACTAAAAACACTAGAACCTGGTATATTTTATGTGATAACGAACAAATTTAAAAGGTAGCAAATTTTTTTAAGGTTATTTCTGATTTTAAAAAATAGTAATAATAACTCAAACTCCTCAGACGTTTTATCACATTCCACAGTGTGTGTCCCAGGAGATCAGCATTGTAAGGAAAGGGCTGTAGGGAAGACTCTATAAGAATAAAGAGAAATAGTCTAAGATAAAACATGCCAGTTATATAACAGCCGGGAACTACCCTAGACATGTTGTCAGTATTAAGGAGCTGAGCCTGTATGAGTCCCAGTGGAGAAAAATTCACTTAGCATTCATCTATGCCAGGTCCCAGGAATGAAGATGTGAACAAAACACCAAAAATTCCTGCCTGCATGGAATTTACATCCTCGTGAACGTAAACAGTTAATTACTAAGTTGACTGCAAGCACGATGAAGAGAAAGTAAATTAGGGGAGATGGTGAAAAGACTGTGAAGGGCTTCCCTGACGGTCCAGTGGTTAAGACTCTGTGCTCCCAATGCAGGGGGCCTGAGTTCCATCCCTGGTAAGGAAAATACTGACCACGTGTTCCAACTAGGACCTGGTGCAGCCAAAAAAATAAATATTTTTTTAAAAGACTTAGAGTAGGTAGGGGTGTTGGGATTTACAAGTTTAAATTGGCGGTGGGGGAGAGCCTATTCCAGGAAGAGAGAACAGAAATGGAAATGGCCCCAAGGCAAGTGCAAGGAAGAGGAAGAGGATCAGTTCGGCAAGAACAGAGTGATTAAAATGGAAAATCATGGGGACAGCAAGTCAGAGGGATAAGACAGAGTCGGAGTGGGGGATACAATGAGGGCGGTGCAGCTGACTGCAAGGACTGGGGCTTTATTCTGAGGCAGATGGGCTGCCAGTGGTTGGCTTATAAGGAAAAGAATAGCATCATCAGACATAATGTTCTAATGGGATGACTTAACTGAGGTGAGACAGACTATAGGAGCAAGGGTAAAAGAAATCATATTTTAAAATACAGGCAAGAAACAGTAGTGGCTCGGTAATAGCATGGTAACTCAGCATGATTTTAGACTATTCCTCCTGATGGTCACAATTATAAGCTCTGGGTGTTAATAAATACAGTTGTTTGAAGACACGTGTGGAATGACCAGAAACAAATGGGAAAAGAAAAAGATTTAACATTTGGGAAAAAGGGAATCACATGAGGTGAGGTCCACGTGTACATGGCTCCTGCCTTTGCTTACTCCTCAGACTGTCTGGCATGGCAGACAGAGTCAGGCCGAGCCTGGAGATTTGTTGGTCCGTGGAATCACAGAAGAAGTTCAAGGCCTGCAAAAGCAACTGGTTAGTGAATGGAAGAACTCACAGAATTCCATAAAATTGAGGAAGCCACAGAGGAGGTAAACTCAAACTCTCCATTGAAACCCTTTTCAAATTACTGGCTGACCCCAGAACTGCACATGTAAAGGGCAAGACTACAGAGAGCCCAAGAGGAAACAGCTGGAAGAACTGAAGAGCTGAGCTGAGGTTTCAGCACATGCCCACTACAGGGAAAACAGTGTGTAGATCACGTCCTCCCAAGATAGAAGAGCTTTTCATCGAAACTTCATAAAGACCACATGTAGGAATAAAGACCACCTCCTAGGACAAAGGTATTCACTTGAAATACAGTGGTAAAACTAAAACAGACCTCCCCTAACAAGTGCAAAATCAACCCTCCAAAAGATTATGGTGATGTAAAGTAATTGCCAGGCTGGATGAAGCACTAACTGGAATCAAGACTCCCAACAGAAATATCAATAACCTCAGATATGCAGATGACACCACCTTTATGGCAGAAAGTGAAGAGGAACTAAAGAGCCTCTTGATGAAGGTGAACCAGGAGAGTGAAAAAGCTGACTTAAAACTCAACATTCAAAAAACTTAAGATGATGGCATCTGGTCCCATCCCTTCATGACAAATAGATGTGGAAACAACGGAAACAGTGACAGACTATTTTCTTGGGCTCCAAAATCACTGCAGATGGTGACTGCAGTCATGAAATGAAATGACCCTTACTCCTTGGAAGAAAAGCTATGACAAACCTAGACAGTATATTCAAAAGCAGAGACATTACTTTGCCAACAAATGTCCATCTACTCAAAGCTATAGTTTTTCCAGTAGTCATATATGGATGTGAGAATTGAACCATAAAGAAGGCTGAGCACCAAAGAATTGATGCTTTTGTACTGTGGTGTTAGAGAAGACTCTTGAGAGTCCCTTGGACTGCAAGGAGATCCAACCAGTCCATTCTAAAGGAGATCAACCCTGAAAATTCATTAGAAGGAGTGATGCTGGTGGGAGGGGAGTTCAGGATTGGGAGCTCGTATACACCCGTGGCGGATTCATGTCAATGTATGGCGAAACCAATACAGTATTGTAAAGTAAAATAAAGTAAAAATAAAATTAAAAAAAAAAGAAGGAGTGATGCTGAAGTGGGAGCTCCAATACCTTGGCCACCTGATGCAAAGAGTTGACTCCCTGGAAAAGACCTTGATGCTGGGAAATACTGAAGGCAGGAGGAGAAGTGGATGACAGAGGATGAGATGGTTGGATGGCACCACTGACTCAATGGACATGAGTTTGAGCAAGCTCCGGGAGTTGGTGATGGACAGGGAAGCCTGGCTGGCATGCTACAGTCCATGGTGTCACAAAGAGTCGGATACAACTGAATGACTGAACAACAATAACAAAGTAATTTCACTGTCTTCTAAAACAAAACTCAGCATTCTTCAAAGGTGGAAGATAGAGCTGAGATTATCTACAGTACATCCTCCACAAAGTCCAGCATCAATAAGAAAAATTATTAGACAGGTGAAAACAAAAGAAAGTGAGATATAATAATAAGATAAATAAAATAAGAGATCTAATTAAATCTAAATAAGAAACTAATTCCAAGATGACTCAGAAGTTGGAATTAGTAGACAAGAACTTTAAATTAGCTACTATAAGGGTTCCCTAGTGGTCCAGTGGTTGGGATTTGGCAGTTTTACTGCCATGACAAAGGTTCGACCCCTTCCCAGATGGCACTAAGAGCAGAGAACCCACCTGCCAATGTGGGAGACAGAAGAGACACAAGCTTGACCCCTGGGTCAGAGAGAGTCTCTGGAGGAGAGAATGGCAACCCACTCCAGTATTCTTACCTGGACAATTCCATGGACAGAGGAGCCTGGCGGGCTACAGTCCACAGGGTCGCAAAAAGTTGGATACAACTAAAGCAACCTAGTACACATAAATACGTTCGAAGGCTTAAAGAACACCATGATCATGACAAATGAACAAATTAAAATATGAACAAAGAAATGGAAAATCTAAAAAGCCACCAAATAAAAATTCTAGAGCTGAAAAATGCAAAATCTGAAGTTGAAAAAACAGGAACCACTGAATAGTTTCCGTGTAGACTGGTTATAACAGAAGGAATCATCGTGATCCTGAAAATCAGTCAACAGAAATCATACAAGCCACAGTTTGAGAGTATTCACCAAGTTCCCAGAATAATCAATAAAAGGGGAGTCATACAGAACGAGTGGAGAATTTAATTGTCATGACCATTCCTAGGTCTAAAGAGGCGAGGGGATGGGGTATCAGAACCCAGAGAGAGTTCTGGAAGAAATGACAGCACTCTCCTGCCCCTGCTCTTTCCCCACACCTTCCAGTGGCCCAACCAAGCAGCAGCTCAGGGCCATGGGAGTCAGCTGGTTCCCTGTGCAAAAATCCCAGGCCCGAAGCAGGCTGGGGGAAACGGAGACTGGATCTAGAAGGAAGATAGGGAATATTTAGATCACACATCTAAATATATCCCTGGTGATTTAAGTGATTTAAAAGACAAAGGAAGATTTCCCTGATGGTCTAGTGGCTAAGAATCCACCTGCCAATGCAGGGGACAGGAGTTCAATCCCTGGTCCAGGAAGATCCCACATGCCACAGGCAACTAAGTTTGTGTGCCACAACTATTGATCACTCGCTCTAGAGCCCTCGCGCCACAACTCCTGACGCCCATGAGCCCTGGAGCTCATGCTCTGCAACAAGAGAAACCACCACGATGAGAAGCCCAAGCACCGCAACTAGAGAGCCGCCCCTGCTCGCCACAACTAGAGAAAAGTCTGTTTAGAGCAACAAAGACTCGGCGCAGACAAAAATTTAAAAAGTTTTAATGTTAAAACAATAAACAAAAGACAAAAACACACACACTCCAGCATAAATCCTAGGTCACTTACAAAGGAATAAAACTCACACTGCCCAGAGTTCCTGCAGCAATAGCAGGAAGTCCCAAGAGACAACACAGTAATATCTCAATTTTGAGCAGCACAGTTGCAAACATTTTTCAACCTAGGTAAAAGGTTTTTCATGTGTAAAGGCAACAGAAAGTTATTCTTAGATGTCTAAGGATTAGAAAACATATCCTGCATGTTGCTTTGTGAAAAACTTACTTGGCCAACTAAGGCCAAGTATATATATATATATATATATATATATATACACTATAAATATATTTATT
The DNA here is from genome assembly GCA_006410735.1 of Raphicerus campestris. Taxonomy (NCBI): domain Eukaryota; kingdom Metazoa; phylum Chordata; class Mammalia; order Artiodactyla; family Bovidae; genus Raphicerus; species Raphicerus campestris. Next base: position 406,515 of record SJYW01020293.1, on the reverse strand, counting down.
TACTATAAAGATATATTATTTATATATATATACTATATATATAGCATATATATATAAATATACTAAGGCATGCTAAAAGAAAAGTCAAAATTAAGAACTCAAAAACAGAGAATCTGTGGTATAAAATAATTTCTGTAATGATTCAGTTACACAAGGAAGGGCTTATGCATTAAAATTACCTTTTTCTTTTTTAATTTACAGTTGAACAACATAAGACAGATGATGTATGCATCAAATCCACAGCCTACTCCTAGGATGGGAGGGAAGAATGAGAGGCTTAGAATCTGCACGGAGACAGGAAGTTTGAAGAAATGGTCCAATGTTATGTAGGATCTTCCTTGACTCTGCTGGGCACCAGACTCACCAATTCCATTAGATTATGTCCTATCGGATGGAATCTGGAGCTTGGGGCAAGCCTTGGCCCTGCGTGCTTTACTCAAGTGTTTCCATTCTGGATCTGATCCTCCCCCACTGCTATATTCTTCACTCTGCAAAACATACACTATCTGATTTGATTCCTTGAAACATTTAACTTATTGTCTTTCCCCACGACTTTCTAACAATGGCTAAACTTCTCAGAGGATTGAGACACAGTGCAAAGAATCACTGAGTAATCTTCACAAAAACCTAGTGCTAATAAGGAATCACATGATAGCTAATTTCACTGTAAAGTAACTTGAGGAATGATTTTTCTCATTGAGTGAAGGAAAAAAATCTGGTAGAATATATGTCAGACCAGTAACAAATATTATCTCTCAGATCAGTTTACTCAGTCGTGTCCGACTCTGCGACCCCATGAATCGCAGCACACCAGTCCTCCCTGTCCATTACCATCTCCCAGAGTTCACTCAGACTCACGTCCATCGAGTCAGTGATGTCATCCAGCCATCTCATCCTTGGTCGTCCCCTTCTCCTCCTGCCCCCAATCCCTCTCAGCATCAGAGTTTTCTCCAATGAGTCAACCTTTCACATAAGGTGGCCAAAGTACTGGAGTTTCAGCTTCAGCATCATTCCTTCCAAAGAACATCCAGGACTGATCTCCTTTACAATGGACTGGTTGGATCTCCTTGCAGTTCAAGGGACTCTCAAGAGTCTTCTCCAACACCACAGTTCAAAAGCATCAATTCTTTGGCACTCAGCTTTCTTCACAGTCCAACTCTCACATCCATACATGACCACAGGAAAAATCACAGCCTTGACTAGACGGACCTTTGTTGGCAAAGCAATGTCTCTGCTTTTCAATATGCTATCTAGGTTGGTCATAACTTTTCTTCTAAGGAGTAAGCATCTTTTAATTTCATGGCTGCAGTCACCATCTGCAGTGATTTTGGAGCCAAAAAAAATAAAGTCTGACACTGTTTCCACTGTTTCCCCATCTATTTCTCATGAAGTGATGGGACCAGATGCCATGATCTTAGTTTTCTGAATGTTGAGCTTTAAGCTAACTTTTTCACTCTTCTCTTTCACTTTCATCAAGAGGCTTTTTAGTTCCTCTTCACTTTCTGCCATAAGGGTGGTGTCATCTGCTTATCTGAGGTTATTGATATTTCTCCCAGCAATCTTGATTCCAGCTTGTGCTTCTTCCAGTCCAGCGTTTCTCATGATGCACTCTGCACAGAAGTTAAATAAGCAGGGTGACAATATACAGCCTTGACATACTCCTTTTCCTATTTGGAACCAGTCTGTTGTTCCATGTCCAGTTCTAACTGTTGCTTCCTGA
>SJYW01020293.1:347455-402789 GCA_006410735.1 Raphicerus campestris | reverse complement strand
AAGTTAAATAAGCAGGGTGACAATATACAGCCTTGACATACTCCTTTTCCTATTTGGAACCAGTCTGTTGTTCCATGTCCAGTTCTAACTGTTGCTTCCTGACCTGCATATAGGTTTCTCAAGAGGCAGATCAAGTGGTCTGGTATTCCCATCTCTCTCAGAATTTTCCACAGTTTATTGTGATCCACACAGTCAAAGGCTTTGGCATAGTCAATAAAGCAAAAATAGATGTTTTTCTGGAACTCTCTTGCTTTTTCCATGAGCCAGCAGATGTTGGCAATTTGATCTCTGGTTCCTCTGCCTTTTCTAAAACCAGCTTGAACATCAGGGAGTTCACGGTTCACATATTGCTGAAGCCTGGCTTGGAGAATTTTGAGCATTGCTTTACTAGCATGTGAGATGAGTGCAATTGTACAGTAGTTTGAGCATTCTTTGGCATTGCCTTTCTTTGGGATTGGAATGAAAACTGACCTTTTCCAGTCCTGTGGCCACTGCTGAGTTTTCCAAATTTGCTGGCATATTGAGTGCACCACTTTCACAGCATCATCTTTCAGGATTTGAAATAGCTAGGGGTTGGATTATGGCCAATTTGGACTTTCTACATTAACAACTGCAATTGTATGATTTTTAAATTTTTTTTACAACAATCGTGTTATATACTTAAACTAGAAAAGTGTTTAAAGAAATCATTTTAAAACAAAATAAAGTTCTCTGTGCTGTACAGTATTTTTAATCATTTCAGTCGTGTCCGACTCTTTGCAACCCCATGGACTGTAGTCCCCAGGCTCCTCGGTTCATGGGATTCTCCAGGCAATAATATTGGAGTGGGTAGCCATTCCCTGTCTTTTCTTATGATGTCTTCATCTCATTTTAGAATCATAGAAAGAATCTGAATAATTTTCCTTTATGCCCTTGGGAATGGCTTCCACTCAGTGAAACAGGCTTCCCTGGTGGCTCAGATGATAAAGAATCTGCCTGCAATGCAGGAAACCTGGGTTCAATCCCTGGTTTGGGAAGATCCCCTGCAGAAGGGAAAGGCTACCCATGCCAGTATTCTGGCCTGGAGAATTCCATGGACAGAGGAGCCTGGTGGGCTACAGCCCATGGGGTCACAAAGAATTGGACACGACTGAGTGACTTGAAAATAAAGGAGGAGTTCACGAGGGAAGCCTTTGAAGCCTTCCATGCCTGGGCCTCTCTTTATGGGAAGTTCTTTGACCATTAATCTCTTCACTTGTTATAGGTATACTCAGATTTTCTACTTCTTGTCAGTTTTAGTGGTTTTTAATCTTTCTAAGAATTTTCCCAATTCATCTGCTGCTGCTGTTGTTAAGTTGCTTCAATCGTGTCCAGCTCTGTGCGACCCCATAGACGGCAGCCCACCAAGTTCCCCCATCCCTGGGATTCTCCAGGCAAGAACACTGGGGTGGGTTGCCATTGCCTTCTCCAATACTTGAAAGTGAAAAGTGAAAGTGAAAGTGAAGTCGTGTCTGACTCTTTGTGACCCCATGGACTGCAGCCTACCAGGCTCCTCTGTCCATGGGATTTTCCAGGCAAGAGTACTGGAGTCACCTTTGCCTTCTGACCCAATTCATCTACTTTATCTAATTTATAGGGATACAATTGTTCATAGTACCTCCTTTCACATTCACTTTTTATTTCTGTAAGATCACTCATAACATGTCTTCTTTCATTCCTGATTCTAGTAATTTGAGCTCTCCTTTTTTTTTTTATCAATCTCACTATAGGTTTGTGGATTTTATAATTATATTAATGAGATTAGAAATCAACATTTTCACTCTATGGGAAACAGACACAAGTGTAAAACCTAAGAAGTCACATAAAAGCCTCAGAGTGATCTGTTTGTACCGTGTCAGTATTAACACATTATTCATTTTTATTTTGCCAGTGAAAAGGGTTAGGGACAATGAAAGAGCCTGAACAGTAGTATAGAATACGGTACCTCTCAGACTGTGGCATCTAATAGCCATTCCCCACAAAGGTCACTAGAGATCATGCAAACGCCCCTGGTTCTAGGTCTGCGGAAGGACATGTCAGGGACAGCTGTGCAGAGAGCAGGGAGGCTATCTAAGAAAAATGGGGTCATTTCAAAGTGACACAAAAGCCAACAAAAAGGGTCCTCATTGGCTGTAGATGGTACAATGTGAATATCAAAGGCCTCAAGGGCTTTACATGAATCAACTCAGTTGATCCTTACATCAACCCAGTGAGTTATCTCCAGACTAGAGACACAGAAAGAGGTTAAAAGTCACTTGGCCCCACGACCCGCAACTACCGAGCCCAAGTGCCACAAGTACTGAAGCCCGCTCCTAGACTCCCGAGCTCCGCAACAAGAGAAGCCAGGGACTCCCTGGTGGTCCGCCGGTTAAGAGTCTGCCTGACAACACAGGGGCATGAATCTGATCCCTGCTCCCGGAAGACCCCACGTGCCGCAGAGCAGCTGAGCCCGTGCACCGCAGCTACTGAGCCTGCTCGCGCCCTTGAGTCCCGGCTCCACACGAAAAGCTGCCACAGTGAGAAGCCCGAGCTCTGCAGACCCACCAGCTGCAACCAGAGGAAGCCCACATACAGCGACAAAGACCCCGTGCAGCCAAAAATATAAATAAATAATAAATCAATAGAAAATTTTAAAAACCCAAAGAGAAGCCACTGCAATGAGAAGCCCGCACACGAAAACTAGAGAGTAGCCCGCTCTCTGCAACTACAGAAAACGCCCGCCTGCAGCAATGAAGACCCAGCACGGCCAAACAAGTCATGTATATGTGTAAGGAAAAAAGGATTACTGTTTAAAAAACAGCCCCTTTCTCGCTGTTAGGAAGTGGTGGACCTGAGCTCAAACCCAGGTCCCCAACCTCAGAATGTGTACCTAACCTCCATTTTTATCTGCCTATCAATAGTTATTATTTTATCATCAGAAAAAGAAAGTGCTGTTTTTAAACTCTCTTATCATACACTTACTGTATAAGTTTTCTAGAGTTGAAATTAAGAAACTGGTGCTGACATTTCAGCGTTTTAAACTTGGCTCTTGGGGTGAAGTGCCTCAGACTAATAGCAGAGGCGGAGCATTCTTGAAGATCATGGCTTTCACATTCTTTGGCTTGGTAGGCAGAGCTGGGATCCCACTCTGAAGTGCTGTCTGGAGGTTGCCCAGTTCTGTGCTGGAGGCTTTTAAATAGATAGATACATCAAGTGTCAGATATTCAATCCATGGCAGCTCTTATTAATATGAAAATCCCATTTGCAAAAGGCTTTTTCTACCCCATTGAATTGGCACAGTAAAGTAATCCTGTTGAAAACAAAGACCTGTCTCCAGAAGCCCAGGAGGAGTTGCATGTTATTTGCATAGATTTGCATATCGATTCATAGCAGGTGGAACTCCTCATTAAGGAGTGGATTATCCCAGGCTCCTGAAATCCTAGGAAGAAAATATATTTTTCAACTAATTAATTCAGTAGATTAGAAGTAGCCTCTCTTTCCCTGCTTCCAACCTCTTACCTCCAAAAAATAATAGTAGTAAGTCTTCATTCAAACCCAGGTTTTCCATGGAAACTCTCTAGGGGTCGGTAGCTGGATGGCGATTGGATGAGGATTCTGAAGGAAGGAAGTGAGAAACACACTTCAGGCCAGGAGTCAGGTCAGATCCAAAGTTAGCATCCTTCTCTGAGATTCAGAGCCTGCAAAGGAAGTCCAGACCAAGAGTAGGAGCCCCAGGCTTCTCCACACCATCTCTTCTCTGGTGCTCCCTCTCAATTGCCTTCTCTGATTCCCCTCTGCCTGCATCCAAAATTCCTTTAGTTCCACCCTTCCTCTCCCTCACATCGTTCCCCTCATCGTCAACCTCCTTCTCTGGCCTCAAGAATTAGATAGGAGAGGCTTAGTTCTATACTTTCTTTCCTCCAAAAGAGTTATTGAAAGATAGCGTCTGTGGCTAATTTAGGATACAAACTTAGATTCTTTTTGGCTTGCATCTTATTTGACATAGAAATTTTTGATTCACTGATTACTTATGAATAAAAAGAAAAGTTAGGAATATAATAGATATTACTTTCAAGAAGTATGTGAAGAGCCTGATGTAAAGAGCCGACTCATTGGAAAAGAGCGTGATGATACTGGGACAGATTAAAGGCAGGAGGAGAAGGGGCTACAGAGAATGAGATGGTTGGATGGCATCACTCACTCGATGCACATGAGTTTGAGCAAGCTCTGGGAGTTGGTGATGGACAGGGAAGCCTGGCGTGCTGCAGTTCATGGAGTCGCAAAGAGACGGACACAACTTAGCAGCAACTGAACAACAACAACTTTCAAGAAAATAGCTAATGCTAATCATGAAGATTAAAATCTAAGTGGCTGGGATCATATTGAATCTGCACAGCAAATCATGGATATCGGACATCTTAACATTATTGGCTGACACTACACTGCACTGAACAATCAAGAAATGTTATCTGTTTGTCTGGGTTGCCAAGTGTTGCATAAAAAACTACTGTACTGGACTTCCCTGGTGGTCCAGTGGTCAAGAATCTGGCTGCCAGTAGAAGGGACATAGGTTCAATCCCTGGTCCAGGAAGATCCCACATGCCAAGGAGCAACTAAGCCCGCAGTACCACAACTACTGAAGTCCACACACTTAGAGTCTGTGCTCCACAACTGAAGCCACTGCAATGAGAAGCCCGAACACCACAATGAAGACCCAGGGCAGCCAAATACACAACTACCCCATGACTTCACTGAAATAAAACAAGCGCTCTGCCTGCTCCAGATTCTATGAGCTGGGAACTCAGAGAGGGCTCCGCTGGTGGCCTTTCTGCTCCACACAGCATCTCCCAGAGTCATCCGCTCAGCTGAATTCAGCTGGGTCTGAACTGGAGGGGAGTTTTCAAGGCCTCATTCCTCTGCGTTTTTTCACATGGCCCCTCTCTTTTCACATGGCTAGCTTGGGCTTTCTCACAGCATGCTGGTCTCAAGGTATTCGGACTTTTTAGTTTGATTCAAAAGGCGGCATTCTGAATGAGGCGTCGAAAGAAAGCATTCCAACAATGAGGGCAGGAGCCAGTCTCTGAAGGCCTCGTCTCGGAAGCTACACAGGACCACTTTCATTGCTGTCAGTCAGTCAAAATGAGTCCCCAAGCCAGCACAGATTCAAAGAGCAGGGAAAGAGGCTCTACCTGTTGACGGGAGAGCAGCAAAGAATGTGCAGCCATCTTTTCAATCCATCTCACCGTTGCTTGGCAGTGGCGTCCACATCAATGCTTGAATGGTGGGGCTATCTTCTAAAGTTTTGTCCATGGCCCTGGGAGTTCTCTCCAACCTGAGATCACAGGCCTTTCTGAAACACTGACTTAAACATGTCATCCTCTCTCTCTCTCTAAAATTCCTCTAGGATCCCACTGACTTTGGGAGAGGAAAACCTTTCATAAATTGCTGTGCTCTACAAACTAACAAGCGGGCTTTCCTGGTGGCTCAGCAGTAAAGAATCTACCTGCCAATGCAGGGGAGGTGGGTTCGATCCCTGGGTGGAGAAGATCCCCTGGAGAAGGAAATGGCAACCTACTCCAGTATTTGTAGTTGGGGTTGTTCAGTAGCTCGGTCAGGTCCAACTCTACAATCCCAAAGACTGTAGCCCACCTCTGTCCATGGGATTCTTCAGGCAAGAATACTGGAGTGGGTTGCCATTTCCTTCTTCAAGGGATCTTCACGACACAGGAATTGAAGCTAAGTCTCCTGCTTGGCAGGTGGATTCTTTACCACTGAGCCACCTGGGGTATTCTTGCCTGGAAAAATCCCATGGACAGAGGAGCCTAGCGTGCTGCAGTCCACAGGGTTGCAAAGAGTCAGACACAATTTAGTGACTAAATAGTAACAACAATGGCTTAACACACACACACACACCTATCTCCCCTACAGACAACTCTCACACAAACAAGCACACAATATACAAAGTCAAACACATACACACTCTGCCAACCTCCTAGAAGGACCACCAGAACAGCTTGGCATCACACAGCCATAGCCTCTTCCTGACCACAGTCACAGACAGCCTCTCCAGCCTGACCAACCCAAGGAGGGTCTCAGAACGGGGAGACCAGGGCAGATACGAACATGGTTTTGGTGTCTGAGCTCAGTTGGTTCAAGACTGAGCAGAGGGACTTTCCTGATGGTCCAGTGGCTAAGAATCTGCACTCTCAACACAGGGGGCCTGGGTTTGACCCCAGTCAGGGAGCTAGATCCCACATGTTGTAAATAAAGATCCCACATGCTGCAACTAAGAAAAAAGAAAAATTCCACACGCTGCAACAAAGATCAAAGGTCCTGGGTCCATCCTGCAACTAAGAGCTGGTGCAGCCAAATAAGTAAATAAATAAATAATTTTTTAAAATAAAGACTGAGCAGAGTTCATGAAGTTATAGTTTAGGACTGGTGGCCATAGGAAGGCAAGGGCCCTAGAGCAAGTGTCTGTTAGTAAACAGCTGTTTGGCTAGTGGTGGTTTTGCCCAGGTGAGCAGCCAGTTGTTCTGAGAATGGGGCTATGTGCCCCAGTGCACAAGCCCTTATTTGAATAAAGTGGTTTTTAGGAGCTTCCAAAGCAAACAGTGAGATATTGAACGGCTTACAGTGCTTTCTTCCGGGTAAGACCTTTCTGGAGCGCACAGCCATCTTGTTGGTACAGCTGATTCCTGTCTCTCATCCTGAGCGCGCACCCACGTGCATCCCAGGCCCGAGCACACGGTCGGATGCTGGTCCTGCTCTCCCCCTGGGGCTGCATCTGCACATCCTCACCCGCCTTCCTAGCAAAGTTTATTTTCACTCTTCATAAGTGACATGTGTGCTCACCACTGGGAAGTTTGAAAAGAAAAACAGCTAGAAGTCATAGTGTACACACGGGGCTTAATGGCCATAGATGCCGTTGGATCAGTGTCCCAGGGCTGCCGGTAACAAACTGCCACGACCTGGGGGACTTGAATGTATTCTCTCACAGTTCTGGAGGCCCAAAGTCTGAAGTCAAGGTGTGGCAGAGTTCTAAGAGAATTTGTCCCATGCTTCTCTTGCAGCTTCTGGTGGGCTCCAGAAACTCTTGGCAGCCCTTGGGTGGGGCTCCACAAAAGCCTGGCCTTTTCTGTGTGTGTCTCTGTGTATATTTTCTCCTCTTCTTACAACACCAATCCCTGGATTTATGCCTCCGCCTTAAATCCATGATAATCTAATCTCCAGATCCTTAACTCAATTACATTTGAAAAAACTCTTAGTATGGTGGCTCAGAGGTTAAAGTGTCTGCCTGCAATGCGGGAGACCTGGGTTCGATCCCTGGGTCGGGAAGATCCCCTAGAGAAGGAAATGGCAACCCACTCCAGTATTCTTGCCTAGAGAATCCCATGGACAGAGGAGGCTGGGGGGCTGCAGTCCATGGGGTCACAAAGAGTCGGACACGACTGAGCGACTTCACTTTCTTTCACTATCCAAGTAAAGTGAACACCATTCTAAGTTTCCAGTGGACATGAGTTTTAGGAAGCCACTTTTATCCACTATATGGGTATAAGAGACCTAAATTTTCACCCACCATATCAGGAAGCCAACAGATAATGTCTAAAATCAATAAACCAAGAAATGGTGACCTAAGTATGCTATTGTGAGGAGAGGTGGGAAGAATTAAAGGCTTGGATGGTGTTCCTAAGGAGAGGAGGGAGGAGTTGGAAGGGGGCCACTCTCTTTCACACTTTTGTTTTCCAGTACTTCTCTTTTTTTGGCTGTGCTGGGTCCTATTGCTGGGAGGGTTCAGTAGCTGTGGCCGCAGGCTCAGCTGCTCTGCAGCCTGTGGGATTTCCTGGACAGGATTGAAACTGTGGCCCCTGCACTGGCAGGCGGGCCTCCAGCTCTAACCACCAGGGAAGTCCTTTCCAGTACTTCATGACTCTAAATTATCAGATTACTTTTTTTTGGAAAACCCAAAACTAAGAAGAAAACATGCTTTTTCACCCATGTGCTTTTTCTTCTTTATGCTTTTCTGCACTTATCTAGAAAAAAAATGTATTGCCAAATGAATGAAAATTCTTTTTACCCAGTGGGAGCAATCTAGATAGCATATTCAAAAACAGAGACAATTACTTTGCAGACTAAGGTCCATCTAGTCAAGGCTATGGTTTTTTCCAGTAGTCATGTATGGATGTGAGAGTTGGACTGTGAAGAAGGCTGAGCACCGAAGAATTGATGCGTTTGAACTGTGGTGTTGGAGAAGACTCTTGAGAGTCCCTTGGACTGCAAGGAGATCCAACCAGTCCATTCTGAAGGAGATCAGTCCTGGGATTGTTTTGGAAGGAATGATACTAATGCTGAAACCCCAGTACTTTGGCCACCTCATGAGAAGAGCTGACTCATTGGCAAAGACTTTGATGCTGGGGGGGATTGGGGGCAGGAGAAGGGGATGACAGAGGATGAGATGGCTGGATGGCATCACTGACTCAATGGACACGAATCTAAGTGAACTCTGGGAGCTGGTGATGGACAGGGAGGCCTGGAGTGCTGCGATTCATGGGGTCGCAAAGAGTCGGACACGACTGAGCGACTGAACTGATTATTATACTAACTATAGTTAGCATGTTGGTGTATATATACTCTCTCCAAATCTTCCAGGTTGCTTAGTCTATGCAATAGTGAAAACAGTTTAGTTCCACCTCACTTCATAATATAAACATATCTCTATATGACCTTTGCATTTTAATGAACATTATTTTTATGGCTATGCAAAATCCATTATTTAAATCAGTCCCTTTATTTTTTCACATTATTAATAACAGTGAAATATATATATATCTTTGAGCAGTTTTTTGTTGTATTCAGATGACTTCCTTGAAATATATTACATTTTCTAGAAGGTTGTATCACAGGGGCATGGCTGTTTTGAAAATTTTGGATATATTTGCCAAAGTATTAATACATTTTAGGGGAGAAAGAGTTAACAGTGTGTCCTATAACAGCTCATATAAAATACTGGTCTTTCTTCTCCTCTTCTCAGGGAAAGCCTGTATTATAGGCTTTTTATTTATTCATTTATTTTTAGTTGAAGGATAATTGCCTTACAGTATTGTGTGGGTATCTATCAAACGTCAGCATGAATCAGCCATAGACTTACCCCTGTCCCCCCACCTGAACAGTCTGTATTAAAGGATATCGAGTTGCTTGGTGTGCTGCCCCCCAGTCTTACTTACAGTCCCAAAGTAGAGGACTCTGAGATTACTCTCAGGCCTTGCTAAAAAGTAGACAAATTGTCCTTCAGTGCTCACCCCCAGCCAGCCAACAGAGGGAGAAAACCGAAGTCCTTTTGACTGGATCTCCATCGACTTTTTGATTTTGGTTTCCTTCTGTTCTTTTTGGCCACTTTTAAACTTTCTGTCATTACAAAATGCTCCAGGATCATCTTATAATTTCCCTACCACAATCTTAGAATCAATGGTATTTCCAAGGGACCCTAGTCCCTTTGATTAAGGAATAGGATTGAGAAACTAAGATGCAGGCTGTGAGTGTGCTTTGTTACTGCGGTGTCACTCTTTCAGGCCCTCTCAGCAGAAAAAGCAAGGAATTATGTATATCCATGCCACCTTCTGCCATTAAACCAGTTTATGGGGTTTTTTGCTTTCCACTGACAAACTTTGGGTGCTGAGTAAAACATCAGGGCTAGAACCATCCTGAATTTTCTCTATGCAAGATAGCAATTTGCTAGGGAAAAAAGGGACTCCAGCAATTTTTTTGTCACATGTACTACTAGGATAGGTTTGCTGGATAAAATACAAGTCCCCCAGTTAAAGTGGCATTTTTGGATAAGTGACAAATACATTTTTAGTGTAAGCATATCCCCTGCCAAGATTCTTTATCTGAAATTCCAATATGCCTGGAGTCTTGTATTTTTATTGGTCAATTCTGGCAGCTGCACAGTGGCGGCAGAGTTGAAGTGGGGGTTATAAGAACTTGGCTAGAGGAAGCATCAACACCTGAGAGAAGAACAAAGACCAGAGTTCCTGCCCAGCCTCTGTACCTGCTCCCAACAGAGCCTGTCATATAAAGGGCGTCATCAGCCAAGAAAAATCTATAGACGACTCCAAGGTTAATAAACTCGGCACACCTAGGTGTCCTTCAAAAGGCAGCTCAAATGTCACACCCTCTTTGAAGTTTCTTTAACTCTGCCCCATGCCAAACAAACCATGACTTGGCTGTGTTCTCCAAAGCCCCACGCCCATGGTCCTGTAGAGGCCTGAGCAATCTAAAGAAGAGGCAGGCATTGTTCTTGGAACATCCCGGCAGTTGCTCTTCACGTCTCTGAGCTCACTGAGTACACAGCTCTCACTCTGTCCATCTCTGTAGAAGCCATGTCTACCATAGCTCCAGAAAGAGTCTACGGAGGCTCTATCAATATTTGCTCAATGAACAAGTGAACAAATGAACAAATGCTCCCATTTTAGAGATGGAGGAAACAAGACTCAGGGAAATTCAATTCAAGTCCACACATTCTCTGTGTGTTTCCATTTTAATGAGTCCACTATGAACAAGAATGATAAACGATGTTTCAGAAGCTGGAGGGGAGGGCCCTGACATATTCTGATGGGCAGAGATGTCCGCGATGAAGGACGCTGAGCCCTGCCCTTCCTAGCCTGGGGCCAACATGGAATGGAAGGTGGCAGGCCAACGCCTGCCTCTTGGACTGAAGTCAAAAGCTCCACGTTCCATTCCGACTCTGACCTTGGACAATCACTTTGCCTCGGTTTTCTCCTCTGCAAACTGCCAGGAATGATCTAAACTAAGCAATCTCTGCAGTGCTTTGAGCTGGTTTCTCTGTCCATTCACCAACTAGGATTTGTTGAGCCCCTTCTGTGGTACCCTTCCTAGGGTACAAATTGAAATGCGATCCCTGTCCTCAGGGAACTGGAAAGGCAGAGAAGTGAAACTAACTGGGTACGGTTGGTACCATGGTATTAAAAGCAGTGCCCTCCACTTATTCGGCGTGCACCCTCACCAAGTGCCAGCCACAGCACCAATTCCCACTGTCGCCTTGTGACTAACCCCCATTTAGGGGGGCAGCATGACTTGTTCAAGGTCATGACTTGCTCAAGTCAGTGCTTGAGCTGCCACTGAAACAGGTCTGTCTGACTCAGAAAACTAGCACTCATAACCAGACGGCTATGCTGCTCCCCTGATAAAGGTATATGAAAAGAACAACAGAAGGGGAACTTCTCTGGTGGTCCAGTGGTTAAGAATCCTTCCGATGCAGGGGACATGGGTTCAATCCCTGGTTGGGGAGCCAAGCTCGCACACAGGCAACTAAGCCCATGCACCACAACTAGAAAAAGTCCACACCACAGCTAAGACCCAGCACAGCCAAAAAAAAAAGAAGAAGAACTGAAAGTGCAAAGTAGGGCATAGGCAAAGTTTCTTAAGGCCTTTCTAACTATGACACAAAATCCAGGAACCATTAAATAATGATTTAAATAATTCAGTTCAGTCACTCAATCATGTCCGACTCTTTGCGACCCCATGGACTGCAGCATGCCAGGCTTCCCTGTCCATCACCAACTCCTGGAGTTTGCTCAAACTCATGTCCATCAAGTCAGTGATGCCATCCAACTATCTCATCTCTTCTCACTCTCTGTCATCCCCTTCTCCTTCTGCCTTCAATCTTTCCCAGCTTCAGGGTCTTTTCCAAGGACTCAGTTTTTCGTATCAGGTGGCCGTTGCACTGGAGCTTCAGCTTCAGCATCAGTCCTTCCAATGAATATTCAGGACTGATTTCCTTTAGGATTGACTGTTTGGATCTCCTTGCAGCCCAAGGGACTCTCAAGAGTCTTCTACAACACCACAGTTCAAAAGCATCAATTCTTCGGTGTTGAGCTTTCTTTATAGTCCAACTCTCACATCCATACATGACTACTGGAAAAACCATAGCTTCGACTGGATGGCCTTTGTTGGCAAAGCAGTATCTCTGCTTTTTAATGTGCTGTCTAGGTTGGTCATAGCTTTTCTTCCAAGGAGCAAGCATCTTTTAATTTCATGGCTGCAATCACCATCTGCAGTGATTCTGGAGCCCCTAAAAATAAAGTCTGTCACTGTTTCCATTGTTTCCCCATCTATTTGCCTTGAAGTGATGAATTTAAATAATAATAATAGGTATCAAACATAGAATTTACTATGTTATGTAGAAAGCATTGTTAAGAACACTTTAAATATATTAAGCATTTAATCTTCACAGAAACTGGTTGAATAGTATTTGGCACATCCATATAATGAAATGCTTTGCCCTCTAAAAAGATTATGGAAGCACTTTACAGATTGAGACAAGACAATTTCAAGATACATAAAGATTAAAAAGCCATATATGGTCGGTACTACGATCCCCATTTCAAAGAGGAGGGAGACGAAGCATAGCGAAGCAAGTGTCCAAAGCCACACAGCCTGTCTATGGGCAGAGTCGGAACCTAAAGCTAGACAGTGAGGCGCAAGAACCTGTGCACTGATCCATCATACTACGTTGTCAAAAGTCAAACGTAAAAATGACAAACTGCAAGAAAAATAACTCTGAAAATCATATCATGAAGGGATAATCTCCTTAATATGTTAAGAGTTCCCTCTAAGAAAAAGGCCAACACCACCACAGAAAAATAGGCAAAGCCTCTGAACAGATGGTGGTGGTGATGGTTTAGTTGCTAAGTCGTGTCCAACTCTTGCAACCCATGGACTGACTGTAGCCCGCCAGGCTCCTCTGTCCATGGGATTCTCCAGACAAGAATCCTGGAGTGGGCTGCCATTTCCTTCTCCAGGGGATCTTCCCGACTCAGGAATTGAGCCCGGGTCTCCTGAGTTCAATTGCAGGCAGATGATTTACCCACTGAGCTATGAGGGAAGCCCTTCTGAATACTAAAATTAAATACATACAAGAAAAATGTAGATTGTAATGCTGAGACACCATTTCTCACAGACCAATTTGGCACAAACCCAAAAGTTTGACAAGAAGCTCCATGAGGCTGTGGGAAACGGCTTCACGTCCTTTACTGAGGGGATGCAGATCAGCTCAAGCTCTACGGATGGCACCTGAAAATGGCAAACCTACACACCTGGCAAAGCTGCGCCTAGAAATTATTCCCCAGATAACTCACACAGGCAAAACGGCATTAAGTTACGGCTCATCTTTGCAACCTTCTTTGTGATGGTAAAGTCTTGAAAACAGCCTTAACACCCATCAACAGAAGCTGCTTGAATACATTTGGCACATTTGTATAATGGAATACTTTGCACTTTAAAAAGACTGAGGAAGCACTCTACAGATGGACATGAGACAACATCACGATTCATGAAGGAAAAAAGCAAGGTGCAGAATGGTGTGTGTGATACATTATTCTTTTGTGTATATTATATATTCTTTTGTGTAAAAAGAAAAGGGAAAGGAACAGTCCCTGTATTGACTTGTACACACATTAAAAAATATCTCTGGGGCAAGACAGGAAAAGGGCAGATGGAGAGCAACGCTGAGAAAGAGAGCTTCCTTTATACCCGTTGCATTTTTGAGGCTTAAACCACGTATTTGCATTAGGTGTTTTTAAATATTTTACATAATTTTAATTTTTGAATTTTTGAATGTGCTGGGTCTTCGTGGCAGCTTGGCGCTTTCTCTTGTTGTGGGAGAGTGGCCTACTCTCTAATTGTGGTGCATGGACTTTCACTTTGGTGGCCTCTCTTGCTGCAGAGCACAGACAGGCCCTAGGTTCTTGGGCTTCAGTACCTGCGGTGTGTGGGCTCGATGGCTTTGGATCCCAGGCTCCAGAGCACAGGCTCAATTGTTGTGGAGCATGGGCTTAGTTGATCTGCGGTATGTGGGATCTTCCTGGACCAAGGATCGAACCCATGTCTCCTGCACTGGCAGGCAGATTCTTTACCACTGAACCACCAGGGAAGCCCTTTTTTTTTTTTTTTTTTAAATTAAACAGACTATTTAAATGAAAAAAGAAAGGCCTTTCAGAGAAGGAGTCATTTTAGAACTCTCTGGCTCCAAGATGACAACTCAATGGTTCTGCAATGAGATAGACTCTTCATGAACCCACTGGGGCTAAAAACAAAAAATAAAAGGACATTAAAAGATCCCCATGGGTCCAGCGAGATTCTTTCACTCTAAATCACTCACACGGCTCATATTGCCTTTCCCCATTATGCTCCTGAGGCTCATTCAAAGCTAAGACTCAGGCACCACTGGCATCTGGTAACATAGGTAACCGTGGGCAACCAGGCTTCCCTTGTGGTTGTCATGGCAATGGTGATGTTCCTACAGTTGGGTTTTCATTGTGAGGTAATTATCAGGCCTTGTGGTGGGCTCCTCCACATTTGCTGCTATTTCCATCAATGATGGTTATGAATGAGCTTAAATGAGATGCAGTTTCAATCAAACTGTTGAAAGAGACGCTGTGAATTGAGTCAGATTTACATATCCTTCCATCAAGGCGGGCAAACCTTGTGAACTGTTTGATTAGCACAGTTCAGAGATGGGGGCCACCTGCACAGCAGCCATCAAGCCCCTGGAGGTCACCATGTTCTGACCCAAGAAGGGCAGTCCTTTCTCTTCCCTCCTTTCCTCCCCATCCACCACAAGTCATAGGAGCAGACCCAGCAGGCTCTTGGTTTCAACAGAACTTTGTTAAACCCCTGCATGCATGCTCAGTCGCTCAGTCATGTCCAACTCTTTGTGACACCATGGACTCTAGCCCACCAGCCTCCTCTCTCCATGGGATTTCCCAGGCAAGCATACCGGCCTGGATTGCCATTTCCTCCTCCAGGGGGTCTTCCTGATCCAGGGATAGAACCACACGTCTCTTGCACTGGCAGGCAGATTCTTTACCACTGAGCCACCTGGGAAGCATTGCTCAATCCATAGCCCTATATAATCAGCCCCACTTTACACTGGAAAAAAATCTCAAGCTCCTGCTGTGCAGAGTGTCTCCCCTGGAAAGTGATGGACCCAGGGTCATCACCACATCTCAGAGCTCCTTCCACTTTAACTAACTCACTCAGGGGCTGGGGATGACAATTTTCTTTGTGTTTGAAACGTGAAACCAAGTTTCACAAAGTTCATGTGTCTTAGTGGAAAGAACAGGTGCTTCTGCATCTATAGGCTAAATATCAGTAGGAAGTGGCTTGGCCCTGATTGCCAAAGATCCCAAGTGTCTCTGACAAGCTCCCAGTGACTCTTAACCCCATACAGACCTGTAACCCCCTGATTTGAGCGGATACATTATATTCATTGTTGACTGAAAACAACTGCACAATCTAAAAGTTGAGAACTATGCTTTATTTGGTGGACTTAGTGGGGACTTAATTCTGGGATGCGTACAGCATCTCAGGGACTATTCCAAAGAGGTAAAGGAGGAGCTGGAATATATAGGAGCTTTTGCAAAACAAACGAACAAACAAATGGGGCTTCCCTTCTCAGTGGTAAAGAATCCACCTGCCAGTGTAAGACACGCGAGTTCAATCCCTGATCTGTAAAGACCCCACATGCCTCAGAGCAACTAAGCCCACGTGCCACAACCACTGAGCCCACACGCCCTAGCGCCTGTGCTCTGCAAGAAGAAAAGCCACCGCAGTGAGAAGTCTGTGCGCCGCAGCTACACCGCACTCACCGCAAATAGAGCCTTCACAGCAATGAAGACCCAGCCCGGCCAAAAATAAATCAAAAAATTTTGTTAATGAACAAACAAAAAACTCAGGTAGTCAAGCATCAAAGGTCACTGCTAATTAAAGAAAAATCTCAAGTTAGTGAATTTACCACTTTATGTATAGGAAGAAGCAAGAGTTTGGGCTTAGTGAAATTAGTTCTTTAATATGCACCTCAGCTATCTAGGGCCGTATTCTGTTTCTCTCCGTCCTAAATCCCCTCAGGGTACACCATCGAGGCAGCTACAGTGGCTGATGGCTTGATGGCAACAACTTCCTCTGTTTACTAATATGACAGGCGGCCTTTCTGTGTCCACATCACTGACATTCAAACACATCACTCTCTCTTCCTGCACTGTGTCATTCGGTTCCTACATTATGTACTCTCTTAGAAGTGAATCCATTTTTACAGCCTGTCATTGAAATACAGGTAAAGGAAGTGTTAGGGGAAGCCACTGGCTGAAACTGCCAACCCTGGCACCACTGTAACCATCTGCACCAGTTATTTTACCAAGAGGTGCTGGTAACAAACACGAAAGTAACAAGCCACCACCATGGGAAGAATTCAGGAAAGGTCAAAAGGAGACAGGAGACACCAGCCCATATGCCGTACCAGCCTCCCAGAATCCTTCTCATCGGAATCCATCCTTCTCAATGCATGTACCACCAGGAAGGACCCAGAGTCAGAATGATGGGCCAGAGACAACCCAGAAACGAATCCCACCCCCATAAAATCCAAGACTGTGAGTCACGTGGCAGAGCAGTCCTCCTGGGTTGCCTCACCCTTCTGCTCGCCACATGGGTAACCCTTCCCAATAAAGTTTCTTGCTTTGTCAGCAAGGGTGTCTCCTCAGACAGTTCATTTCCGAGTGTTAGACAAGAGCCCACTCTCGGGCCCTGGAAGCAGTCCCCCTTCCTGCAACAGAAAGCAGGAGAGAGGAAGCCTCTGGCATTTTTCATCTGCTTGTTTTTAGCTGCGACACATGGCATGTGGGAGCTTAGTTCCCTGGCCAGGAATTGAACCTAAGTGAGAGGAAAGACTGGCAGATGGGCCTGTGTTGTTCGGGCATTGATGAGACAGTGATACAGATGATGGTGATTAATGCAAACAGGTACGTAAGTCATAAACAAACATTCATCCTGCAGGCAGGCCTATCCTTTACCCCGATCCAGAGACCATGGCCCCTTTGGGCCCAGACTATCAAATTCATCTCAAAGCAGCTCTCCTTGCTACTTCAGATGGCTTTAAAGGAGCAGTCGCTCAGAAACCTGCATTAAACAGCTACTGAGTGGGGCTTCCCTGGTGGCTCCATGGTTAAAGAATCTGCCTACCAGTGCAGGAGACACGGGTCTGATCCCTAGTCCAGGAAGATCCCACAAGCCTCCGAGCATCTAGGCCAGTCCACCGCAACTACTGGGCTGGCTCCCCTGATGCCCCAGAGGGCTTCACTGATAACCTTGTCTTTTTTAGTCCAAGGATAGTTCTTACATAAATGTGTGTGATTCTGTCACACAGAGGTTTATGGAAAGATTGGACAAATACGTGGATGAAAAACTAAGAATACAGAAAATAGACTTTTAAAAATTATGGTAAAATATAAAATGTACCATCTGAACTATTTTTTAGTGTATGCTAGGTTAAGTACATTCAAAGGCTTCCCTCCCTGGTGGCTCAGATAGTAAGGAATCCACCTCAATGGAGGAGACCTGGGTCTGGAAGATCCCCTGGAGAAGGAAATGGCAACTCGCTCCAGTATTCTTGCCACCACAACTACTGAACCTGTGTGCCCCACGGCCTGCGCTCTGCAACGAGAGAAGCCACCACAATGAGAAGCCCACACACCACAACTAGAGAACATCCCACACAACAACGAAGACCCAGCACAGTCAAAAATAAATAAAAGGATAAAGTCTTTTTAGAAGTGGTTTAGTTGCTAAGTCGTGTCCGACCCTTGCAACCCCATGGACTGTAGCCTGCCAGACTCCTCTGTCCATGGGGTTCTCCAGGAAGAACACTGGAGCGGGTTGCCATTTCCTTCTCCAGGGGATCTTCCCGACCCACAGATAGAACCCACGTCTCCTGCATTGGCAGACAGATTCTTTACTGCCGTGCCACCAGGGAAGCCCACTGGAGTGGTGACTTACACCCTAATTTACTGCTGTTCCCTGTGTTCTCTTTTTGGACAGGTCAGGATTCCCCAAGCTTCACTGCTCCTCTACCCCTCTGGAGGGAAGCAGGACAGAGGGATTCCTTTCCAGCTTCAGTCTCCGTGGCTCTGACCTGGCAGCGGTCAGTGGCCCTGGGCTGGTTCCCCTGATGCCCCGGAGGGCTTCACTGATAACCTCTGCTGTGGCCAGTTCAGGATCTCTCACCGGTGGCCTCAGGAGGACCTCTGGTCCAATGGTATTGACTCACATGGCAGTTCTGGGAATGTCTGTGCCTGCCCCCTGTTGATGTGTGCATTTAAGACCTTTTGTGGAGGTTGTCATTGTTCTTTCTTTTAAGAGTTGAACATTTAATTAATTAACTAATTTTTGACTGCACGGTGTCATTGCGACTCGTGGGTCTAGTTGGTCTGAGGCTTGTGGGATCTTAGTTCCCTGACCAGGGATCAAAGCTGAGTCCCCCTGAAGGCAGATTCTCAACCACTGGACTACCTTTGTCATCATTTCTCCCCGAGGTTGTGAGCCTATCTCCTCTGGGTCTGGCCTCCTGCCTGGGGCCCTCAAGTCCAGTCTCTACACAGAAGCCGGAGCCCTCATAATACACAGGTTAGGTTGATGATCTGCATAAACCTTTCAGAGTATTTACTTATTCCTACAGAATACAGCCTCCTCTTTTCAGCATGGTACCTGATGTCTCTCTGTCTGGCTTATCTCTTCATTCTCTTCACTAGTGCAGGTTTTTTATTTCGGACATCCTGAACTTTCTGCCTGGAATGTCCTCATGTCATGTCTGTGCTTGTTGAATTCCTTTTTGTCTGACAGGCTATAGTCCATGGGGTCGCAAAGAGTCGGACATGACTGAGCAACTAAACAACAGTAACACACTGCTCTGATGACAGCACACCGCTCTAACGATAACACAGTGCTCTGACAGTGCACTGCTCCGACGACAGCACACTGCTCTGATGACAGCACACTGCTCTAATGATAACACACTGCTCCAACGATAACACACTGCTCTGACGATAGCACACTGCTCTAGCTGTCACAGTGCAGTCCCTGGAGTGGCCACACCAGCATCCCCTGGGAGCTGGTTAGAAATGCAAATTCTCAAGCCCACGGGAATCAGATATGAGGGCCGTGGCCCTCATGAGCAAGGCTATGCTGATACACATTCAAGCTTAAAACTCTATCCTTATAACGTAATTCACCACGGGTGTCTTTTAAACAGCACATTTCTTACTGCTCTACCCAACTTGCTGATTAAAGTTAACACTCTGACTCCTTTTTTTCCCCATTTCTTTCTTAAATTTTAACGTTGGAGTACAGCTGCTGTACAATGTTGTGTTAGTTTCAGATGTGCGGCAAACTGAATCAGTTATACACATCGCCATTCTTTTTTACTTTATTTTTTGGGCCATGCTAGTCAGTACATGGGGGGATCCTAGTTTCCCATGCTGCGTGATGTGTGGGATCTATCTTAGTTCCCAGACCAGGGATCAAAGCCACATCACCTGACTGGAAGTCTTAACCACTGAACCACCAGCAAAGTCCCTGCTGCTGCTGCTAAGTTNCAGTCTCTACACAGAAGCCGGAGCCCTCATAATACACAGGTTAGGTTGATGATCTGCATAAACCTTTCAGAGTATTTACTTATTCCTACAGAATACAGCCTCCTCTTTTCAGCATGGTACCTGATGTCTCTCTGTCTGGCTTATCTCTTCATTCTCTTCACTAGTGCAGGTTTTTTATTTCGGACATCCTGAACTTTCTGCCTGGAATGTCCTCATGTCATGTCTGTGCTTGTTGAATTCCTTTTTGTCTGACAGGCTATAGTCCATGGGGTCGCAAAGAGTCGGACATGACTGAGCAACTAAACAACAGTAACACACTGCTCTGATGACAGCACACCGCTCTAACGATAACACAGTGCTCTGACAGTGCACTGCTCCGACGACAGCACACTGCTCTGATGACAGCACACTGCTCTAATGATAACACACTGCTCCAACGATAACACACTGCTCTGACGATAGCACACTGCTCTAGCTGTCACAGTGCAGTCCCTGGAGTGGCCACACCAGCATCCCCTGGGAGCTGGTTAGAAATGCAAATTCTCAAGCCCACGGGAATCAGATATGAGGGCCGTGGCCCTCATGAGCAAGGCTATGCTGATACACATTCAAGCTTAAAACTCTATCCTTATAACGTAATTCACCACGGGTGTCTTTTAAACAGCACATTTCTTACTGCTCTACCCAACTTGCTGATTAAAGTTAACACTCTGACTCCTTTTTTTCCCCATTTCTTTCTTAAATTTTAACGTTGGAGTACAGCTGCTGTACAATGTTGTGTTAGTTTCAGATGTGCGGCAAACTGAATCAGTTATACACATCGCCATTCTTTTTTACTTTATTTTTTGGGCCATGCTAGTCAGTACATGGGGGGATCCTAGTTTCCCATGCTGCGTGATGTGTGGGATCTATCTTAGTTCCCAGACCAGGGATCAAAGCCACATCACCTGACTGGAAGTCTTAACCACTGAACCACCAGCAAAGTCCCTGCTGCTGCTGCTAAGTTACTTCAGTCGTGTCCAACTGTGTGTGACCCCATAGACGGCAGCCCACCAGGCTCCCCCGTCCCTGGGATTCTCCAGGCAAGAACACAGGAGTGGGTTGCCATTTCCTTCTCCAATGCATGAAAGTGAAAAGTGAAAGTGAAGTCGCTCAGTCGTGTCCGACTCTTAGCGACCCCATGGACTGCAGCCCACCAGGCTCCTCCATCCATGGGATTTGCCAGGCAAGAGTACTGGAGTGGGTGCCATCGCCTTCTCCCCACTCTTTTTTCAGTTCTTTTCCCATGTAGGCCTTTACAGACCACTGAGTAGGATTCCCTGTACTATACAGATCATTTTTAGTTATTACTTTGGCTCCTTTGGGCTTCCCTTGTGGCTCAGCTGGTAAAGAATCCACCAGCAATGTGGGAGACCTGGGTTCGATTCCTGGGTTGGGAAGATCCCTTAGAGAAGGGAAACGCTACTCACTCCAGTATTCTGGCCTGGAAAATTCCATGGACACTATGGTCCATGGGGTCGCAAAGACTCAGACATGACTGAGCAACTTTCACTTTCACTTTCTTTGGCTCCTTTACTAAGTCCTTTGGCTCCTCAGTAAGTGCACAATTTACTCAATAGATAGAAAATGTTATTGAATTTACCCACTCCTCCAAATTTACTTGCATAAACTTGTCAAGAACATAAAGCAAAGAACTACTGTTTTATACACTTTACATATGTTCTGTCTTGTTTCAAAAAACATTGGAGGTACATCTGTTTACCACAGATCTCAAAGGCAGTTTATGAAGATGTAAAAAAAAAAAAAACCACAACAACTTACTCCTAAAAGACGTGAAACTTTGTAGAGACTTGAAGGCCACAGTTGCCCAGGCCACAAAGTCAAAAAGCCTAGGAAAGATATGTCAAGAAAGACCTGTGAACCATCCAGAAATACTGTATATCAAGTTGTCCTAGGGCCTTTAAAATGAGAGCCCTCGCTGGCTGCAGCATAACCAGTTATTCACAGTGTTTGCCTGTGAATTCAGACATGTTATTGAACCAGAGGAGCCCCCTAGAAGCCTCTCTGGCTACAAAATACATTTTCTGCCATTGAAGGGAGTTTTGGTCAGTCCCACTGCAACTACTGCAGTTTTCTTCTGCATACGTTCCATGTTAATAAATGACAGAAACACAGCCGTGGGCACAGCGGGAAAACGCAGCCTCTCCAGCCTGGTGTTGAATTCCAGGTCTCCTTAGCCTGAGACCTTGGGAAGGCAGCTTACATGCCCTCTGCTGAGGGATCAGGCAGACAGTGTCCTGAGTGCCTACTACGATATGGGAAACGAGGCAAGTTCTCAGCTAGAATCCATTACTCATGCTTTGATTCCCTTCTGGAGCACTGTCAAGGGCCGTCAAGACAGAGAACGACGGCAGGGTAACCTCAGGCACCACTAGATGGCATCAACGGTGCCAAGTAATTGGCTATTAACGCTGGTCCTCTACTTGTCAATTGGTGCTGACCCATTCACTCTTTCGACAAGTGTGTATTCAGCGCCTGCTCTGTGCCCGACTCCACAGGTAGGCAGGGATCGGTGAAGGAGGACACCGGCCCTGTCTATGGACCTGATGGTCTTAAATGAGGATACAGGCAGAGCATCACATCAAAATAAAATAGCGCACCTATTACTTACACACAGTCAATGCTGTGAAAGCGCACTGGGAAAGAACCAGCCTGGGGTGAGGAAAGTGTCCCTAAGAAAGGGATGAGGAAAAGGCGGAGGAGCCGAGATCCCGGGAAGAACAGCAGTTGGTAGGTGAGGGGTGGGAAGGCAGTGCTCAGGCAGAGGGGCGGGCCTGTCAGCGACTCCTAATGAGCAGGAGGGCTGTTAGGCCACTTGGCTGGAGCCCAAAGAGCAGGGCAGCAGGATGGGAGCTGCCCATACCGGAGGGACCGGCGGGAGGCAGGCTATGCGGGGCCTTGTTCTACAAAGAGCAGCAGGAACCCACTGGTGGGTTTTAAAGCCCAGGAGAGGAGAGCGCTGGAGGACCATGCTGGGTCTGTACTTGACGAGGTGACTCAGCAGGTAAAGGATCTGCCTGGAATGCAGGAGACCCCGGTTCAATCCCTGGGTCACAAAGATCTCCTGGAGAAGGAAATGGCAACCCACTCCAGCATTCTTGGCGAGAAAATCCCATGGACACAGGAGCCTGGCAGGTCACAGTCCATGGGGTCGCAAAGAGCTGGACACGACTGAGTGCCTGAGCACACACAAGTCAGATTTGCACTTTGACAAGTGAACTGGGTGTGCCCCGGGCATTCAGCTAAAAGAGGGAGCCAAGTGGACGCCTGGAGAGCAGTTTGAAAACTACCACTGGAATCCAGGGAAGAAGGATTTGTCTTGGATCAGGGTAGGGACATGCAGATGAAGGGAAAGGATTGAGAGGTAGGGGAAGGAGCAGAACTCGAAGGCTAGAGTTCGTGCAGGAAAGGAGGGTGCCAGAGATGCCCACCCAGTGTCTGGCTCAGACAGGCCAGCAGGTGGAAGGGAAAATGAAGGGAGAAGGGGTCTCAAATGGTAGCTGGGTAGCAGAGACAGTCCTGAGTTCACTTTTAGACATGCTGTCTTTGCGGGGGTTTTGAGATATCCAAGCAGAAATTCTAGAAGGCAAAGGACACTGTGAGTCAAGAGTTCAAAGACAAAATCAAGTTAAGTTGGTTGGGCTGGGATGAGAACAGACCACCAGGGCATGAAGACAGGAAAAGAAGGCCACCCGGATGAGACCAACAGCCTGGGCACAGAAATCCAGCAACTGAACACGGAAAGATGGATATGCTGAGGGAGGCTTTAGAAATCTAACAGAGACTGGAATAGAAATAGGGAAGATGTCAAGAGAATCAAAACATAAAAAGAGGAACTCCATGTTCCCAAGGCAGGGGGCCTGGGTTCCATCCCTGGTCAGGGACCTAAGATCTCACATGCTGTGCGGTGTGGCAAAATTAAATAAACAAACATTAAAACAGGGTTGCCTTGTGGAGTAAAGGATATCCAAAGCACCAGCACACAGTTCTGTTGTTTACTGGAATCTTAGTCCCTTCCCATTTATAGTCCCACTTGCCCTTCTGCCCTAGGGGACAAAGGTTGCCTGACAGTGCAATTTTCTTTTCAGATTTGCTCTGTAAGACGGACTTTGCTGATTTGTTTTTTTCATTTTGAAACATCTGAAAATTGCTGATGACTAGTTGAAAGTTTTGCACAATTCCTGCATTTAAGGACAAGACAGCTGAAAGGACTTCCCTTCCTGCAGGCATACCTACCCGAAGCCATAAGCCTGCTGGAGGGGTGGGGAGGGGGATAAATGGAGGAAGACAAGAGGTCTCCTGCAAGTGCACATTCATCCCACACTGCTCTAGCCAAGCTCTTAAGGTTCCAGTGTTCCTTCCTCAGGCTACACAGGGCGGGGACAGGGTGCCTGGCACCTCCATGGATAAGTAGCCCGCCCTAGTTTGAAGGTGCAGGATCCCACTTGGCTTTCCTACCTCATCTGTTTCGCCCCTCTTCCATTGCTCCACGCTCCAGCCACGTTAACCCACAGCCCCCAGTTCCCAGCTGGACTCCACAGTCATGTGTTTGCCCTTGACCATGCAATAGCTCACACCTGGAATACCCCTCCCAGTGTTGCCCTAGCAATCCTGCTTTTCCACTCACCAGATGGGTGCGATTAAACAAGCTGCTTCACCTTCTAAGGCTCCCTTTTCTAAGGGGAAATTAATACCTTCCTCCTAGAGCTGGAGGATTAGGAGAGATGGCATAGAGAGAGGGCACTTAGCACCAAGAAACGGCTCGACAAAGATTTATTATTACTTGACACTTAAGAGACCCTACTGAAATGATCCTATTCCTGCATCTTTCCCTTGCTAGACTGTAGGCTCCCTGAGGACAGGCAATGTGGCTATTCATCCTCTTTGTATCTCTAATGTCTATCATAACATCTGGTACATAGCAGATGGAAGGACATGTAAATGTGTAAGAATCATAGGAAGGTTTATTTCCTTTTTGTTTCAAAATACAGCTTCCTAAGACCCAGACCTACTGTGGAAGGGGTCCTGATTTGTATGCAGCAGGGACAGTCAAGGGATGAACTTCTGTGATCTTTATCAGTAGCAACCCTTATCTCTAGCATGGATCTTTGCTAAATCGTATGTAAAATGCTACTTCAAAACCAGTCTTCTACTCTGTATTAGTTTCCTATGGCTGTGGTGACAATTTACCACAAACTGGGGGGCTTACAACAGAAATTTGTTCTTTCTCAGTTCCAGAGGCTAGAACTCCAAAATTCAAGTGTTGGCAGAGCCAGGCTCTTTCTGAAGACTCAAAAGGAAAATCTGACGCAGGCATAAAGAAGAGATTTGTGGACACAGTGGGGGAAGAGGGTGGGACAAACAGAGAGCAGTACTGAAACATATATATTACTGTACGTAAAACAGCCAGTAGGAACTGGCTCAAATCCTGTGCTCCGGGACAGCCTAGAGGGGTGGGATGGGCTGGGAGGGAGGTTCCAGAGGGAGGGGACTCAGGAATTTTCTGAGGTATGGAAGAAATCAATACAATATTGTAAAGTAGTGAAGTGAAGTCGCTCAGTCGTGTCCAACTCTTTGCGACCCCATGGACTGTAGCCTACCAGGCTCCTCCCTCCATGGGATTCTCCAGGCAAGAGTACTGGAGTGGGCTGCCATTTCCTAACTATCCTCCAATTAAAAGTAAATAATTAAAAAAATAAAATAAAAAGGAAAAACTGTCCCACTCCTTTCTCTCTACTTCTGGGGAAGATTAAATCTCCCTCCTCATCTCAGGATCCTTAACTTAATCACATCTGCAAAGCCTTTTATTGTTTTAAACAAGACGAAGTAACAGTCACAGATTCCAAGGATCAGGATGTCTTTTGAGGGGTGCTGTCATTCAGCCTCGAACACACCCAAACACCATCAGCATAGACTGAAGCAAATTTTTAAGTTTAGAATCCCCTGCGATTCTAACGTAGATGTGAAAACCACTGAGATGGCCACTTACTATTGGTTAGTTGAATGAATGAATGAACAAATGGCTTTCTCTATTGTAGAAAATCCCCTCTTATTCCATCCACCTCCTTCCCTGACTTTAGATATAGCCCTCCAGGCAGAGACCCTCCTATTTATAATACTCCACTTCCAAGAAAGGTCTAAACACACAGTTTTTGAAGTACTCAACTCCAGAAACACAGACACTCCCATCAGGAAGACCATTCCACCACCACCATCCCCCCTCCCCCACCCTCCCCGCTTCCCTTTTGTTCCGTGCAAGTTCCCTTTTGTTAAGGATGCAAGCTTCCTCAGGAGGGTCAGACGGTTGCCCAGACTGCTGTTTCTCCTTCTCCCCAGGAAATAACTTCTACAGTACTGGACTGACCCAGAAAACCTCGTGACCCACCCTTTTTTTCTAGTTTGGTTTAAGAGACTACGGCTATTGAAACACTGGCCCCAAGACCACTAAGGGACTGCTGATTCCAGGCGCACTGTAACCCTGGGCAACCTGAGAGGGGCTAGGTATCCCCTCTGGGCTTCTCCCAGCAGCATTAGTGCGGTGGGGGGCTGTGGTGTCCTGATACATGTTTAATAAGCAGTTCTCCAGCAAAAGCCTTGGATTTGTAGTGTCCACCTATTTCTGTCACCAAATTCAAGCTGCCAACGTATCACTGAAAGTGCGCCTTCATCCCTACCGGCGGATCCCAGCATGTCACTGCAGCTCCCAGCCATGGGTTTATGAGAAACTGCAGTCTCCTCTCGGAGAAAAGTTGCAGGCCTAGGAGCTGGACAATGTAGCTTTTAGAAAATCACTGCACACACACGCATGCCCTCCTCCAGGGGCTCTTCCCCACCCAGGGATGGAACCTGTGTCTCTTAGGTCTCCTGCATTGTCAGGCAGGATCTAGCATCACCTGGGAAGCCCTTAGAGAATCACTACAGAGAGCCAATTTCCTAATTTCAGAGACCAAATGCCACTGCTAGGAGCAAGTGTCTACTCACACATCTTTACAAGCCCTTCCAACAAAAAAGTCCCTGGCACCTGGCTTTCCAGGTGACACAGTGGAAAAGAATCTGCCTACCAAAGCAGGAGATGCAAGAGACACAGGTTCCATCCCTGGGTCAGGAAGATCCCCTGGAGCAGGAAATGGCAACCCACTCCAGTATTGTGGCCTAGAGAATCACATGGACAGAGGAGCCTGGTGGGCTACAGTCCATGGGGTTGCATGCGCGGAGGCACAGCTCAAATACTAACATCTTCCTCCTCTGAACTTTCATCAAGCTGTATTTCTACCTCTCTTTTTTTTCAAGTAGAAACACAGACACAGAGGACAGACTTTGGGCGCAGCGGGGGAGGGGAGAGTGGGGTCAACTGAGAGAGCAGCACTGAAAAGGATACACTCCCTTGTGTGAAACAGACAGCTAGTCTGTGCGAAGCTGCCGCATACACAGGCGCTCAACCCCGCGCTCTGTGACAACCTAGACACAGGGCGGGGTGCGGTGGGGCAGTGGAGGCCGAGGAGGCAGGGACCATACATATACTTATGGCTGATTCATGTTGCTGTATGGCAGAGAAAACACAACACTGTAAACCAATTATCCTTCCATTTTTAAAAAAATAGCAGAATAAATGATCAGTCTTCCAACCCCAGGATGTTCTTCATATAGTTTAGATACAGATTCACGAAAAAGTAAAAAGCATTTATACATAATTAATTGTGAGTGTAACCTAATAGATATAAAATATACCGATAAAACTCTTCTCAGTGACTAGTCTTGGGAATAAGAGGACTTTGCCATTGCTACTAAAAGAGCTCCAATCTCTTGGCAACTGTCATTAATGATACATCAACATTCCTCAGACTCTAGGTATTACATTTATGGTCTGTTTTACGGTTATTGTATAGCCGTTATTAGTAATCAAAATAAGAACAATTTCACGCACCAATGTGTCATGCATGTATGGACCAGAGTTACACGGGGTCATTTTTCAAAGGTTAAAAATAGAAACTAAATTTCTAACTAATACCTCATTATTAATAACATAACAACACCTCAAATTTATACAGAATTTTGTTTAAAAGTGCATCAGGTGTCAATAGATCACTGGAATTCAGTCAAATCTGAATGCAGATACCGGTTTCCACTCTAATACTATTCTGAATACCAATTTTCCATTTAATTTTATCTTGGAATAAGATATGAGATTCATATTGATGAAATAAAATTCATACCTTAAAGCAAGACAAGAAAATTTAAATGTAAGTTTTTCTTTCTCTCCCCGCGTGGGCCTCCTCCCTCGGAGTGTATCAGTATATGACGTTCACTTGCATTAACCAGACATCCTTAGAAGATAACATTCCTTCTTCATCTCATAGAAGGTCATAATTCCCTATGAGATAACCATCTTTCTTAATCTGGTAAAGGGCCATACTGACCCACGACCCCTGACTCACTTTGTATACACAGATTTAGAATTTGCAAACGGTCAATAATGACACGTCATTTGACAAATTACCCTTTTGCTTCAAAAACTTAACTGTGCTCTAACCTCTAACAGGTGGAGCAGTCCTCCCAACTTTCTGAATGTCTTCCAGGTCGTAACCCTCAGGTTGGCTCGAATAAAATTTCTAGTTCTTTTTTACATCAACTACTGATTAATTTTTCATAAGCAATGTGGCAGACATTCAAAATTTACAAAGACTTACAGAAGAAAAAAAAAAAAAAAAAACTCTTCCCAACTCAGTCCTTCTGGCAAACCGCCTCCTTTCCTTGGCTGTAAGGCACTATCAACAACTTCTTGATCTCCTCCTAGGGATATTTTATGCATACAAAGTACAAGCAAATACAGTAGCTCATGTGAGCTTATACCACTTTGCACAAATGTTAAACATTTTACACACAAGGGTAGTTTGCTGGTTCAGTCTCCTGTAAAAGGGCGTGGGAGGAACACATCACATAATTAGGAAAATGCCTAACCCTGGCACGGAGTTCGCACTAAAAATCACAGATTCTCTTTCCTTACCCTTAAAAAGGCTAGAGGGAAGGTATTTTGGGGGTACCTCAGAATCACTAAGTGTTTGTTAATTATAGATCGTCACCCTCTCCCGGTTTCCAATTCAGCAGGTCTAGTAGACATTTGCCTTTCCAGCTAAGCCCACAGTTGCTGTAGATACTACTGTTCAGAGCCATCTGACCATCTAAAGGCTTAGTGGGAACTAAGACGGCCCAGATTGTAACGCAGGTTCTGCCTCTGGACCAAATTACTCTCCCTGGGCTTCAATTCTCTATTTTCTTAATACAACAATTCTCATCTCAAAGGCTGTTGAGCAGGTTAAGATACAGCAGATGCAGGAGACTTTGTCAAGACAAACGCTCAATAACCGAAACGTGAAAGCAACCTGGGGCCGGGGGGAAAAGTGGAGACAGCCGGGAGCACCGGAATCGGGGCGCCCCAGCCCGCACGTGGCTCCCCATCCCGCGTCCGGGAACCCGCGGGGCGGTACACGCGCTCGGGACGGACCCCGCTGGGACTCAGTGCGCCGACGGAGGGCAGAAGTCCCTTCGGAAAAGCGAGGTGGGAGGTTCCCGTTTCAAAGTCCTGAAATACAGGACACCCCGTGCCAGAACATCGTGGCTGCGGCTGCACGAGCTTACAGTTTAAACTGCGTGTAAAGATGCCCGGGACCCACGCGAAAGCCCCGGGGGACGGGCCCGCCCTGGGCCGGCTGCATCGGGAGCCCCACCCCCGGGACGCGCCGCGACGCAGATACGTGCGGCGGGCCGGGAAGGGAATGGCGCGGGCCGGGTCGGGCGGCGCCGTGGCGCGCCACCGGCCGCCAGGGGGCAACCGCGCGTCTGCGGGCTGCGGCCGGCTGGAACCAGTCTGGCCGGAAGTTGAGGCGGTGCCTCGGCTTCCGCTGAGAGAAAGTGCCACGTGGCTGGCCGGGAGAGAAGCAAACAACAAGATGGCGGTGGCAGGGGGCGGGGTCCGCTGGGAGCCCCTGAGGCCACGGGTCCCGCACAGGGCGGCGTTTGCGGGGTGGGGTGGGCGAAGTGGTGCCTGGTCCCTTTATTCGAGCGTCTGAGGTCGCCCGACCGGCCGTAGACGGGTCGTGGGCCCAGCGCACACTCTGCGTCAGCTCGATCAGTGTCACTGCTGCGCATTCTCATGAACCCGCCGGCCAGCTTCTCATTCGCGGCCCGTTTCCATTTGTCCCCTCGTTTGTCGCTCCCTGCCAACAAGGACGGCAGAAACGCCTTTCTCCGGGCATTTTCGTCCTTTGATTAAGTGCGGCACATCGAGCCAGGGAGTCCTAGTTGAATCTAAACGCATTCTCTTTGCTACCATTTTCGGTTACCGTTTCCTGCCTTTGTTCAGAGGCTTAACACTGCTTCCCTTCTGATGGAGGCAGAAAAAAAAAAAAAAAAAACCTGGATAATCTGGACTTTTAAGTAGATTCCTGACCCTGTCCAGTCGTGGTGGGAGTTTGACTTGTACACACAGGAGCTGTTCTGGGACCGCCAGCGTGTGGCAAGAGTCCGAAGTTCTGTTACATGTCACCTTGTACGTGTTTTCAGAAATAAAAAAATGTAGGTGTGGGTGGTTGCAGATTACAAGGTGCAGGAAATAAAGCAAACTCAGTGAGTGTGGGGTGGCAGTTTCCCCTTAGTTGTCCAAGAATCTAGAAATGGAATACGGAGTCTTTCTACCTCTGCCTGGCCAACCGTCCGGCTCTGTTTTCTTTCTTCTTCCAGTTTCGTTTTGAGTTTGACGCAGCAGACCAAGTGTGGGTAAAAATAGTTAACACTGCCATTCGGCTTGCGGTGGTATATTTAGAATAAAGGAGACACGTCATCCCGTGTTTTTGAAATCTAGTTTTTGAGAGTTAAGATTCAGATTCTCCCTAATTTATGAGACTATCGACAAGTCTGAAAGGAAGCGACTGTTTTTGTTTTTAAATAATGGAACTCGCCTCCCAAAGATTTGGGAATTTAAAGAAAATTTTCTGAATGTAAAAAGGGCCCTGGTACACTGACAAAGCAGAAGGACACTAATTTCTCTATGAAGACGCCCTTACAATTTCCTCAGTCAGGCGGGGATTTAAAATCTTGGGCTGTGATCAAAACTGTGTTGCTGTTACGTGATAGACTAGAAACGGTATAATAGGGTTGGGCCGGGAAAAGGGGGAGGTGGGGTAAAAAAACAGCTTAGTGTATTTTAAGGCTTAAATGCGGATTTTTTTTTTTTTTTTAATCCAGAGATTTGAGAGAATCTTGCTTCACCCGCTCGCTCCTGTTTTGTAACCGTGCCTTCAGAGGTGTCACTTTGGCCTTGTCCATCACTTGGCAGAAGGGGCTGGAAGAAGTTTTTAAAGGATCTTTTTACCTGGAGGGGTTAGAACTGTCCCTTCCCTAAGGCTGGGAAAACAATGCAAATCCTTCAGAGCAAATCCTTCCTTTGTTCTACTAAAGGAGGCTGCCTCCTTCTCTGTCTCCTTTTGTACTTACAGACCCAAACTTGGGCAACGTTTTTGCAAATGCCCCTGTTACTCAGGAGCACAAGAATTTGCATCCTCGGGCCTTCAGGTGTTTGCCTCCAGAATTTCACTAGCACTGCCTTCCTGTTAAAAGGAGAAAATCTATTTTAAAATTTTAAATATTTCATTATAGCAAATTTGATTCTTTTAAAAGGAAATTAAAAGAACCTGTACCCTAGCAATCCAGAGATAACTTGTTCTTGTAGACACAAGGAAGTTTTTCTGGGGGGATTATATTTATACACCTTGGTACCTTCTTCACTTGACTTTTTCAGATATGTTTTTAGTTCATATTACTTAAAGTATGTTTGACACAATATAAATAATACAGATGAATACAAAGAAAAAAATCACTCAGAATGCCATTATCAAGGAAGAACCACTATTAAACAGCTTGTCTTCAGTTGTCCTAAAAGAGCCCTAAAATTAGTTTGTAACTGATGTTTTGCATTTTGTCACTCAGTCGTGTCGGACTCTTTTCGACTCTGTGGACGGTAGCCCTCCAGGCTCCTCTGTCCCTGGGATTCTCCAGGCAAAAATACTGGAGTGGGTCGCCATTAGCCACTTGTAGTGTACGTTTTCTAAGGTCAAGTGAGAATCTTTGTGGTTTTTAGAGCCTGCATGATATATTGTCAGTTCAATATACCACAATTAACCACCACCTTTCTCTTACTACTGAACACCAAATTTGTCATTTTTTGCTCTTATAAAAAACTCTGGCATGAATACTTTTGTACAAAAAGCTCTTCCTATATTTCTGTAGAATACAGCTCACAATGAATCTGAGCTTTTTAAGGTGGATTGATACATATTTGACTCACCAAATTGTTGAGTCCATGGTGATTCATCTTGACCCTTCAAATGACCATCAGCATTCCAGCTGAGGTGAGATCCCTCTTACTTTACTTTCTTTACCCTCACTTTTCTAAATTTTTAAATTATAAATCGTATAGTCTTAGTATATTTTTCTCAATTTTTAAAAAATTAAAGTATACTTGAGTTACATTGCTGTGCTTTGTTATTACTTTTGATATGAAGATGTGTCTAATAACTGTCAGAGATGGATATTTAACCTTAAGTTAAATACTTAAAAGGAACCCTTTCAGTGTCAAATATTAACAATACAGAAACCTCTTTTCCTTTTAGCAAGTTTTTTTTCTTGTGTATAGATATGGTACCAAAAAAAATAATTGTTGACATTTTCTTTCCAACATGCAGCAAGTATAAAAACTTTGTAGCTCTCTAACAGACTTATGAACACAGCTTTAGGGGGAGGAAGGAGAGGGGGGTACATATGGAGAGAGTAACATGAAAACATCATTGCCATATGTAAACTAGATAGCCAATGGGAATTTGCTGTATGACTCAGGAAACGGAAATGTAAGAACCGGGAGGGGTGGGATGGGGAGGGAGGTGGGAAGGGACATAGGTAAACCCATCAGCATTCAAGTTGACGTTTGGAGATGCATGTTGATGTTTGGCAGAAACCAACACAATAGTGTAAAGCAATTACTCCAGTTAAAATAATTTTTAAAAAAAACTTTGTAGCGGGGGCTTCCCTGGTGGTCCGGTGGTTAGGACTCTGGGCTTGCAATGCAGGGGGCCCAGGTTCAATCCCCGATCAGGGAAGTAAGATCCCACATGCCGCACAGCGTGGCCAATAAATAAATAAATTTAAAAAAATATATTTTAAAAATAAATAAATAAATAAATAAACTTTGTAGCTCTCCAAAATTGCCTAGTATAAACGAACTCTGGGGGTGGGTTTTTTGTAGGGTAAAAGTGTCTCTAAATCATCTATCATTTAATTTGCCAGTTTCGATTGTTTTATTGTGAGTATGCTACTAAGACTATCCACAGGACAGGAGAGACAGCTCTGTTCAAAGCAAGCTGACCAATTAATTGTTTTTGCTCTACATTAGTATAGTGGTACTTGGAGACTCCTTACCAGGGAACCATTTCATAGCCTATTCCTCCAAAATTAAACTCTGTTTGCCAGAATCTTCTCTCTGAAAATGATTTAGTAAACTCAGAGAAGTAAAGATGAAAACAACACATGAATGATGGAGCAGTATCAGCAGCCATTCCGTGGACATCTCAAAATCACCTCAGAAAAATGTGACCTCCCCCTTTCCTGGGGTAATGTTAGTTCTGATCACCACCTATAATTTTTTGTTTTGTTTTGGCTGCAGCGTGTGGGATCTTAGTTCACCGATTAGGGATCAAACCTGGGTCTCCTGCACTGGAAGCAGAAGTCTCTGCCACCTATACTTTAAAACAGCACTGAGTGTCAGCCTCTCAGTCGTGTCCAACTCTTTGCGACCCCATAGACTGTAGCCCACCAGGCTCCTCTGTCCATGGAATTTCCCAGGCAAGAATACTAGAGAGGGTTGCCATTTCCTACTCCAGGGGATCTTCCCAGACCCAGGCCTGCATCTTTTGTGTCTCCTCATTGGATTCTTCACATCTGTGCCATCTTTAAATGAAGTCCTTCTAATTAATACACTTAAGATACATTCCATTAAAATGGAGAACATCATTTAAGAATATTCAAAAGGGTTTGGGGATTCAAGAGCTACTATATATAGTAATCATTATTATTCTGTAATAGACTTGCTTTTAGTGACAATACCCCAGTGCTGAGGCTTGTCTCTGGAAATACAGCATTTGAGGCCAGTTACTGAATAGTCTAACTGTACAGATAGACAGCAGTAAGCATGAAAAGATTTTTTATTAAGAGCTACATCAGCATTGTGCATTAGATTAAAATCTATATATTATCAAAGATTCATTCACTGTCATCCTCTCAAAACAGCTCTAGATTTATCATTTAGATTTCATAGCTGATACCTAAGTCAGTAAATGGATGAGTATGTTTAATTTTAGTTCTTAATTTGAGGGACATTGACTTTGAACAGCTTTTGAAAGCTATAACACTTAGAAATTTGTCTCCTAAGAGCTGAAGTTTAAAAATCTACTGATAGAAATGAAGAAGTTGGGCGAGAAGAAAAATTATTTTTTATTTTCAGAGCCTTTGAAAACATCAAGATTCCATTATCAGCAGGAGAAGAAAAGCTCTTGGAAATTTACCCCTTAACTCAGCACTACCGGAAATCAAGGAAATCAAAGAGAGAATCTTGGTTGTCTCCTGTCCTAGAATATCTTGGCTGCTGTGTTGGCAAGTTGTGGCACGTTCCAACAGGATCAGGGCCCTCAAGGTCTCAGCATCACTACCTTTTAGTCTTGCTAGTTGCCCCTTCCCCATAACAAATACCCCTAACACCCTGCCCTGCTCTCATCCTTTGAAGGTCCCCTTGGACCAGCAATTAGAAACTGGGGCTTGAGAGTCAGAGGAAATCAGAGTTGGTTTCTAGATCTGTCATTTACTAACTCTGTGATCTCTGGCAAGTTAATGTCTCTGGGCCTTAGTATCTCCCCCCAGATATTGGGGATATCTGTTTGTTGTGAGGATGGTATAGTGGACAGTATGTAACGCTTAGCACATTGTGTGTGTGTGTGTGTGTGTGTGTGTGCACACACGCGCGCACGCACGCATTCAGTCACTCAATCATGTCTGACTCTGAGACGCCCATGGACTGTAGCCTCAGGCTCCTCTGTCCATGAAATTTTTCAGACAGGAATACTGGAGTAGTTGCCATTTTCTACTCCAGGGGATCTTCCCAATCCAGGGATCAGCCTGCTTCTCTTGTGTCTCCTACATTGGCAGGTAGATTCTTTACCATTGTGCCATCTGGGAAGCCCTGCTTAGCATACTGCCTGGCACAAATAATCTCTCAATGGATGGGTGGTGGTGGTAACATTTCTACTTCCTTAATCTGCTTTTTACCTGTGCTCGGTTCCTCATTCTCCTTTGGTTAGTTGCCTCCTCTCGGGTCTCCACCCCTCCAGCCTAGATCCCTGAGCTGCTGGCTATTCCATGTGTCCCATCTCCCCATTAAACATGCTCTTTGCTCTCTTATCTGCCTCATAAATGCCTCCTCATTCATCAAAACTCAAACTTTACTATCCAGATGATGAAAGTATAAATTGGTATAACTTCTTTGGAGATAAATTTTTGCAAAAATTATCAGAATTTAAATGCACCAACTTACAGACCCAGGAATTCTACTTCTAGGAATGTATCTTATGAATAATCTCACACATGGACAAAAAAGAAATATATACAAAAATAGCAAGACTGTAAAATCTTACATGTCCAATGGAACCCTAGTATAAAAGTTTTTGTTTATCCCTACAGTGAAATAGGGCTATTAAGAATAAACGAGCAGTTCCATATGTACTGGTTTCCAAAACATATTGTTAAATGAAAAAAATCAAGTTATAAAAAGCCTAATAGAAAATGCCTCCATTTGGCAGAAGAGGAAGGAGTGATACATTTATATTATATTTACATTAATGGGATGGTGGTGGTGACCCCTGATGATCAGTCAAGGATCTAGATGAGGAAAGATTTCCTTTTC
The DNA here is from genome assembly GCA_006410735.1 of Raphicerus campestris. NCBI lineage: Eukaryota > Metazoa > Chordata > Mammalia > Artiodactyla > Bovidae > Raphicerus > Raphicerus campestris. The sequence goes on along the minus strand of SJYW01020293.1, from coordinate 367,290 downwards.
ACTGTATACTTTTTGCTCTTTGGGGAAGATGTCTTAACTATTTGCATAAAGTATTAAATTTCTTTAAATTACAAAAATATACACCCTAACTCCAGCATCTCTTCATTTTGGGAAGACTTAGCTGACCCTCTCCCACCCTTCCCAGGAAATTTCTACCTCCTTCCTACTTTCTGAGTTGCCTTGTGTTTTGAAAGTAACTTTAAATCCCATTGTATTGAATGTAACTGTCCACATGACTGATTTCCCTCAAAACCCAGAGCATCTATCTAGAAAGTAAAATTGATATTGTATTATTTTTTATGTTCTAAGAATCCAGCACAAGACGGTACACACACACACACACACACACACACACACACACACACAGGTTTTTTTTTTGGAAAGAATGAATTAAAAACATCTCCTATCAGTCTCTCCCACCACTGCCCTGATCCTATTCTGGTAGTCCACAAGAGAATCCGAGTTCTGTCTAGCGTATCATCTGGCCCATCCTTTATTACTGGGCATTCCCAGCAAACCCTCTTGTAGCTCCTTCTGTTGTTTAGTTGCTCAGTTCTGTTCAACTCTTTGGGGACTCATGGACTGTAACCGGACAGGGGCCTCTGTCCATGGGATTTCCCAGGCTAGAATACTGGAGAGGGTTGCCATCTCCTCCTCTAAGGATCTTCCTGACCTAGGGATCCAACCTGCATCTCCTGCATTGCAGGTGGATTCTTTACCACTGAGACACCAGGAAATCCTTTTAGCTCTTGCCACACCTAACTTTTCAGTTTTTTTAGTTGTTGTTAGTTTATCCTGTCTGGTTGGTATTTTGTTTTTCTTTTTGTAGTGGACAATGTCTTCACACTCCTTGCCTTTACATATGTAGCTCCCTTAACGAATGTCCTTTCCTACTTCTCCAGTTTAGTTGCCTTCATCTAAATCACTTCCTCTTTGAAGCCTTCCTGTTTTTCTCCTGTTTTAGTCGATAAACTTAATGTTCCCATGAGTCTCGATCAAACTTGTAATCCCTGGTATTTACTGCAGTTATTTCACATGTTAGTCCATCTGCCAAAAATATACGACTTTTTAAAGACAAGAGATTTTTACCTTGTTTATCTTACTCTTCCCAGAATTTATGCCTGGCACAAGGCAGGCACTCAATCAATACTGTTAGTTGGGTGAATGAACAAGGCAACAGTAAATGCACATGGTATTTTGAAGGGCAGCATGTGGTGGCCATCTACAACTTATTCAGGGCGATATACTTGTATGTTGTTGTGTTACATTCACATCTCAGCCTGGCCCTTTGAGGCAGAACCTTTTGCATTAGAGTAATCCAGGTGGATAAATCTAATTACGTGTGCCCTCTTTAAGGCCCTTAAAGCAGAATTGCTAGATTTAACAACTAATAAATACAAGTTACTCAATTAAATTTTAATTTCCCAGAAACAACAAACAAGATTTTAGTGTAAATGGATTCCAAATGTACTTTAAAAAAAGTATTCATTGTTTATCAGAAATTTAAACATGACTGAATGTTCTCCTGTATTTTGTCTGGCAGCCCACCTCAAAAACCAAATTCCCAAACCTTGCCTTCCTGCATTCTAACTCAGTAATTCCTAGAAAATGTTACAAACTATGCAGTCTTATCATCTTTATTAAATGTAAGCAACCAAAATCTATCAACTCTGCTTACTAAAATTTAATGCATGTTTAAACTTTGCTTTCTTCCAAAACTTTTATTATATTTTAACCATTAGAATTAGATTTGAATATATATGAATTTAGCCTGTTAGCCATTTTAGAATTGGACCTGAGAGGGAAAATCCAGATGACTTTACATCTGAAGTCTCTCGCTCGCTTTTTTTTTTTTTTTTTTTTTTTGCTGTTTTCCTCTCTATTCCACAGTAAATTTTAAATAACAGGAGATTACCCTGGCCTCCGTAGGGCGGTTAGGGAAGGCTCACGGCCATTAGAAACCCTGCAGAGCTTTTTGGTCTGTAAAATACCACTTCCTTGCAGAGTTAAGGGGGTAGCCACACTACCCAGCGTGGGCTCCTGCACTAACCAACCCAGCAACCACTAAGTACTGTTACAGACTAGGCTTTCCACGAAAAGCCTATTTTAAAAATTAGAAGCTTCATCTAATCTGAAATGGGGCATTTCCCGATTTCAGTTTCTTGACATTGGTAAATATTCTGGCAGTGAAAAAAATTAAAGCACCAAACGCAGCTGCACCTATTTTTATCTCAAAGGCACAATTCCCTTTACATCAAATCATATTCCCCTGCAGCTTCAACATGGATGACAACTCTACACGACACAGCTTTTGGTTACACGTAATTAATTAGTTTTCCCTGTGGTTATGGAAAGACAATGTCACAAGTATATCCCTTTTTTAACATCCAAACTTGAAAATTACAGGCTAAATACCGTCCTGTGTCTAAACGCACGCAGAACATCTGCTTAGAACTCCAACGTCACAGCTCTGCGTTCTGAAAAACAAGAAAGGATCATCAAAAATTACTAGGAACTTGCGACTGGAAAGTGAGGGATTTTTTAAAAAGACATGTTAAAAGGGGGACAGGAGTGAAGACATGGCTTAGCAGGGCCGCGAAGCAGAGGGAATAAGTCTGTTGGGAGTGGAAAATCAATTTGCTAGGGCCGTGGTAGGTCTGGGACATCACCTACACCTTCGTGAGAATCCACCCTGACTCCCACGCTACTGTCCACAGTCAGAGCATGAGGACAAGAGTAGAAGGCCACCTGAAGACCACCGAGCAAACCGTCTGAAATGAACTGAAAAGAGTTAATGTGTCAAGAACTTTACTTCTGAGAAGAAGAACATCTCTATTTCACCCAGTTGGATGGCTTCTAGAAAATAATGCTTGGTAAGGGGGGGAATCGTTTCTGAGCCATAGACTGTATCTCAGATGTTCACGTTATAAAAATCAGAATTGTTATTCTTTCATAAAAGTAAGCCAGCGATAAACTATCGTTTAACCTGAAAATCAGAAGAGCTTGTAACATGGAGAAAGTTCTTTGACGACTAAGAGGCAGAAAAAAAAAAAAAAACCTCACTGATTATCTTTTATACTGTAAAAGCCTATCTACAAAGAGAGGATAAATTTCTTGATGGCCGCTAAACCTATCCTCTTGCTTCTTACACGTTTATTCTGGTTTTTGGTAGTTAATAGTTACAATTTGTCAATCCGTTTGTAAAAAAAACAAAAACAAAAACAAAAAAAAAACGAGTTTTCCTTGCTTCAGAACCTAGTCATTTTTAAACTGGTTGACAGTCAATGTGACTATTTACGAAGTTGTTTCTTCGTCTCATTCCTGTGTGTTAGCAGCCCTTTCTGCACCAGAGTTCGATATATAAGATTTTTAGTTTTCTTTTCTTAACTTGATTAAGAAAATGCCTCTTCATTCCGACTTTACTTGCCTAAGTATAAAATAGTACTGGCCTGGAAATTGTGAACTGAATTTTACTACGTCTGGGAAGATAAAATGGAGACCCCCCACTACACATTGTAGCTTACAACTGAGATCAGCGATAGGGTTCCAAGCAATGTCCAGGCACCTTTAAGAGGAAGCGCGGTAATTTTCCACCGCCCCACTGGCCCCGCCCACGCGGTAGGCGGCTGGGCGCAGAGAAGTGAGGCTGCGTGGCGCGGGCCTCCTGTTGCTAGGAAACCACCTCCTCCACCCTCGGCGCCCAAAGTCCTTTTGTTTCCAAGATGGCCTCTGAGTCCTGTCTTAAAGAGCCAGGTACAAAGCCAGTTGAACACCCTTGAGCTTAGCAGAAAGCACGAGTCATATTGGCTGGCTTTAATAGTGTTCTGTGCCAATAGCCAATATTTATTTACTTTCATAACGTTAAAAAAAATCCTTATAGTTAGGTCGTCTGGATGGGAAAAAAAATCAGGGAGTGCCCCAGGGTGTGTGTGAAGTCGGACTAAGAGACGGGGTAGCGCTTTTGGCTTCAAAGTCAGTGATACATTCGCTTCTTTTTATAATAATTCTCGTTCTTCCTGTTTAACCAGCTCAGGAAGAAGTCTTTTTAAACTAGCTTAACCACAGAGACCGTATAATTACAAGGAGCTCAATCAGGGTTATAGCCCCTGGCTCTGTCACCTTCCCTTTAAAAATGTTTTTTCTATTTTTCTCTTTCTTGAGAAGTTAATTTATATTCAAATTAACGGTACTATTATAAGATTGTAAATTCCTCTGGAGCTAAGTAACCGTGTTTTCCCCATTGCTTCCCTGGGGCCACAGATGGTATAGAATTTGCCTGCAATGAAGGAGACCTGGGTTGGATGCCTGGGAAGATCCCCTGGAGAAGGGAATGGCGACCCACTCCAGCATTCTTGCCTGGAGAATCCTATGGACGGAGGACCCTGGCCGGCTACAGGTCAAGAGTCGCACAGAGTGGGACACGACTGAACGACTAAAACACTACACTTTGTATCCCAGAAGTGTTTCTGACTATAACAAACCTTGAAATAATTCTAATTAAACTATGGAGCCTTTATACTCTGGAAAACACTGTTCTGTGAAGCCGGTTTCCCCATTTTGTCTCTCATTTTCAGGTGAGAAACTAAGTCACCAGGAGGTTAAGTGCCTGAAGCAAAGATGGAAGGGAGAGTCAAACCCCGACTTTCTAAGGAGAGCCTGTGCTAGCCTGCCATTGTGCTGTACCGGTGTCTGTAAATACTGCCTAGAGTACACAGTATCTTCTGATTGCGGCTCTCAGAGAGGAGTGTGAAAATCTGTTTCTCTGAAATCTGTTCTGCTTTGTCATGAACAGACTTTTCACATTTATATCAGGGCATTTAGATGCTTACCCATATCCTGAGCTGGAAAGACCCAAACTCAACCAACCTTGGTGGCAGGTGTTGAGGAAATATAATTTAAAACAAAATCTCCTGCCAACCCCCCAAAAACTCCCCACAGAAGCAGAAGAGAAAGAAAGCTGTTTTACTACTGAATAAGCATTAAACCAAAATATGATGCGCATCACAGGTAATCCACTGAGAAACTGCAAAGATGGAAAGGAATTTCACTTTTACACAGATATACCCTATTATTAATACTATCTGTTCTCCAGATACACAGTAACTAGTAGGAGGGTTTGACAGTACCATTTGTCACGTATAGTTCATCCTAAATTCACCTTGGTAATTGATAGCTGCTATCTGTATCAGTCAATTAGTTTATCCAAAGAAAAGACTTCTTACATATTTACGACAGGAGGTAAGTCAGAAACTTGGAAACAGGGACCTTCTGAAGTTAGACTCCTACTCTCCCAGGGAGAGTCGTTTTTCCAAAGAGAGGAAATAGGGATGTTATCTTCCTTGATGATTCCATTTCAAAGAGATAGCTCCCAAGTCTTTGAGAAAGGCATTCCTGTGTTGTAAAGCTGGCAAGAGGCTTATTTAGCTTTTGAAAAGGTTTGTGTAATTCTTAAAGGGCCAGAGAAGGAATTTACAACCATAAAATTTCTAATGTAAATAGGGAAAGAAACAGGGTTGGGGGAGAGAGGTCTCTTTCCCTTTCAGGACTAGGGAGATTTCTTATTTAATTTAGATTTGTGTTGACCCTGACGCTGGGTACAGGGACAACTCAGGCCAGTTCTTCCAATCAACGATTCAGCTTGCATTCAGATTTTGACTACAGGTCCATCCTTCCCACAGACATAATAGCCAAATAGCAGGAAATCAGGAGAAGAGTATTTACCAAACGTTGAGGATTGAGTTTTCTATTCAAATTCAAAATCTTACATCCTGGTTTCTTTGAAATGACAGCTAATTCCTAGCAGACGCTGAGTGAATTTGCATGCTGTAGCAGTCAGGAGGACTTGTCCAAGAACTACCAACTGGACAACTGGATTTGATGTTCTTTTGAGTTCAATCTGGGATCTTTGGTCGTCTTGCAGTTGCCTGACAGGGAGGACCTCTTTTTACCACTCGGTCTCCTGAATCTCACACTTGTATCTTAGCTTCTTTAACAGAAGGCTCTGACTGCTTGTGGCCCCCACACTTTAGCATGTGCTAACACCTCAACCTGGTCTGCCACCTTCCTCCACCGTTTCTACTAGCTTGACTCAACTAGCAATATAACTCACCTAGACTCACCTTCTCGGAGAAGGCAATGGCAGCCCACTCCAGTACTCTTGCCTGGAAAATCCCATGGAAGGAGGAGCCTGGTAGGCTGCAGTCCATGGGGTTGCTAAGGGTTGGACACGACTGAGCGACTTCACTTTCACTTTGCACTTTCATGCATTGGAGAGGGAATGGCAACCCACTCCAGTGTTCTTGCCTGGAGAATCCCAGGGACGGGGGAGCCTGGTGGGCTACTGTCTTAGGGGTCGCACAGAGTCGGACATGACTGAAGCGACTTAGCAGCAGCGGCACCAGCAGACTCACCTTCTGGAATTCTTCCCTGGCCCTCTTCCCTACCCACTCACCTTCCTCTGATTTAATTTCCCCTGGGCTCCCAGAACTCTTGGTAATTTCCCCTGTTACAGCGCACACACACACACACACACACACACACACACAATACTCATATATGATGTATTTATCCATAAGCTTCACGAGAGCAGAGTTTTTTGCTTTTCTGTTTTTTAGATCTTTGTATTCCCAGCACCTCACAGCAGAATACCTAGATGAATAAGTCTGAGATCTCAAACTGGTGACCTAGAGGCCTCACTCAGCCCACCAAATTAATTTTGTTTGGCTCTTTTCTCAAATTTGTTTTTTAAAATTTCAGGTCACATTTTAAAATCTGCGTTTGCATGCAGATCAGGGTCTTTGACTTCTCTGAATGATCTATGCCCCCAGCCCTGCCCCCAAACCTGTTTCCACGTGGCAGCAGGCACCTAGCGCAGAGATGGGCCTCTTTGACCGGACAACAGTGCTTCACTTTATTGCAGCCTTTGCCACTCCCTGTTGCTTCCTCTTTGAGGCTCCGTGTGAGGTATCATTTATATTTAGTGTGCACTGATATTTTTCTTTCAGTTAACTCTCAGTACCAAAAGAGAGAACAAGGCTAAAGCATCTTTCAAGAATAGTGGGAGAGAGCTCATTCATTTCTTGGAAATGAAGAGTTGCCTTTGTGTTTCTAAAGCACATAAAATGTGTCTGTCTCCATTTTTCTCAAATTTACCTGCTTTGTTTATTTATATTATCTTCTTGGCTCCTATAGATAATTGAGTTTTTGACCCTGAGAATAGATACTCAAAAGCTGTTTGAGGAAAGAAAAACAAGCCATTAACTGCAAATAGTTAAAATTCCACACTTTCTAAGTCCAGCTACTTAAACCAACTTCCCAAACTACCACCTTTAGCCAATCTTTCAATATCACCCTGAACAGCTTTTTTTAAACATGTGTTGCGTTTTGGTTGGGTGTGCACATGACACTCAGATTCCTATAGCAACTGCCTTATCAAAAACCAGTGAGGAAAGTTCAGCTCTGTGCCCTTTGTCCTTAATGACTCAACAGGCATAGAATGCACACAACCAAAACAAGTTCAGTCTATGCAAGCAATTTCCACACAGCACCTTATATATGATAGACAGTGTTTGATGCTTAGAACTGAAAACTATTTTTTAAAACATAAAATGAGGAAATGGTTAGTCCTGTTGCTGTCAGCGATTATATCAAAATGAGCATCTGAATAAATACTACCTTCCAAAAGATACATGCACCCCAATTTTCACAGCAGCATTATTTAGAATAACAAAAATATGGAAGCAACATCAGTATCCATCAACCAATGACTGGATAAAGAAGAGGTGGTATATTTACAAAATGCAATATTGCTCAACTATAAAAAAAATGAAAATTTGCCATTTGCAAGGACATAGATTTGGAGGGCACTATGCTAAGTGAAGTAAGAGGCAAATACTGTATGATATCACTTATACGTGGAATCTAAAAAGAATTTAGTGACTATAACAAGAAACAGATTCAGAAAACAAACTAGTGAGGAGAGCGGTGCAGGGGAAGGGCATGATCAGGGTAAGAGATTAAGAGATACAAACTACCATGTATAAAATGAATAAACTACAAGCATATATTGTTCAGCACAGGGAAAATAACCAATATCTTATAATAACTATAAATGGAATATAACCTTTAAGAATTGTGAATCACTGTTCATCTGAAGCATATAATATTGTAAATAAAAAAATAAATACTACATTTTCTCTCTCAATACTAGTGAGATGAGAAGTACTGATGCATGTACAAAGTAGAAGGATATTATTCATTCTGTCTTGCATGAAACATACCAAGAAAACATTCAAGAAACATACCAAGAAAATTCATATTCAAGAAGTTATAAATGTTTTGAATCCCAGAGTTTTGTTTAATGGAGCTTTTGTTTTCAAGGAAAGGTTTGAAATTATTATCTCCTCCTAAATTCTCATAGCTTAGGGACTTCCCTGGTGGTCCAGGGGCTAAGACTCTGCACTCCTAATGCAGGGAGCCTGGATTCAGTCCCTGGTCAGGGAACTAGATCCCACATGCCCCAACTAAGACCTAGTGACTAAGTCAAATAAGTAACTAAATATTTTAAAAATAAATTCTCATAGCTTAGAGTCACCTTATTTGAACAAGAATCCTGTCTGCTTTAGTGGACTAGAAAGTTTTTCCGTACACCTGGAATGTCCTATAATACTGAGTGTGGAGTGATGATGTGGAGTCAACACAAAGTGTTCCCTCTGCTCCGGACCTGCTCTGACATCATAAAATATGTAGTCCACTCATCTGTCCCCTTCTTCTTGCCTGAGGATTTAGAGTCATTAAATTACTGTTTTGTCTGGCCTTATTAGTCCTTTCCAAATATGCAGAATTATTAAGACAGGGGATTCCCCGGTGGTCCAGCAGTCAGAAATCTGTGCTTTCACTGCCATGGGCGCTGGTTCAATCTTTGGCCTGGGAATTAAGATCCCATGTGCTGCAAGGTGCAGTCAAATAAGAATTAATAGGGCCTTCAGTTGGGGTAGGCTCAGTTAGGAAAAGCTCACAGTTAATTGTGCCATTATTGTTCAATCACTGTCATGTCTGACTCTTTGCAATCCCGAAGACTGTAGCATGCCAATAGTATGCTTCTCTGTCCTCTCCTATGTCCTGGAATTTGCTCACATTCATGTCCATTGAGTTGGTGATGCTGTCTAACCATCTCATTTTCTGCCATCGCCTTCTCCTTTTGCTTTCAATCGTTTCCAGCATCAGGGTCTTTTCCAGTGATCAGCTCTTCGAATCAGGTGGCCAAAGTATTACAGTTTCAGTTTCAGTCCTTCCAATGAATATTCAAGGCTGATTTCCTTTAGGATTGACTGGTTTGATCTCTTTGCAGTCCAAAGGACTCTCGAGTGACTTCTCCAGCACCACAATTTGAAAGCATCAATTCTTCAGTGCTCCGTCTTCTTTATGGTCTAGCTCTCACATCCATACATGACTACTGGAAAGATCATAGCTTTGACTAGACAGACCTTTGTCAGCAAAGTGATGTCTCTGCTTTTAATATGCTGTCTAGGTTGGTCATAGCTTTCCTTCCAAGGAGCAAGTGTTTTTAATTTCATGGCTGCAGTCACCGTCCGCAGTTAATTTTGGAGCCGAAGGAAAGGAAATCTGTCACTGCTTTCACTTTCCTCCCTTCTGTTAGCCATGAAGTGATGGGGCCAAATGATCTTAATTATTTTAATGTCGGATTTCAAGTCGGCTTCTTCACTCTCCTCTTTCACACTCATCAAGAGGATCTTTAGTTTCTGCCATTAGAGCAGTATCACATGCATATCTGAGGTTGTTGATACTTCTCCGAGCAATGTTGATTTCAGCTTGTGATTCATCCAGCCTGGCATTTTGTATGATGTACTCTGCATATAAATTCAAATAAGCAAGGTGACAATATACAGTCTTGTCATACTCCCTTCTCAATTTTGAACCAACCAGTCAGTTGTTCTGTGTCCGTTTCTGTTTGTTCTTGATCGACATACAGGTTTCTCAGGAGACAGGTGAGGTGGTCTGATATTCCCATCTCTTGAAGAATTTTCCAGTTTGCTGTGATCCACAGTCAAAGGCTTTATCGTAGTCAATGAAGCAGAAGTACATGTTTTTTCTGGAATTCTCTTGCTTTCTCTATGATCCAGTGATTGTTGGCAATTTGATCTCTGGTTCCTTTGCCTCTTTGAAACCCAGCTTGTATATCTGGAAGTTCTTGGTTCACGTACTGTTGAAGCCTAGCTTGAAGAATTTTGAGCATAACCTTGGTAACATATGAAATGAGCCCAATTGTAAAGTACTTTGAACATTCTTTGACATTGCCTTTCTTTGGAATGAAAACTGACTTTTACCAGTCCTATGGCCACTGCCAAGCTTTCCAAATTTGCTGATATATTGAGTACAGCACTTTAATAGTGTCATCTTTTAGGATTTTAAATAGCTCAGCTAGAATTCCATCACCTCTACTAGCTTTATTTGTAGTAATCCTTCCTTAAGGCCTACTTGACCTCACACTTCAGGATTTCTGGCTCTAGGTGAGTGACCACACCCTTATCTGGGACATTAAGACCTTTTATGCACTATTCTGTGTGTTCTTGCTACCTCTTCCTAATTTCTTTTGTTTCAGTTAGGTCCTTACTATTTCTGTCCTTTATTTTGCCCATCCTTGCATGAAATGGTCCCTTAATATCTCCAATTTTCTTGAAGAGATCTGTAGTCTTTCCCATTCTATTGTTTTCCTTTCTTTCTTTGCACTGTTCACTTAAGAAGCCCTTTTGATTTCACTTGCTATTCTCTGGAACTCTGCACTCTGTTGGGTGTATCTTTCCCTTTCTCCCTTACTTTGTGGTTCTCTTCTTTCCTCAGCTAACTGTAAAGCCTCCTCTGACATACTCTGCCTTTAAACGTCCTCCCTTACCCCCAGCCGTCAGTTTTCCTTTTAGGCACACTTACAAACAAGTCACGGAAATACAGTGGAGTTCTCAAGGGAAAGGTACATCAGGTAATTTTAGATCTATTAAACTCATGCTAAAGAGTTCTATGCAGGAGGAGAAAAAACTACTATGCAAATTGCTTTTCTTTTGCACTTGAGAAAAAAGGATGACCCCACCACCCACTAGAAAGGACTTAAAATCAAGTTAGAGTCCTGAGGCCAGTGTTTTCACAAAGAGACTCAGTAGGGTTCAGAAGATGGCTGTACCAATGAGAAAATGGAGATATCTCCTCTCTCAGAGCTTAGAAGGTGTCCCCAAGTTTAAATTCCAGTCTCTGTTGAAATGAGACATGTGACTCTTCCTTGGTAGCTTAGAAGGTAAAGAATCTGCCTGCCATGCAGGAGACCCAGGTTCTATCTCTAGGTCAAGAAGATCCCCTGGAGAAGGGAATGGCCATCCACGCCAGTATTCTTGTCTGGGAAATCCCATCCATGGACAGAGGAGCCTAGTGGGCTACAGTGCATGGGACTGCCAAGAGTCAGACATGACTGAGTGACTAACACAAAGATACACATGGTGTTGGGACAAGAACCACAAGGGCTTCCCAGGTGGTACTAGTGGTGAAGAACTGGTCTGCCAGTGCAGAAGAGACAAGAGATATGGGTTTGATCCCTGAGTCAAGAAGCTCCCCTGAGAGGACACGACAACCACTCCAGAGGATCATGGTGGGCTACAGTCCATAGCATCACAGAGTTGGATGCAACTGAAGCAACTTAGCACACACGCATGTGCAAGGACCACACAACCTCTAGCAGGAAAGGTAGCTTATTGGTAAATAGATATAAAACAAGACTCATTCAGAGAACTACATTTACTTGTGAGAAACTGAAGCCTTGATTACTGCCATTTCTCTAACTAAGCAAGCTGCAGTAGTTGTGTCTTATCTACAAAAACAGAGAATACTTAAATACTTAATCTTTGCAGGTTTTCATTTGCTTCAAAAAAAGGGTACTGCAAATACTTTGGTCTATGACTTTAAATCTATTCAGGACTGTTACTTTATTTGATGAGGAAAACACTCTGCTGCCTGCTTACCTCCCAGTTCGACTCAGAACCCAGTCATGAGTCTACACAGGACTTTTCTCCTGTCCTTTCTGCATTTGTTTCTTTTTTTTTTTTCACATGTTCCATTTTTGCATAGTTTCCTTTAAACACTCAAAAATGTAGGTAAGTAGAAGAAAGAGGCCAAAGCAACAAGAGTTAAAAACTTGTTACCTATGACACACTTGCAGGGACGAGTGATGTGTGTGTGCTCTGTCGTGTCTGACTCTGCAACCCCATGGATTGTAGCCCACCAGGCTCCCCTGTCCATGGGATTGCCCAGGCAAGAATACTTAACTGTGTGGCCATTTCTTCCTTCAGGGCATCTTTCCAACCAAGGGATCAAACTTCTGTTTCTTTCGCCTTAAATGTGTGGTCTGTCTCTCAAGCTTTTGGACTGAGATGTCTCATGAAGGCAGAAGAGCCCACGGCCCAGGAAAATCAAATCTACTGACCCAGTTTCCCAAGGAGAGTAAAACTCACTCATGGACATCAAGGAGGGGCTCTGTATAGGAAAATGTGAGGTGAGGTGTGATGAATTCTACCCTTTTCTAGAACCAGGAGTGGAAGACTACAAGTCTTAAATTTAGCCACAGGAAAGGATCGTTCAGAATTTCCATATACACAAATCACGGGTAATGTAAGATCTAGCACACAGGCCACAGGCTTAGGCAGGCTAGAAGTTTCAACTAAGTTTGTTTCATTTTGTAAGACTGTCACACCAGCTGTAAATCAGAGGACCCCTGGCTCTGGGCCCCTTTCTGTTTGTGGACAGTAAATTTACATCCCTTGACCCCTGAAGACAAACTCAAAGCAGTAACCTTGCCTACCGTTGCTGCACATTCCCAGTTCTATGCTCAGTTTTAGAAAACGAGTTAGGGGGAAAGGGGGCGCGAAAAAAACATTTCACTCTGCCTCAGTTATTGACACTGAGAAGGAAGCGCTCCTCAAGACTGTTCAGAGGGGAAACAATGAGTCATTGATGCTGTCAGCCCAGGTGGTGCATGAATTCCAGACAGGCCACTGAGTTAACCCCTGCAGGCCTCCTCTCCACCCTGGGCTCCTTCCCCCCACTCCCCTACCTACCCCGGGGCCTCCGGGGAAGAGGCGGGGCAAGGGGGCCCGTGCTGGGAGGAAGTCCTAGCGGTAACCAAGGCACTGCCTCTGCCTTGTCAGTCCTGGGGGCCTCGAGCTGTTTCTCACCATGTGACTGGCTCCAGGAGAGGGTGGGGAAATGAAAACACTCTGCCGGGATATATTTAGTTGAAGTGCAGCTGGGGAAGCGCTTAAACAAGGGAGCTTTTGTCCTCATGCTGAAGTGTTTTTCTTAACTCCCCAAGGCTGAAAAAACTTAAGCCACTGGACTGATTTTTCTCTCCACTCGATTCTCTCTTCTTTGGGGGATGTTCTTATGCTGAAAGTTTAGAATTACCTGGGGTTTGCTGAGCGAATTTGATGCCGAACTGACACAAAAATCTCCACAGTTAAGAGATTAATTAAAATGCAGATAATTTCTGAGCACATTATATGTGGCTTGTGTGTGTGTGTCTGTGTGTTCATCGCTCAGTCGCATCCAACTCTACAGGCGCCATGGACTGTGGCCCGCCAGGTTCCTCTGTCCATGGGATTCTCCAGGCAAGAATGCTGGAGTGGGTTGCCATTTCCTTCATCCAGGGGATCTTCCTGACTTAGGGATCGAACCCAAATCTGCTGCACTGCAGGCAGATTCTTTACTGTCTGAGCCACCAGGGAATCTGGTACCTTCTTGCAATTAATTTACTGTTGATTCACCCTGGAAGTTAGGTATTTTCAGATGCCTTTACTGGACAATGTATGGAGTTAAAAACGTAATTAAGTTTTAGAAACTGACAGAACCCTGTTTCACTTGAGTTGATTCACATTTTCCAGTAATGAAAGATTTACTTCTGCGCTGATGAGCACAGCATCTTTGCAACAGATTACTGATGAGCCATGTTCATTGGTTCTTGTTCACGACCTCCTCCAAAAACCACTGAGAACTGCCACCTTGCTATGACGTTTTTCAGCCACTGTGTCAATGTTGTGTATCAAGGGCACACTGTCTACTATTAAGAAGTAGCACAGGAAATATTTTACATGAAAATCCCATGTAAATCTCTGAATTTACATGAATCCAGGGCAGAAACTGCTGGTCAAGAAGCTCGGGTTTTGAGTTGATACAAGAGAGCCAGGTTGTATTAGGATTCTCTAGAGAAACAGAACCAATAGGGTGTGTGTATGAGTGTGAATGAAGAGAGAGATAGAGACTGGTATTTTTGTTTCATGTCTTATTGACAAGAGGGGGGAAAAAGAGTCAGCATTTCAGACTTCATTCAAAGACACAAATGGCAACAAAGGGCACCCACAAGAGACAGGCATGGTCTCTAAGGCCCTGGCTCTAAGGCCATCCTGGAGGGTGTGGGTGACTTCTCAGCCCTTCCTCTCAGCCTCTCTCTCTTCCTCCTCCATGCCTCACGGGCACCCCTGAGTTCAGTTAAAACTGTGCAGAAACGAAGCCACTCTAGAGGAGGTTGGGCCCTGCCTGGCCAGTGTCGCCCACGTGGCAGGCCTGGGCAGCTAGAGAGTGGGGGTCACTGGTCACGTGACCCCCCGCACACCCCAGCCAATGGCCAGGCCTCTCTCTGAATTGGTCAGCCAGACTCTCCCAGAGAGAGACGGCTTTCAAGAAAAAAACACCAACTTGGTTCACGAAGGGCTTGAGTAAAATGCTTTCCCAGAAACCTTAAGAAACGAATCACTCTCAGATTCCTGGAGCACTAAGCAGGTGAAGCGGTCACTGGCTTGCCTGGAGGAGGGATCTTGGTGAAAGGCAGCCCGCTGATTCCTCAGAGGGCTCAGTGAGGGGCTCGGCGGTCTTTGCACAGACTCCACGGTGGACCTGTGAGAAGCACGATGAGGGAAATGGCACATCCAGAGGGGCCGGGCCCCCGCTGCCCTCCAGCCTCCTCGCTCCTACTCGCTGGCTTGGGACCAGAGGCTGGTTTTCAGATGAGCCCCAGGAAAGCAGCTCTGCTTGGGGTTGCGGCCCCGGACGCCGAGGCTTCCCTCCTTTCAGTCTGAACATGCTTATTCCCTTTGGCCAGAGTTCCTCTCCCATCATCCTCTGTCCTGCTCAGTCAACAGCAGCTTTTCCTTGACATGTTCAAATCTTTTTTTTTCCTCCCCCTAAAGATGTCAAGATGGACACCCTCCACCATTCTGCAGGGGTAACTGGTTATTGTAGGTAGCAGTTCCTCTAACATTTTATACCTGTAAAAATCCTGGGCACAGGCCAGATATCGTGGCACTGACATTCATGTTCACGTTGAGGTGTAGGCACGGCGAGTAAGCAGGAGCCCCGGACACACACTTCTCCCCTACTCTACACACGGACATGTGAGGGCAATGTGAGGTTCCTGCCTAGGTGGGGGCAGGTCACAGGCTGAAAGACACTTAGCCCAGTCGATAGTCACTTTCAAAAACCCTGACCCCAGACCCATGCAGTGAGCAGCTGAGCTGGTGGGGGGTAGGGAGGGGGCAAAGGGAACCTCAGCTTAGAAGGAGTCGTGGGCTTGCGGGGTCTTTTATGGACAAAGCACTCCCCACAGGCACCTCCCCTTCTCTGGACCACCTGCCACACTAGGAAAGTCAGCTGGAGAAAAGCCTGCGTTCTCTGGCCCCTTTGCGTTCCACGACTGCTCACCAAACTCAAGAGCTCAGAGAGCAAGTCCAGATACGAGCTCTGAGGCTTGGCCCCTCTGAGTGGAACAGTGTTGGATCCTCGATGCCACGGCACCCACAGAAGGACGTGGTGTTGAGGGTTGGGGTCAACGGAGGGACAACTCAGCCCGCCCAGCAAGTGCACACACACTCCGGCGAATGGTACAGGCTCACCACCACTGCCGAGGTCAGAAACCAAGAAACACACATATCACACTTTGGGTCAAAGCATTTTCAAGAAACGACCACAAAAACAGTGGCCACTTCTGATACCACAACCTACCACATTTGGCAACTTTCAGAGCAAACAGCTGTCTCCACCCCAAGCCATCAAAGGGTCCAAGATCCCTTTATCCTGGGCCCCAGTTTAAAAAGTCAAGGAAGGAAGATGGACCAACGGAGGGCAAGAAAAGACTGAAGAAGCAGTTATACCAACACCTACAGCGCCCACCAGTCTGGGTGTCTGTCTCCCTGCAGGAAGTGCCTGCCTTGAACCTCTTCTTGGGGTGAGCTATCAGGGGGGCCCAGCTGCTGAGGCAAGCTGAACATGGGAGCCGCTGGTGGCCTCCAGCGCTGCGACCCCCAGTCTCCAACCACAGTCAGGGACACCCCATCCTCCCCTCCTCAGAGGCTTTGTTCATAGGAATATGGGGTACTCTGGTGACTCTATCCTTCACAGAAATCTCGATTCAACAAGCCTAAACCAGATTCCTCTGCATCTGTTGCGTTAGTCTGGCGTGTATGGGAGAGTAATGTAGTGTGACTAAGTGGCTGCCCACATCCAACAGGGCACACTCAGGTGAAAACGTGGCACAGCTCAGGACAACCCTCTGGTGTGTGCTTGGCCTTCCCAGAAGTACAGCCTCTGCAAGCACCTAGGCCTTCCTCTTCCCCCAGCCCCATCCCTAGATAAACTCCATCTAGGAACCCAGCCCAGCCGCTCTTAGATATCTTACAACACTGGCTAACACAACAAAAGCAAGTTTCTTTAAAAGGTATTGTGCAAACGGAAGCGGCATCTGTCTTCGGGTTCCTATGGCTAGGGGGTGGGGTTCCTTTGGTTTTGACCAGAACACTTCTCCCCTGGTGGGGGGCAGGCTCAGCATGGCTTTGCAGATGCTCAGTTACTGTACAGGAGTGAGACTGAACTTCACAGAGGTGCTTGGATGGGTCGCGCTTAATTCACTGAGAACTCCAGAGTTTACATGCCAGATCCTCTGCCCTGAAGAACTTTTACCTTCTCTCTCGGTTGGATGACAATGCCGTTGGTAGAATTATTTAGTTCTCTGGAGATGACACAGAGGAATTCTGCCTGCTCCTCGTACCCATAAGGCAATGGCACCCCACTCCAGTACTCTTGCCTGGAAAATCCCATGGACAGAGGAGCCTGGTAGGCTGCAGGGCATGGGGTCGCGAAGAGTTGGATATGACTGAGCGACTTCACTTTCACTTTTCATTTTCATGCATTGGAGAAGGAAATGGCAACCCACTCCAGTGTTCTTGCCTGGAGAATCCCAGGCACGGGGGAGCCCGGTGGGCTGCCATCTATGGGATCGCACAGAGTCAGACATGACTGAAGTGACTTAGCAGTAGCAGCATTGAAATATAAAGTACTGAGAGTGGTAAAATACCCCAGACTTGAGAAGTGATCACACTCTATGTGTCTTCACAAGAAATCTGTATTTTTTCGTACCCTGCCATGTGACACGTTTCTTTGCTTTTTTTTTTTCCCCCTTATTTAGCAAATAGCATGCACTGAGAAATCCTCTGTGTGGCCTTTAGCAGCCCACTGGGAGGCATTAGTGTGGAATAATTTCCAGAACACAGCTCTGCCACTGGAGTCTCTCTACTCTGTGCTCAGCAAAGGGGACTGTAGGAACTGGTTCTCTACAGGAGGGGCCAGAGGGCTATATTCCAGTTGTTAAATAGTTTGTGGGCTGTCTGATGGCTCAGACAGGAAAGAGTCTGCTTGCAATGCAAGAAACCCAGGTTTGATCCCTGGGTCAGAAAGATTCTCTGGAGAAGGGAATAGCAACGTATTCCAATATACTTGCCTAGAGAATTCCAAGGACAGAGGACACTGGTGGGGCTATAGTCCATGGGGTTGCAAAGAGCTGGACTTGACTGAGCAACTAACACTTTCACTTTTAATAGAATAATTAGTTCTCATTATTTAGGACACTGTGCAATGCATTGGCCTCAGACATCTAGTCCTCAATATCAACATTTTCTCTTCTTCTTTTTTGAATCCAATCAGCCAATAAACCAAACCCTGATGTGTAACCTCTACAGACATGGGTATGAGCTGACTCTCTAACTTCTAAGTCCCACAGTGCCCTTGTAAGTCCGTTCCACATTAACCCATCATCTGCCTGAGATCGCGGACAAGCCCACCCAGGACTCCAAATGCCTACAGCCCTGGGCATTTCTGCTGGTCCCTACCCTCCACTGCATTTAAGATGCAGAAGTCCCAGCCAGCATTCCACATCTCCCCACCTTAGCCCATCCCTTCACCTCCAGACATGCCCACATCTCAGCATCAGTCAGGATGAGGCCCACAATCATCACTGCAGCCCTCAGAAGGGGGAAGCAGCAGAGCCAGTCCCTGCTTTAAACTCACCCAGCAATTCCACTCTTGGGTATAGATCTGAGAAAAACAAAAGCACTAATTCAAAAAGATACGTGCACCCAATCTTCATAGCAGTGCTGTTCACAACAGGGTATGGAAGCAACCTAAAAGACCACCAACAGAGGGGCAGATAAAGAAGACAGGGTACATATATATACAATGGAATCCTACTGAGCCATAAAAATAATGAAAATTTGCCATTTGCAGCAATATGGATGGACTTGGATGACATTCTGCTAAGCGAAATAATTCAGACAGAGAAAAACAAATACTTGATGATATCACTTCTACGTAGAATCTAAAAAATACAACAAACTAGTGAACAAAATAAAAGAGAAACAGACTCACAGATACAGAGAAAAAACTAGTGGGGAGAGGAAAGGGAAAGGGACAAGACAGGAGTAGGGGGCTAATAAGAGTAATTATGGGATTATATGAAATCATGTGGGTGAAACTTTTGAAAATTGTAAAGTGCTATAGAATTTAAAGAATCTTTCACTCAATAAAATGTCTTGCTCCTCGCCCTTGACCCTAGAAAGTGAAGGCAATACTAAAATCCACTGAATTATACACTTGAAGCAAGTGAATTTTGTGGGATGTTTACTGTACCTCATATATAGGTACAATATAATGTAGTATACTGAGGTGCAATAAGCATACCACAAAGAAACAGAGGAAAACAACAGAATGGGAAACCCTAGAGATCTCTTCAAGAAAATCAGAGACATCAAGGGAACACATCATGCAAAGATGGGCTCAATAAAGGACAGAAAAGGTATGGAACTAACAGAAGCAGAAGATGTTAAGAAGAGGTGGCAAGAATACACGGAAGAACTGTACAAAAAATATCTTCATGACCAAGATGATCACAATGGTGTGATCATTCACCTAGAGCCAGACATCCTAAAATGTGAAGTCAAGTGAGCCTTAGAAAGCATTACCACGAACAAAGCTAGTGGAGGTGATGGAATTCCAGTTGAGCTGTTTCAAATCCTGAAAGATGATGCTGTGAAAGTGCTGCACTCAATGTACCAGCAAATTTGGAAAACTCAGCAGTGGCCACAGCACTGGAAAAGGTCAGTTTTCATTCCAATCCCAAAGAAAGGCAATGCCAAAGAATGTTCAAACTACTGCACAATTGCACTCATCTCACATGCTAGCAAAGTAATGCTCAAAATTCTCCAAGCCAGGCTTCAACAATACATGAACCATGACCCTGCAGATGTTCAAGCTGGTTTTAGAAAAGACAGAGGAACCAGAGATCAAATTACCAACATCCACTGGATCATGGAAAAAGCAAGAGAGTTCCGGAGAAACATCTATTTCTGCTTTATTGACTATGCCAAAGCCTTTGACTGTGTGGATCACAACAAACTGTGGAAAATTCTGAAAGAGATGGGAATACCAGGCCACCTAACCTGCCTCTTGAGAAACCTATA
>SJYW01020293.1:313269-346486 GCA_006410735.1 Raphicerus campestris | reverse complement strand
ACGGGGGTAGTTTAGGAAGGAGTTGTCAGAAAAGGCGGCTGGAGGAAGCGGAGTTTTACAACAGTGCATCTCTTTTGCGACTGGTTTCAAGGAGGGGAGATGTGTATAAGAGACAGTCACAGAGGTCCTCGGGTGGGTCGCACTCACGTCACTGAGGACTCCGGAGTTTACATCCAAGATCCTCTGTCCTGAAGAACCTTCACCTTCTCCCTCGGTTGGATGACAATGCCGTTGGTCGAATGATGTAGTTCTCTGGAGACAACACAGAGGAATTCTGCCTGATCCTCGTTCCCATAAGGCAGTGGGACCTCACTCCAGTCCTCTTGCCTGGAAAATCCCATGGGCGGAGGAGCCTGGTAGGCTGCAGTCCATGGGGTCGCGAAGAGTCGGACACGACTAAGTGACTTCACTATCACTTTTCACTTTCATGCATTGGAGAAGGAAATGGCAACCCACTCCAGTGTTCTTGCCTGGAGACTCCCAGGGACGGGGGAGCCTGGTGGGCTGCCGTCTATGGGGTCGCACGGAGTCTGAAGCGACTTAACAGCAGCAGCAGCAGCATGCTGATTAGCTGTTGGAATTTCCAACTGTCGGACATAGTGGACACCATCTGCCTGAGCGCCTCCTCTTGGCATTGCAGGACTGTACACGTGCTTCGCCGGGCCCTGGGAAGCTCGGTTTTCCTTGTTGGTATCCCCTCCTTGAAACCAGTCGCAAGAGAGATGCACTGTTGTAAAACTCCGCTTCCTCCAGCCGCCTTTTCTGACAACTCCTTCCTAACGATGAGCTTCCCGCGACGGGGGTAGTTTAGGACTGGACCCAAGTAGGTAGGGTCCCTATCAGTCAGATTGGCCCCCGTCTCGTCCTTGTCGGAGTCCAGCCCCGGGTCCTCCTGGCAGCAGAGGCGGCAGAGAAAAGACCTGGGCTCCAGGCCTAGGGTCTGCCTGGTGGTCACAGAGTAAGGTGCTGCCCACGTTCAGCCGGACCCTGCGGGCTGACCACCGCCGCCTGACCCGCCGACCCGGGACCGGCTCCAGCAGCTGCGTGGCGGCCTGCCATCTTGGGCCGCCGCCAATGCCCGCACACCGGAGACTGATTGATTGGGAACTGACTCATGGACCATTTGCGACCCCATGGAGTGTAGCCTACCAGGCTCCTCCGTCCATGGGATTTTCCGGGCAAGAGTACTGGAGTGGGCTGCCATTTTCTTCTCCAGGATTATGGAGGTCAAGTCCAAAATCTGCAGGATGAAATGACAGGCCAGACACCCAGGAAGAGCCAGTGTTGCAGTTCAAGGCCAAATGCATCCGCTGGCAGAATTCCCACTTGTTCAGGGCAGGTCCACCTTTGCTCTGTTCAGGCCTTCAGCTGATTGGGTGAAGCCCATTCACAGTAATAGGACAATCTGTTTTACTCAAAGTTCACCGATTTAAATGTTAATCTCACCCAAAACTATACTCACAGAACCATCCAGAATAATGTCTGACCCCCATATCCGGACACTGTAGCCTAGCCAAGTTGATACATAAAATTAACCATCCTGTAGGCTAACACATGCATTTTGAAAAATCCACTTGTTATATTACAAGATTGCTTATCAGATTGAAGCTGTTGTAAGGGTATAAAATGCATAAGGTAGAAAAAATAAAAATAAGTGCATAAGGTAGGATCCCCTGTTTTCAGGATCCTCCCTTTTGCTCTCTCTTCTGCCCTCTCTCTCTGGATGCTTTCCTTGGGAACCCAGTGTTGTGCAGAAGTGGAAGCCACAGAGAAGCCTCCAGCCAATACTAACATCATCTCCCAGTCCCCAGGGGCTCCTGCCCCAGCCTTCAGTCTTCCAGCTGTGCCCAGACATCATGGTGCCAGTTGCACCCTTTCTCAATCTCTGACCCACAGAAACCATGAAAATTTTCTTTAAATTTAATGCTATTTCAAGCCACTAAATTTCGGGGTAACTTGCTACACAGTAATAAGTAACCAACATGTAAGATTATGGTTAACTTTGTAAGAAACTACCAAAATGTTTTCCAATATAATTTTAGCATTCTGTACTCCTACCAGCAGTGTATGATGGTTTCAGGTGACACAGAGGTAAAGAATCTGCCTGCCAATGCAAGAGATGCGAGAGATGTGAGTCTGATCCCTGGGTAGGGAAGACCCCCCCCCCCAACACACACACAGTAGGATATGGCAACCCATTCCAGTACTCTTGCCTGGGAAGTCCCTTGGATAGAGGAGCCTGGCGGGGTATACTCCATGGGGGTCACAAAAAGTCAGACGCAACTGAGCACGCGCG
This sequence comes from Raphicerus campestris, assembly GCA_006410735.1. Taxonomy (NCBI): domain Eukaryota; kingdom Metazoa; phylum Chordata; class Mammalia; order Artiodactyla; family Bovidae; genus Raphicerus; species Raphicerus campestris. Next base: position 344,190 of record SJYW01020293.1, on the reverse strand, counting down.
CGCGCACAGGCGCACGCATACACACACACACACACACACACACACACACACATATTTATCATCAGAGTCTTCCTAGTGGATGTGAGGTTGTTGCTCGCTGTGATGTTAATTTGCATTTTCCTGATAATGCCACACCTACTTTTGATCAGAAATATTATTACCCAGCTTAGAAACCATCCTCATTTACTATGCTGTTTCATAGTCACATGTCATAGAGTTTTAACAACGATTGCTACCACAGTAGCAATCTCTAAGTCATCTTAAGCTAACTTAAGAGGTTAAGCATTTGTCTTGTTTGCATACCCCCGGAAGAATGAGGAATTAAAGCCATCTGGTCACAGGTGTGGGGGCCCTGGCCTAACACCATCATCTGTTGTTAGTTGGTATTGATATGTTTTTTTGAGAAATGCTATGTGCCAGGCATTTCACATGTAGACGCTCACTTACCACAACACCTCTATGAGGTTCATGTTATTATTTTGAGCCTGTTCCAAAGGAAGAGGAGGTTCAGAGAACCCAAGAAACTTGGCTGCCTGTCACACACTGAATTTGGACCCTATATCCTTTTACCTGATCTAAAACAGATTTCTCAGACTTCCCTCATGGCTCAGCGGTAAGGAATCTGCCTGTAAATGCAGGAGACTTGGGTTCGATCACCAAGTCCAGGAAGATCCCACGTGCTATGGAGCAACTAAGCCTGTGCACAACTATTGAGCCTGTGTTCTAGAGCTGGAGTGCCGAGCCCACATGCTGCAGCTGCTGAAGCCCAGACACTCTACAGCCCGCACTTCGCAACAAAAGAGTAGCCCCTGCCCGCCACAACTAGAGAAATGCCCACACAGTGATGAGGACTCTGCACAGCCAAAAATAGGCAAATACAATTACTAAAAAAAATTTCTCCTCACTTCTTTCTAATTTTATACCAGAATGTAAGAAAAAATTTTGGCCTAAAGTTAACAGTATAAAATATTCTAGTCTGGAAGCTGGGAGACTGAGTTTTACTCCTGGCTTTGTCACTAATCAAGGGTCCCCTCTTGGGCCAGTTCCTCTTTGGCCCACAGTTCCTCATTATTAAAAATAAAAGGTTGGGTTAAGACACTTTCCAGCTCAAAAATCACTTTATAGCAGGCACTATACTAAGCATTTTAGAAAAGCCTTATGCTATATATAGGTGCTATTATTCCTCTCATTTTACAGATGAGTAAACTGAGGTAAAGAGATGAAATAATTTTCCCAAAGCCACAAAACTGGAAAATGGCACAGCTATGATTTATATATTTAGGGTACACCACAAAGCATGCAAGATCTTAGTTCCCTGATCAGGGCTCAAACCTGTGTCCCCTGCAAGGGAAACACAGAATCTTAACCCCTGGACTATCAGGGAAGTCCCAAGTTGATTTATCTATCTGTCTATCTACCTACCTATCTGTCTATCTATCTGTCTATCTATCTATCTATCTATCTATTTGTTGGCCAGTATAGCTGTGACTTAAACCCCAGCCGTCTGGCTCCAGAGGATATGGTGTTACTCAGCTAGGCAGCATTTATAGAAAGCTTTTTTTTTTTTTTAAGGAAAGTTTAATTTTAACAATGACTCTATGAGCCTATGAGCCTTCGGTGATCTGACATGACCACACCTTCCACTCCAAATTCCAGCCTGGCTGGTTTGCCTTTCTTTCTCTTCCTCTCCTCTCACCAAGCCAGTTGCATGGGAATCAGAAGAGCTACAAATGCCCAAGGGAACCTGCCCTTGGGCACAGATGGGGTGGGGGGTCCCAGAATTGTTAGGCTACATGCTCCTGGGGTCTACCCTGTAGGTCTTCACTGTGATGGGACCTGGTCTCTCCTCCTCCAGACCCAATGTTGAATTCATTGCCTAGGAGTCACAGAAGAAAAGGGAGCTTGAGCAGACTGAATACTATCATTCTGCTGCCTTGAGAGTCTAGTTTTGTTTCTACTTTTTCTAGTTTTTTTTGTTTTTTTTTTTAAATAGAAAATATACACATAATAAGAAGTCAACACAGAAAGCATATTGTAAATAGTGAATATGATTCTTCATTTTAACCCTGCCCCTGTCCTCAAACACTAAGCCAAACTTTCTTGTCCTTCCAGCCAAAGATATTCTGGCATATATAACTATATATATATATATATATATATATAAACTAAACTTTTTATTTTGTATTGAGGTGTAGCCAATTAACAATGTTGTGATAGTTTTAGTTGAACAGCAATGGGACTCAGCCATCATATACATGAATCCATTCTCCCTTAAACTCCCCTCCCATCCAGGCTGCCATGTGCTATACAGCAGGCCCTTGTTGGTTATCTATTTTAAATATAGCAGTGTGTACAGACAGCCATAAGTTCATTCATGGAGGTATATGTTTTTAACCACATATACTATACCTACTGTTCTGTATACTTTTATTTTTATTTCTAATGCTCAGTGTAGCTTGGAAAGTATTCCTCGTCAATACCTAAAGCACACCTTTGCTTCTTTAAAAAAACTGCATGGATTTCTATTGTAGGGCTGAGTCATAATTTATCCAACCGGTCCCCTATGAGAGCGTTTGTTGTTGTTGTTCAGGCGCTAAGTTGTGTCCAACTCTTTGCAACCCCCTGGACTGCAACATGCCAGGCTTCTCTGTTCTCTACTGTCTTCTGGAGTTTGCTCAAATTCATGTGTATTGAATTGGTGATGCTATCGAACCATGAAAGCCTTTAGGTTGCTTCTAATCAAGCTCCGACTAGCCAGAACAGTGAATCTGCTTGTGCTTTTGTTGCCAGGCCATGTGGGCCCCTCTGAGATCTTTAGGGAGAGAGAGAGGGCAGGAGGGGAGCTGATGGCACTCCCTCCCCTAGGCAACAAGGCACACATAACTGCTGGAGTTTCCTCCCTCGGGTTGTAGTCAGAAGAGAATTCATACGGCTACAAGGAGGCATTGCACAGAAAAAAACATCCAGATGGCAGCTCAACTGATCTCTGAAATCTGGCAGCAGCAGCAATGAAAACATGCCACAACTTTTCCCAGCTATGTCTGGCCAGCATGCCACTGCCATCTTTTCCAGCAGGACCTGCAGTCCCGAGGACTGGGCTGATTCTATGACCTATGCAGCTGGAGGTGCTGCTTATGATTCAGGGTCCAGACGACAGAACAACAGGATGGAGTCTTCCCTAACTGTGGTGGTGTCTCCGGATTCAGTTCAGTGCCCATATTCTCTCTGCTGCAATCAGAGTTTTGGGTAAGGCTGGTGGTTCCTCCTAGAAAAGCTGACAGCTGATGTCTACTTCCGCTTGGTTTTGTTTGAAGATGCCTTGCTTGACTGCCAGCCGTGGGTGAGCCCCTCAGACGCCATCCCTGAGAAATGCCACCCCCACCCCCAAATGCATTCGGCCAGGACAGAGGAGGAATAGCAAGTCTGGTCAATATTTTTAATATCAAGTCTACTGCCCTAACCCTTGTCACAACCAAAGTTAGTTAAAAGTGACCAACAGAAAGCCATTGATTGCCCCCCCCCACCATTTCATTGTGAAAATTTCCAAACATAAAGACTCATTGAAAGAATTATCCAGTGAATACACATCTATCTGCCACTTAGATTCTGCAGTTCACATTTTGCTGGATTTGCTTTCCCGTACAATACACACTTGCATCTCTCCAAGCCACTGGTTTCTGCAGTTTTTCAAAATTAAATATTCAATTCATTTCCTTTTAAAACTTTAGAACTGGAAACACGCAATGCCTTGTCTGGAGCTTCCCAGGTGGCTCATGGGGTTGGACATGACTTAGAGACTGAACAACAGCAACAGACGTGGCACTGTGGTAAAGAATCCCTTCACCAGTGCAGGAGACACAGGAGACACAGGTTCAATCCCTGGGTGGGAAGATCCCCTGGAGAAGGAAACGGCAGCCCATTCCAGTATTCTCGCCTGGGAAATCCCGTGGACAGAGGAGCCTGGCGGGCTACAGTCCTTGGGGTCGCAGAGACGAGCACAACTTAGCAACTAAACAGCAAAGAATATATACCTCATGGGGCATATATGTATGTTGTGTAGGTAAGCAGAGATGAATGCATATATGTAATAATGGTGAATTTGTGCAGCTGTCTGCCAGGCATTGGGCAAAATGCCTTATGCGCTTTATCTCATCCCATTCTTGTATCAGCCCTAGAAGATGGACTTTATCATTGGCTTCATTTTAGAAATATGGAAGCTTGAGACTCTAACTGGTGAAGTCACTTCTGCAGGTGGCCCAGCTGGTGATGGGGGAGTCAGTTTGCCTGCAGAGACCCCATGCTCTGCTGCCCCCAGCATCTTGCCTGGTACAAACCTCATAACATGTGACTAAACAGGCCAGCGGCAGAGGGTTCTTGCGAAGTCAAAGACATGTGAAAGTGCAAAAAACTACCGCGTCCTTTAAAATGTTTGCTGAAGGACTGAATGAGCTCATCACATACTCATGATACACTTCAGCTGCTTTCTCTAAGCACTAACTCTGTGGATGCTTCCCTCTGAAGGGGATAAAAGATGAAAAATCTCCCTAATCCTGTGCTCTACAAATGTCAGGTTTAACACTGCTCTTTTTCGTGTTCTGATCTCATTGATGTTACAGCAATGGAGGTGGAAGTGTTAGTTGTTCAGTCGTGCCCAACTCTTTGCAACACCATGGACTGTAGCCCGCCAGTCTCCTCTGTCCATGGGAGAGTCCAGGGAAGAATACTGGACTGGGTTGCCATTCCCTTCTCCAATTGATCTTCCCAACCCAAGGATCAAACCTGCGTCTTTGTCTCCTGCATTATAGGTGGATTCTTTACCCCTGAGCCATCACAGTTATATTTTTGTCTGTGATCAAGTGGCAGGGCAGCAGATTACAAATGCCAGGGTCTAAGGTAAGCCCTTTTTTCTCCTTCCCACTCCAACCTGGCATCAGAATTCTCCAGTGTGCCAAGGGCACCCCAACACCCAGGATGGCCCCAGAGAGGAGAACTGGGAGCCTCTTTACCCTGTGTGACTTTGATAAGGCCTCTCCATGGACTGCTTGCAGTGGGATGTTTTGTGTAGCTATTTTCTACCTTTGTGATTGACTTCCCTTTCAAAACTTGTACAACAATATGAATGTATCCATAACTACAATGATGATAGAATAATGCAAGATCATCTATGGAAAAATACTTTGAAACTTTCTTTAAAATTTTGATTCAATTGCAAGACTTAAAATATCAACTCGATAGCCAAAAAAAAAAAAAAAAGAGGGATCATCTCAATTACCCATCAGTGGCTGAATGGATGAATACAATGTGGTCTATACATACAATGGAGTATTATTCAGCCTTAAAAAGGAATGGTTTGACACATGATGGACCTTGAGCACATTATGTGTGGTGGAATAGTCACAGAGGGACAAATGCTGTTTAATTCCACTTTACATGAGGCATCTAGATTAGTCAAATTCATGAAGTTAGAAAGTAGGGTGGTGGTTGCTAGGGACTGGTGGGGAAAGGGCGCTATTGTTTAATAGGTACAGAGTTTCATTTTGGCAAGATGTTCTGAAGGTGGATGGTGTGAATTGTACATGTTACAATGTAAGATGGTCAGCTTGGGATGTCCCTGGGGGTCTAGTGATGCTTCCTGTGAAGAAGGTGTGGGTTCATCCTTGGTCCAGAAACTTAAGATCCCACATGCCCCATGGTACAGTCAAACAGAAAAGGAAACGAAAAGTTCAACCCACAGACCTCTGCTTTCAGACAGGACCACATGAAGCCAGTTCATCCATTTTAAGGGATATGTGATGTTTTGAGAGAATCAGAGCACAAAATTCTAAGGTAAGTGTTTTCAATTCGCCTCTGTAGCTGCAAACACAGTGTGTTACCATTCCTCCCTGTTGCGGGGAGGGGGTGGGGGATGGGGAGGCGATGATTTAAAACACCAGCAAGTCTCTACAGTCTAATTTTTGTATCACGGCACACTGTGTCACTTTCCAGCTTTTCAGTTCCAAGAGAAACTAATCTAGTTTTTGCGCATGTGTGTGTGTGTGTTTTAAAAGGCCAGCTCTCTTAGCATGTCTCTGTAACTGGTTGTAATTTCCCTTTCTGTGTGTTCAGAGTTGATGTAAAGGCGTAAAAGCCTTTCCGTTCACTTCATTGCTTCTTTCCCTACGGTGAAATTTAACTTCAGGTTACAACAACATTTCCACAAGGAATGTCCCACCTGCGGATTTCCTGTACATGCTGACACCAGGTGACCGAACCACAGCCAGCAGATGTCCTGTTTGCCAACTGCTGAACATTTCCATATGCAGCAGGGAAAAGGGGGGTTATTGCAGTCAGGTTCTAGTCCGACTCTAACCCTTCACAACTGCACAGCCTCGNGACAGAACAACAGGATGGAGTCTTCCCTAACTGTGGTGGTGTCTCCGGATTCAGTTCAGTGCCCATATTCTCTCTGCTGCAATCAGAGTTTTGGGTAAGGCTGGTGGTTCCTCCTAGAAAAGCTGACAGCTGATGTCTACTTCCGCTTGGTTTTGTTTGAAGATGCCTTGCTTGACTGCCAGCCGTGGGTGAGCCCCTCAGACGCCATCCCTGAGAAATGCCACCCCCACCCCCAAATGCATTCGGCCAGGACAGAGGAGGAATAGCAAGTCTGGTCAATATTTTTAATATCAAGTCTACTGCCCTAACCCTTGTCACAACCAAAGTTAGTTAAAAGTGACCAACAGAAAGCCATTGATTGCCCCCCCCCACCATTTCATTGTGAAAATTTCCAAACATAAAGACTCATTGAAAGAATTATCCAGTGAATACACATCTATCTGCCACTTAGATTCTGCAGTTCACATTTTGCTGGATTTGCTTTCCCGTACAATACACACTTGCATCTCTCCAAGCCACTGGTTTCTGCAGTTTTTCAAAATTAAATATTCAATTCATTTCCTTTTAAAACTTTAGAACTGGAAACACGCAATGCCTTGTCTGGAGCTTCCCAGGTGGCTCATGGGGTTGGACATGACTTAGAGACTGAACAACAGCAACAGACGTGGCACTGTGGTAAAGAATCCCTTCACCAGTGCAGGAGACACAGGAGACACAGGTTCAATCCCTGGGTGGGAAGATCCCCTGGAGAAGGAAACGGCAGCCCATTCCAGTATTCTCGCCTGGGAAATCCCGTGGACAGAGGAGCCTGGCGGGCTACAGTCCTTGGGGTCGCAGAGACGAGCACAACTTAGCAACTAAACAGCAAAGAATATATACCTCATGGGGCATATATGTATGTTGTGTAGGTAAGCAGAGATGAATGCATATATGTAATAATGGTGAATTTGTGCAGCTGTCTGCCAGGCATTGGGCAAAATGCCTTATGCGCTTTATCTCATCCCATTCTTGTATCAGCCCTAGAAGATGGACTTTATCATTGGCTTCATTTTAGAAATATGGAAGCTTGAGACTCTAACTGGTGAAGTCACTTCTGCAGGTGGCCCAGCTGGTGATGGGGGAGTCAGTTTGCCTGCAGAGACCCCATGCTCTGCTGCCCCCAGCATCTTGCCTGGTACAAACCTCATAACATGTGACTAAACAGGCCAGCGGCAGAGGGTTCTTGCGAAGTCAAAGACATGTGAAAGTGCAAAAAACTACCGCGTCCTTTAAAATGTTTGCTGAAGGACTGAATGAGCTCATCACATACTCATGATACACTTCAGCTGCTTTCTCTAAGCACTAACTCTGTGGATGCTTCCCTCTGAAGGGGATAAAAGATGAAAAATCTCCCTAATCCTGTGCTCTACAAATGTCAGGTTTAACACTGCTCTTTTTCGTGTTCTGATCTCATTGATGTTACAGCAATGGAGGTGGAAGTGTTAGTTGTTCAGTCGTGCCCAACTCTTTGCAACACCATGGACTGTAGCCCGCCAGTCTCCTCTGTCCATGGGAGAGTCCAGGGAAGAATACTGGACTGGGTTGCCATTCCCTTCTCCAATTGATCTTCCCAACCCAAGGATCAAACCTGCGTCTTTGTCTCCTGCATTATAGGTGGATTCTTTACCCCTGAGCCATCACAGTTATATTTTTGTCTGTGATCAAGTGGCAGGGCAGCAGATTACAAATGCCAGGGTCTAAGGTAAGCCCTTTTTTCTCCTTCCCACTCCAACCTGGCATCAGAATTCTCCAGTGTGCCAAGGGCACCCCAACACCCAGGATGGCCCCAGAGAGGAGAACTGGGAGCCTCTTTACCCTGTGTGACTTTGATAAGGCCTCTCCATGGACTGCTTGCAGTGGGATGTTTTGTGTAGCTATTTTCTACCTTTGTGATTGACTTCCCTTTCAAAACTTGTACAACAATATGAATGTATCCATAACTACAATGATGATAGAATAATGCAAGATCATCTATGGAAAAATACTTTGAAACTTTCTTTAAAATTTTGATTCAATTGCAAGACTTAAAATATCAACTCGATAGCCAAAAAAAAAAAAAAAAGAGGGATCATCTCAATTACCCATCAGTGGCTGAATGGATGAATACAATGTGGTCTATACATACAATGGAGTATTATTCAGCCTTAAAAAGGAATGGTTTGACACATGATGGACCTTGAGCACATTATGTGTGGTGGAATAGTCACAGAGGGACAAATGCTGTTTAATTCCACTTTACATGAGGCATCTAGATTAGTCAAATTCATGAAGTTAGAAAGTAGGGTGGTGGTTGCTAGGGACTGGTGGGGAAAGGGCGCTATTGTTTAATAGGTACAGAGTTTCATTTTGGCAAGATGTTCTGAAGGTGGATGGTGTGAATTGTACATGTTACAATGTAAGATGGTCAGCTTGGGATGTCCCTGGGGGTCTAGTGATGCTTCCTGTGAAGAAGGTGTGGGTTCATCCTTGGTCCAGAAACTTAAGATCCCACATGCCCCATGGTACAGTCAAACAGAAAAGGAAACGAAAAGTTCAACCCACAGACCTCTGCTTTCAGACAGGACCACATGAAGCCAGTTCATCCATTTTAAGGGATATGTGATGTTTTGAGAGAATCAGAGCACAAAATTCTAAGGTAAGTGTTTTCAATTCGCCTCTGTAGCTGCAAACACAGTGTGTTACCATTCCTCCCTGTTGCGGGGAGGGGGTGGGGGATGGGGAGGCGATGATTTAAAACACCAGCAAGTCTCTACAGTCTAATTTTTGTATCACGGCACACTGTGTCACTTTCCAGCTTTTCAGTTCCAAGAGAAACTAATCTAGTTTTTGCGCATGTGTGTGTGTGTGTTTTAAAAGGCCAGCTCTCTTAGCATGTCTCTGTAACTGGTTGTAATTTCCCTTTCTGTGTGTTCAGAGTTGATGTAAAGGCGTAAAAGCCTTTCCGTTCACTTCATTGCTTCTTTCCCTACGGTGAAATTTAACTTCAGGTTACAACAACATTTCCACAAGGAATGTCCCACCTGCGGATTTCCTGTACATGCTGACACCAGGTGACCGAACCACAGCCAGCAGATGTCCTGTTTGCCAACTGCTGAACATTTCCATATGCAGCAGGGAAAAGGGGGGTTATTGCAGTCAGGTTCTAGTCCGACTCTAACCCTTCACAACTGCACAGCCTCGTGCCTCCATCATTACAAAATGGGGATGAATTAATACTTCCTTGGGATTGTAGAGAAGAAGAAATAACAGCTATATATATATTTTTTTAATTGAAATATAGTTAATTTACAATGTTATGTTAGTTTCAGGTATAACAGCAAAGTAATTCATATATATATATATATATATATATATATATATATATATGTAGAGAGAGAGAGAGGATGCTGCTGCTGCTAAGTTACTTCAGTCGTGTCTGACTCCGTGCGACCCCATAGACGGAAGCCCACAAGGCTCCCCCATCCCTGGGTTTCTCCACGCAAGAACACTGGAGTGGGTTGCCATATGTAGCGAGAGAGAGGATAGATAGGTATAAACCTTTCAGATTCTTTTCCCTTATAGGTTATTAGAAAATATTGAGTAGAATACCTAGGGCTGATTCATGTTGAAGTTTGACAGAAAACAACAAAATTCTGTAAAGCAATTATCCTTTAATGAAAAAATAAATAAAAGTATCAAGTATAGTTCCCTGTGCTTCACAGTAGGTCCTTGTTGTCTATCTATTTTGTGTGTAGTAGTGTGAATGTAATTCACACTTTTGGATTGTATTACAAGTTAATCACCAAAGGGATGTTGCCTAGAAGCTTAAATTATACATAATGGCCCATCTCTGGAAACCCTGCCTCCCAGGTAATGAACATTAAGCTTTGTTTAGCTCACAAGAAACATCCTGACCAGGCCCACCTGTGATGGCTGCAGGAGGAAGAAATTAGCACGTCCCCTGTGAAGGCTGATGGGAACCAGGAAGTGTTTGACTTTACCCCCTCCCTTTGTATTATAAAAGAAGCCTGAATTCAAACTCTGGCAAGATGGTTCTTTGCAGGGGCACTATCTCATCGTCTTCTCGCTTGCCGGCTTTCCGAATAAAGTTGTTATTCCATGCCCCAACAACTTGTCTCTTGATTATTGGCCTTTCACATAATAAGTTGTATGAGATTTGACTGGGTAACGTTTATGTTAATCCCATCCTCCTAATTTATCCCTCCTGTGAGATGACAGCTATAAGTGTTAGCTCCTGCCTCTTCTTCTTCCTTCTCTCATTCTCCCTTATTCTCTGAATTTCTTCACCTTGTCTCCTTTTTCTTTTCTCTTCCTCCTTTGCACTGCCTCTGTCCCCTCTTCCTCCTCTCTTTCTTCTTATCAAGGGAAGCCACCCTGTTCCCTCTCCCCATGACAAGGCAGATCCTTTCCATTTTACTGGGCTGCCTTTCCGGATTTCTGGCCTCAGGCTAGCGACTGACAAGGTGTGATCTGTCAGTTGGTGAGCTGGGATCTAGATTCATAGGCCACTGTTGCCAATATCTCAATCTTCATTCTTCGGTTTAATCAAAATTTCAGATTTCCCACCATCCAGGAAGTCTGCGGGTTTGCTTTCATTGAGCAGTTGTGCAGTAAAGTCCCCTTCCACTAGCTGGGAGAACTTGGCTCACTAATTTTCAAGGAGTTTGGTCTTCCTCCTTCTCCTGCTAATAGATCTTATTAGCAGGTACCTCTGCCTCCGATGGTTCGTCTAGTCAAGGCTATGGTTTTTCCTGTGGTCATGTATGGATGTGAGAGTTGGACTGTGAAGAAGGCTGAGTGCTGAAGAATTGATGCTTTTGAACTGTGGTGTTGGAGAAGACTCTTGAGAGTCCCTTGGACTGCAAGGAGATCAGCCCTGGGATTTGTTTGGAAGGAATGATGCTAAAGCTGAAACTCCAGTACTTTGGCCACCTCATGCGAAGAGTTGACTCATTGGAAAAGACTCTGATGCTGGGAGGAGTTAGGGGCAGGAGACGGGGACGACAGAGGATGAGATGGCTGGATGGCATCACAGACTCGATGGACGTGAGTCTGAGTGAACTCTGGGAGTTGGTGATGGACAGAGAGGCCTGGCGTGCTGTGATTCATGGGGTCGCAAAGAGTTGGACACAACTGAGTGACTGAACTGAACTGAACTGCCTCTGATTTTGTGTTTTGTACTTCACTCATCAGAATGATTCTGTGAATTTCAGAAACAAAAGCAGATCCTTTGTTCAAAAGTTCCTTCATTCTCTCCTTCTCTTCCTCAGGCTCCCTCCCCTCCCCCCGCAGCAGCCCTAGTTTGTATCAAATAGTAGTCATACCTTCTGGAACAGTCCTGGGCTGTCTTATGCATGCAACGCAGACAGTGCATTTTCTCATAATCTGGAGTTGCTGGCAGACCAAAAGGAAGCAAGAAACAAAAGCTGCATTTCAGGAACTTCATTTAGTGAAATACACTTCCTTGTGGTAGTTTGCCAATAAATTTCCTCAGCTGCCAATGATATTTTGAAAGTATATGGGGGTGGGGTGGGGTAGTGAAGGGAATCACAGCAATATACTAAGTCAGGTGCCAGTTTCCAATGGTGTTGTCATTCATTCATGAAACTGTAGAAAAGAGATAAATTCACTGGTGAATGCAATTTATTACCCTTAACTACTCTGTTCCCTGGGCGTCCCCTGTGGCTCAGTTGGTAAAGAACCTGCCTGCAATTCAGGAGACCTGAGTTTGATCCCTGGGTTGGGACGATCCCCTGGAGAAGGGAAAGGTTGCCCACTCCAGTATTCTGGCCTAGAGAATTCCATGGGCTGTATAGTCCATGGCGTCACAAAGAGTCAAACACAGCTGAGTGACCTTCACTTTCACTCTGTTCCCTATGTCTCATATACAGGAGAATAAAGGAAAAAGAAAACAAAACCGATGATAAAGGGATTGCTGTAGATTACAAACACCGCTGAAGGTATATTAAAACAAATGTAGGGGCTTCCCTGGTGGTCTGGTGGTTAGGACTCTGGGCTTACAATGCAGGGGGCCCAGGTTCAATCCCCGATCAGGGAAGTAAGATCCCACATGCACCACAGTGTGGCCAATAAATAAATAAATAAATAAATAAATAAATAAATAAATAAAAAAACAAATGTAATCTCTTACAAATGCTCAAAATTGACCCTATATTAAAATGTTTTGGTTTTTGTAATAATCAAAACCTTGAGATTATATGTTTCCTTATTTGATATTGAGGGGTCTTTAATTCAGCTATTAAGATTACACATAGCTACATGGTCCTTAAAAAGGCATTTTGCAGGGCTTCCCTTGTGGTCTGGTGGTTGCAAATCCGCCTTGCAATGCAGGGGACCCCTGTGAGATCCCTGGTCGGGGAAGATCCCATATGCCGCAGAGCAACAAATCCTGTGCGCCACAACTGCTGAGCCTCAGTGCTTCGACTACTGAAACCTGTGAGCCTCAAGCCTGTGCTCCATTGCAACGAGAAGCCTTCCTTTCCCAATCTAGATGCTATGAGTTAAATTTCCCCTTAAAAAAAAGAAAGGCATTTTCCATTTCTCCATATAGAGTTTCATCAAAGAATTTCATCAATTATTTTTTCTCATTGGCAGATTAGCAAACTGTGGCTTAACAAATACATCTTAAAACATACAAGTCAGCATTAAAATAATACCCAGTGACTGGTCTTTTTAAAAAATATGTTAGCCATTTAAAAAAATTTTTGTTGTTCAGTTGCTCTATCGTGTCCGACTCTTTGTGACCTCATGGACTGCAGCATTCCAGGCTTCTCTGTCTTTCACTATCTCCTGGAGCTTGCTCAGACTCATGTCCATAGAGTCAGTGATGCCATCCAACTAACTTATTTATTTCTGGCTGCACTGGGTCTTGGGGGCTGTGCACAGGCTTTCACTTGTTGCAGTGAGCAGGGGCCACTCTTTAGTTGACGTACACAGACTTCTTATTGCAATGGCTTCTCTTGTTGTGGAACACAGGCTCTAGGGCTCGTGGGCTCAGCAGCTGTGGCATACAGCCTCAGCTTAGTTGCCCCTCAGCATGTGGGTTTCCTGGACCAGGGATTAAACCTGTGTTTTCTGCATTGGCAGACAGATTCTTAATCACTGGACCACCATATAAGTCCAGAGTGATTGATTTTAACTTATTCTCCCAGGGTCTTTGAGCACCGAATTATTTTCTGCTCAACAGGTATTTTTGAGCTCCCATTATGTACTCCAACCGAGCTATGCACTGTAGGAGAACAGAAAGAAAGAAAACACAGTCCCCTCCCTTGAAGAGCCTTTCACATTCAAGAAGATGAGACACCCAAGATATCTCTTGAAGACAGCTCAAGATGTCCCTATGAAAAATAAGATTAGCTACACAGCATGCACTTTCAAAACGTTGACAAAATCCATGGACGTATTGAAAAATTCAAGATGCTACAGGAGAGTACCATGAAAAGCAGTTCAGCCTCCTACCCCTCACCCAACTGCTTTTGCAAAGGCAATCTCTGCAGTGAGTCCCTTGTATGGCCTTCCAGTGACAGCATAAACATTTTCAAGCAAGTTATGTATAATAGCATATATCTATTTATTTACATAAATCCTACCCACTTTTTAAAAGAAGAGTAATCTAGAAAAGCTAGGCATTGTTTAGCAATCTCAGGAAATGATCATATAGTAGGAACTCAAATATTTCAATGACTAAATGAATGAATGAGTCCTCTTTGTCAGGACATTTGATTTCTTGCTATTTTATTTATTTTTGGCAACACCACATAGCATATGGAATCGAACCCATGCCTCCTCCCACAGTGAAAGCGTAGAGTTTTAACCACTGGACCATCAAGGAAGTCCCATCTTGCTGTTTTAAATTATGCTGTGTGAAACATTTTTTTCTGATTCAACTCTTAGTTAGGTAGACATTTCCAGAAAATAAATTACTTGGTTAAATACTTTAGGTATTTCCAAGTTGCTTTCCAGTAGGCCATTTTCTCCCATCAGCACCATCATGGGTAGTTTCATTCTTCTTTGCTAATCTGATAGATATAAGTGTAATTTCACTGCTGCTTCTGTTTGCATTTCTTTGAATTAGTAAGGTTGGGCATAAATGTTTGCCAGCCATTTATAATCGTTTCAAACTGTTTTTGAAATTATCTGGTAGAAGTCTCTTTCGCATTTACCTACTGGGGTTTTGCTTACTGAATGTTACAACCTTGTTAAATACTGAGACTACTAATCCTGTTCCATGTTATTAGTAAATAGGTCCCCTCATCTAGTGTTTGTCTTTTTTCCCCTTTAATTGGCTTATTTTTGGCCCAGAAGATGTACATTTGTATTTGTTCAGTTCTCTCTGTTGAGTCATCCATAATTCATTTCATTGCCTTTGAGGCCAAAATAACTTACTTATTGCATCTTTTCAAGAACTGTGTAGAAGTTGGAGGAAAGTCCATCTTATGCTTATAGCCTGTCAACAGGGGGATTCTCTAAGCATTTGTTTGTAGAGCTAAATTTAGAATTCATTCCATCTTTGGATCCCAGGTATATGGACTTAAGAAAACATCTTAGACGTCCTTCTTTTAGGGGTTTTGCCTTATTGGTGCAACTTTCATGTGGAAAGCAAATCGTTTGGAGTCATCAAATGCCGTTTTTCTTTCTCCTCTCTTTCCCGTCTACCCAGAGTGGAAAATTACTAAAGGCTTGGTTTCTAGCCTCTCAATTAGTTCATCTCAAGTCTTTCTTTCAAACTCATCCTCTTCTTGTGGGTATAACTAACAATGAATCTGATCATCTCAGTCAGGGTTCTTGAGAAATAGAACCAATAGGATACACACAGACACACACACCCAACCTCTCTCACATTAAAGCAATACCAGAGTGAAGTACAGAGAGAGAGATTTATTTTAAGGAATTGGCTCACATGACTGTGGGGGTTGGCAAGTCTGAAGTCCAAACAGCAGGCTGGAAATTCAAGCAGGATTTCCTCATACATTACAGTCTTGAGGCAGAATTCCTTCTCTGGGAAACCTCAGATTTGGCTTTTAAGAGATTCAACTGATTTGATGAAGCATTATCGAGGGTAATTTTCTTTACCTAAAGTTAATCACATTTACAAAATATCTTCACAGCAACACCTACTTGAGTGTTTGACTGAACAACTGGGCACCGTAACCCAGCCAAGGTGACACATAAATTAACCTTCACCCTGATCTTCCCACTGGATTGTCTTTCTTTACATCATATACCTAGTCTTCTGTTCCTTTTCAGGTTTGTCCGTGAGTATGAGGAGCTTTTATTAAACACTGAGTATGTAGTCCACTTGGAGGAGGCAATGGCAACCCACTCCAGGCTTTTTGCCTGGAGAATCCCATGGACAGAGGAGCCTGGCGAGCTAGAGTCCAGGGGTTGCAAAGAGTCAGGCATGACTGAAGTGACTTAGCACACACGCACACATAGTCAGTCCACTAGCTTTTATTGAACACTGAGTATGCAGTCCACTGTGTGTGCCGTGTTCTTAGTTGCTCAGTCATGTCCACCTCTTTGTGATGCCATAGACTGTAGCCTGCCAGACTCCACTGTCCATGGGATTCTCCAGGCAAGAATCCAGGAGTGGGTTGCCGTGCCCTCCTCCAGGGGACCTTCCCAAGCCAGGGATTGAACCCAGGTCTCCCGCATTGCAGGTGGATTCTTTACCATCTGAGCCACCAGGGAAGCGGTCCACTAGCTTTTATTAGATGTGTCGTATGATTTTGATAACACTCACTTGTGGGCACGATCGTTGCCAGGTTGTTTCTATCATTGGTTCACTGGCTATGCAAATGTACTGCTCTAGAAGTAGAACTGCAGTGAAGCCCTTGGAACATCCTTGGAATTAGGAAGACATCATGTATATCTCTGACAGTATGGTTTTTGGAGAGTTTGAGATCTGATATGATATTTGATAAGAGGAATTGTTGATGGTGTGTTAAATACCCCTTGTCTGGGGGTAGTGTGGAGGTTTGGGCTAAAAATATCAGTTTTGTCCAGCTTTGTCCCTTACTAGTCTTGGGAGAACAAAGCAAGGCCTGGGAAAGGGAGGACAGAGGCATTGGTTGGTCAGGGTGCCGCTAAATCAGAAGAAGAATGTGGAACCAGATGTGAAAACCTGCAACTGCTCAGATACTGGGAGGAGGTGGGGTGGGAACCACCCTAGCAAAGCGGATGGAGCTATGTGGGCAGCTGCTGCTAAGCTGGCAATGAAGCACAGCTGATGTACAAGGATTGCCGTTGTGGGAGGTAAAAAAGGGCTTTACACCACCAGCACTGAGGGTGGGGTGAGGACACAGGCTTGCCTCCAGGTTCTCATCCAGAGAGAAGAAGTAAAGGTGAACCTGCTTCTTTCTCATAGGACAGGTCAGTCCTTGGCTTCCTGAAGACTCACAGTCTTGGAACTAAGAGCAGTAACAATCACTTTTCCTACAAAACGAAGAATCTGAGGTCCAGAGAGGGTAAATCTCCCACAGTTCAGTTCAGTCACTCGTCGTGTCTGACTCTTTGCGACCCCATGGACTGCAGCATGTCAGGCCTCCCTGTCCATCACTAACTCCCAGAGTTTACTCAAACTCATGTCCACTGAGTCAGTGATGCCATCCAACCATCTCATCCTCTGTTGTCCCCTTCTCCTCCTGCCTTCAATCTTTCCCAGCATCTTTCCCATAGATAGGACTGATTTCCTTTAGGATTGACTGGTTTGATTTTCTTGCAGTCCAAGAGACTCTCAAGAGTCTTCTCCAATGCCACAATTCAAAAGCATCAATTTTTCAGCTCTCAGCTTTCTTTATAGTCCAAATCTCTCACGAGGGGTCATTTATAACTGTATTCACATGTGTTATGAGTTGTGCCCTCTCCCCTCCAATTCATATGTTGAAATCCTAACCGGCTCCCCCAACCCCGCCCCATGCCTCAGAATGTGACCTTACTTGGAAACTGGGTCAGAGACGTCATTTGTTAAGATGAGGTCATACTGAAGTCGAGTGGGCCACCCAAAATGGGGAAGCTCTACAGACATTGCATACAGGGAGCAGTCATGTGAAGATGATAGCAGAAAGCAGGGTGATGTTTCTTTTTTTTTCCTAAATAAAATTCCCATTTTAAAAACTGTTTTATTTAGTTATCATTTTTGACTGTGCTGGGTCTTTGCTGGGCAGCCGTCTCTCTGCTTGTGGAGGGTGGGGGCTGCTGTCTAGCTGCAATGCTTCTTGCCACAGTGGCCTCTCTTGTGGAGCACAGGCTCTAGGGCGTGTGGGCTCAGTAGTTTCGGCTCCTGGGTTCCAAAACACAGGCTCCATAGTTGATGTGCACAGGCTTAGTTGCACCACGCCATGTGAGATCTGCCCAGATCAGGGATCAAAACTGTGTCTCCTGTATTGGCAGGCGGATTCTTTACCACTGAGCCACCAGGAAAGCCCAGTGTGTTGCTTCTATAAGCTAAGAAACACCAAAGGTTGCCAGCAGTCATCAGAAAGAGAAGACGCCGGAACAGATGCTTCTTCTTGGTCCTTAGAGGGAACCAAGCCTGCTAACATCTTGATCTGGAGCTTCTAACTTCCAGAACTGTGAGAGGATACCTTTCTGTTGTAAACCACCCAATTCGTGGTATGTTATTACAACAGCTCTAGGAAATGAATACGACATGAAAGCACGTGTTACTTCATTTTTAGTTTAGACCTAAGCATGTGGTTGTATTCGTGGCTACAATTTATTACAGCAAAAGAATACAGAACAAAACCAGCAAAGAGAAAGACTCTCAACTTGGCTCAGGCCCAGTGTCACAAACAGCTCCTCTGTCATAGATGGAAATCACTTCTACTCTGGGTTTGATTTGCTTGGCTTCACCCTCTTGTATTGACATGGCTCCATCTCTCTCAGGGTTCAGTGGCCTAAACGTCACACTCTGTTCCACCTTCCACCTCTTCTTTTCTCTCCCTTCCCTCCCATAATAATAAGAGCCAAGTCTCATAGCAATGTAAGATATACCAGAAACTGTTCTAAGGGTTTTGTATATCAATTCAGTTAATCTTCGTAACAACCCAATAAGGTACGTGTGTTGTCGTTGTTGTTCAATCACTAAGTCGTGTCCGACTCTTTGCAATCCCGTGGACTGCAGCATGTCAGGCTTCCCTGTCCTCTACCATCTCCCAGAGTTTGTTCAAACTCATGTCCATTGAATCAGTGATGCCATCCAACAATCTCACTACCTCCATTTTAAACAAGAGAAAACAGAGGAATAAGAGGTAAAGCAAATTCTTAAGATCTTACAACTAGTAAGTGGCACAACTTCAATTCAAAACCCTATGGTCTGGCCCCAGACCCAAGCTCTCAGCCTAACTCACTCTGAGCTGCACACAGGCACGTGTCCATGGCCCGAAGCTGAGCTGATTACAGACCTTCCAAACACAGTGAAAAACAGGAACATTAATAGAATCTAAGCCTGTCCTCTACTAGCTAAAACTCCACTTACAAGCATTTGCAAATTTCTTGAATGGCCATAGCTACTGTTCTCTGTAATGACACTGTGAACCATAGAATACTGAAGTGCTTTATGAACGATTAAAAAAAAAAGGCGTACATAATAGTACAACAATGTGTATGTAGTCAATGTCATTGAACTGTATATTTTAAAGTCATTAAGGTAATTCACTGGTGGTCCAATGGTTAGGACTCCATGCTTTCACTGCCAAGGGTCTGGGTTCAATCCCCGATCGGGGAACTAAGATTATGTAAGCCATGTGACTCAGTCAAAAATGAAATAGTAAAATAAAATAAGGTGACTAAGATGGTAAACTTTATGCTGTGTGTTATTTTACCACAACTGTTAAAAATGCAGATATAGTTCTATATATTTTAGTGTGTTATGATTGACCCTTCCTCATACATCAAAGGAGACTTTAGAGAGAAAGGTAATACTTTTATTTGGCCCTCCATGCTGTTTCGAGGAAAAATGATGTATCTAGAGTCCAGTTGCCACTTGAAGACTGGTCATGAAGATCAGGTGACCATTTGCATAATTCTGGTTTGAAAACAGCATCAGTGCCCATAAGATAGCATCATGATGTTTAACTGCCCTGTTACATATGGGAACAGCAACGTGATTCAGTTATCTGTATATTCTTCTTCATCTTCTTTTTCATTATAGGCTATTACAGATCTTGAATATAGTTCCCTATAATATACAGTAGAATATAATATACAGTAGGTCCTTGTTGTTTTTCTATTTCATATTAGTAGCTTGTATCTGCCAGGAGGCATCCCAAGCCTTTGGGGTAACCCCACATCCTCCCCAGTGGTGGAGATGTTTTCTCCTTCCAGAGCTGGGAGAGGGGTCCACTTCCATCCTTATCTGGTCTGCGTTGACTCTCATTGGCTTGGGATATCCACTCTTTCGAATCTTCTTGATAGTCTGCTGCTTCTAGAGATTTTTTTTTTTTTTTTCTCACAGACATAGAAAACAAACTTATGGTTACCAAAGGGGAAAGAAGGGTGGGATAAATTAGCAACTGGGGATTACTAGATACAAACGGTGTGCATGCGTGCTCAGTCGCGTCCCATTCTTTGCAACCTCATGGACTGTAGCCCGCCAGGCTTCTCTGTCCATGGGATTCTCCAGGCAAGAAGACTGGAGTGGGTTGCCATTTCCTCTTCCAGGGGATCTTCCTTGACACAAGGATCGAACCCATATCTCTTGCCTCTCCTGCACTGGCAGGCAGATTCTTTACCACTAGCACCACCTGGCAGATATAAGTTACTAATATGAAGTAGATAAACAAAAAGGACCTACTGTAGAGCATAGAAAACTATATTCAAGATCTTTAATAGCCTATAATGAAAAAGAAGATGAAGAATACATAGATAACTGAATCACTTTGCTGTACACAGAAACTACTACAACATTGTAAATCAGCTGTACTTCAACTTTAAAAAAAAAAAAAAAGCTTTTTTCTCTGTCCAAGGCTGTTGATTCTCAGCACCAGTTTCAGTCCTACAGGGAACCTGCTCAGCCTCCCACCAGTACTTCTTCTATTTTATTTCCTTTTCAGATATTAAAAACTTTACCTCTGCTCTCAGAAACCAAGACCAAACAGGCCTTTATAGTCTCCGGGGCTCCCTTCTGCTTTTTCCTTGGAGGCCAGGGTATTGTTGTTGTCCAGTTGCTAAGTCGTGTCTGACTCTGCAGCCCCATGCGCTGCAGCATGCCAGGCTGCTCTGTCTTCCACTATATCTCAGAGCTTTCTTAAGCTCATATCCATTGAGCTGGTGATGCTATCTAACCATCTCATCCTCTGCCACCCGCTTCTCCTTTTGCTTTCAATCTTTCCCAGTATCAGGGTCTTTGGCAATGAGTCGGCTCTTTGAATCAGGTGGCCAAAGTATTGGAGCTTCAGCATCAGACCTTCCAATGAATATTCAGGGTTGATTTCCCTTAGGATTGACTGGTTTGATCTCCTTGCTGTCCAAGGGACTCTCAAGAGTCTTCTCCAGCACCACAGTTTGAAAGCATCAGCCTTCTTTTTGATCCAACTCTCACATCCATACACGACTACTCACGACTACTGGAAAAACCATAACTTTGACTAGATGGACCTTTGTCAGCAAAGTGATATCTCTGCTTTTCAATATGCTCTCTAGTTTTGTCATAGCTTTCCTTTCAAGGAGCAAGCGTCTTTTAATTTCATGGTTGCAGTCACCATATTGTCACCTATTGTTAGTCAGCTGTGAACCAAGCCCATGAGTACAGCTATGGTCTTTATCCACAGTATTTACAACAAAATATTTAAACAGAGCGCGGAGTTCCTTAATTGTTCTATACCAAGACTGAGGAGAAAGGAGTAAAGGACTCCTTTCAGTGGCTTTTCTGAAGTTTATTTTGTATGGTAGTTGTACAAAGTTTTCTGTGCTAAAGCACATCCCTTCCCCCATCTTTATTTATTTATGTAAATAGACTGAACTGGAGACTTCTGGTGAAGAAGGGGTTAAGACTGCAGCCCAGTGGCATTTCAAGAAAGCAGTAAAAGCTTCTCCTTGGCTGTGGCCTCCTGGGAGCCTTAATTTTTACCCAGCCTCACGGTTTTTCCTTCTAAATTTCAGGCTTTTCCTTGCCTTTTTGGGTCTCCCCACTATAACAACACCCTTCCCTGTAACCCTACCCATATTTCTTGAACTTTACATGTTTTCCCATTTTTGAGTACACTGGAAAATAACAGCTCCTAGAATCGTGTCCTCTTCTTTTTCAGTTTTAAACCATGTCTGTCAGAGCTGGGGAATTAATGCCTTCATCTTCACCTTTAAATTAGTCATGTGACACATAACACTTTCTGACTTGCAAGTCGGAAGTGACGTAAACTGATTTTGTCTGCATATCCTGCGTACTTCGTTGTCGTATGCAGGATCTTTTTAGTTGTGGCGTGTGAAGTCTAGTTCCCTGACCAGAGATCAAATCTGGGCCCCCTGCATTGGGAAGGCTGGCCACTGGACCAGCAGAGAAGCAGAGTTGTGTTAATTTTTGAATGATATATACTGCACTCAGCATGAAGTAGGACTTGGCTGAAAGGCTTTTGAACAAAGCTAGTTATCTATTATATAGTTTGCTAGTTTAAAAAAAAAAACTATGCATTTGTTAGACGATTATACAGTGTACCTATTTTCTTCCTTCTTGATGCTTTGGGCATTTTTCCTTTATTACTGAGCAGTAAAGACAATGGAAACAAATCACCATTTATTCAGATGGCAGATGAAGAGCTTAGTGGGAAGGACAGAACAATGAATTTATTAAAAATCTCTGGTGGAGATCAGGAACATGATAAGCAATAATGAACGGCAAGTGTTGGATTTTGGCTGGGGAGGGGCAAGCAGTTTTGGAATGTGGGATAGAAAACCATGTCAGGTGAGACATATAGATTTGTCCAGAGTTCTGACAAAAACAGGGGAGCCAGAATGAAGCCTGCGCCCCTGGTCCCTGGAAGAGTGCCCATTTCTTTACCTGTCTCAGGCTAGCTTTACGTTGATGCTTCTCTTTATCCCAGTTTGAATAGCTGCTATGTCAATGGCCTAACTTTAACATGTATGACTTTTCAAAAGCATTGTGTAGGGGGACTGATGGCAGCTCTGCTACTTCCTACAAGTAGGAGCATCCACCTCCTACCTCTGCTTACCTAGGGCCTCACAGCTCAGGGTATAACGCCACTTCTCTAAGAAGCTCCCCCAGGCAGTCCCCACCGTCTGTTCTCTCCTTCCCTGGACCTCACGAAGCCATTCTTATTTAGCCCCTCATTTAGATCCTTAATCATATTCCGGCTTCCATGAGACACAATCGCTTCATAAATGTCCCTCTTGCCACCTAACTTGGACAGCTTTTCAAGGGCAAGGCAATCTTAGCACCTGTGTGTGCTGCAGTCTCGGTGTTCCTGCACAGATGGGGGCTGCGTGATGGCCTGGGAAGGAAAGCAGTTGCTCATAAAGAGAGCAACGACAAAAAATGAACTTCCAGGGTAAAAAAAAATCAACATGAGAGGGCTGCAAAATATTACTTTAAGTGATACCAATACATACAGTTTGACTACGTCCTCCCAGTATTAGGGGGTATTTTGGAACCTTGATTGACAAACTTTGAAAAAGCCTTGGGCATTTTAAGTAAAGCAGACAAGCAAAATCCAGACCTCCAAAAGTCAACTCTTCACCGCTACCTGATCTTACGTGCTTCTGCAAAAGCAAATAACTAAAATAAGAAGCAAGAAGAATGGCCTTTAGATTCTGAGAAGCTGGGGACTAACAGGAACGTCACAAATTACCAGATTCATTCATTATGCAGATAGGTGTAAAATGCTAATAATAAAAGACTACTGTACCTTCTCCACTTGACTAAGTCACTGAAATGAAAACCCAGGATTATTAGATGTCTAATTAACTGGGTGGGTCAGAAGAAAATCTCATCCATAACAGTCAAAAGTTCTTCTGCTGGTTTTAGACAGCTTCTAACCTAGATAGCATATTGAAAAGCAGAGACATTACTTTGCCAACAAAAGTCCGTCTAGTCAAGGTTATGGTTTTTCCAGGNTTTACGTTGATGCTTCTCTTTATCCCAGTTTGAATAGCTGCTATGTCAATGGCCTAACTTTAACATGTATGACTTTTCAAAAGCATTGTGTAGGGGGACTGATGGCAGCTCTGCTACTTCCTACAAGTAGGAGCATCCACCTCCTACCTCTGCTTACCTAGGGCCTCACAGCTCAGGGTATAACGCCACTTCTCTAAGAAGCTCCCCCAGGCAGTCCCCACCGTCTGTTCTCTCCTTCCCTGGACCTCACGAAGCCATTCTTATTTAGCCCCTCATTTAGATCCTTAATCATATTCCGGCTTCCATGAGACACAATCGCTTCATAAATGTCCCTCTTGCCACCTAACTTGGACAGCTTTTCAAGGGCAAGGCAATCTTAGCACCTGTGTGTGCTGCAGTCTCGGTGTTCCTGCACAGATGGGGGCTGCGTGATGGCCTGGGAAGGAAAGCAGTTGCTCATAAAGAGAGCAACGACAAAAAATGAACTTCCAGGGTAAAAAAAAATCAACATGAGAGGGCTGCAAAATATTACTTTAAGTGATACCAATACATACAGTTTGACTACGTCCTCCCAGTATTAGGGGGTATTTTGGAACCTTGATTGACAAACTTTGAAAAAGCCTTGGGCATTTTAAGTAAAGCAGACAAGCAAAATCCAGACCTCCAAAAGTCAACTCTTCACCGCTACCTGATCTTACGTGCTTCTGCAAAAGCAAATAACTAAAATAAGAAGCAAGAAGAATGGCCTTTAGATTCTGAGAAGCTGGGGACTAACAGGAACGTCACAAATTACCAGATTCATTCATTATGCAGATAGGTGTAAAATGCTAATAATAAAAGACTACTGTACCTTCTCCACTTGACTAAGTCACTGAAATGAAAACCCAGGATTATTAGATGTCTAATTAACTGGGTGGGTCAGAAGAAAATCTCATCCATAACAGTCAAAAGTTCTTCTGCTGGTTTTAGACAGCTTCTAACCTAGATAGCATATTGAAAAGCAGAGACATTACTTTGCCAACAAAAGTCCGTCTAGTCAAGGTTATGGTTTTTCCAGGGGTCATGTATGGATGTGAGAGTTGGACTGTGAAGAAGGCCGAAGAATTGATGCTTTTGAACTGTGGTGTTGGAGAAGACTCTTGAGAGTTCCTTGGACTGCAAGGAGATCCAACCAGTCCATTCTGAGGGAGATCAGCCCTGGGATCTCTTTGGAGGGAATGATTCTGAAGCTGAAACTCCAGTACTTTGGCCACCTCATGCGAAGAGTTGACTCATTGGAAAAGACTCCGATGCTGGGAGGGATTGGGGGCAGGAGGAGAAGGGGACGACAAAAGATAAGATGGCTGGATGGCATCATGGACTCGATGGACGTGAGTCTGAGTGAACTCTGGGAGTTGGTGATGGACAGGGAGGCCTGGCATGCTGCAATTCATGGGGTTGCAAAGAATCGGACATGACTGAGCGAATGGACTGAACTGAACTGAATGTTCTTTCCTATTTAGCGCTGTATAGAAAAGGGAAACAATCTTATTACATAATTTCTCAGTAAGAGAAGCCATGTTTTCCTTGAGTGGGAAAAGAGTCTTCTAAAGAGAAAAACAGAACAAGATAGAATTATCCCTGTATATAAAAGTTTATATAACAAAAGTACAAATGTTGTATGATACCAGTTATATATTATTGAAAACAGCCATATTCATAGAGACCTGAGGTAGAATAGTGGTTACCATGGGCTGGGGAGGGAAGAATGGAGGATTATCATTTAACAGGCACAGAGTTTCAGTTTGAGATGAGGAAACAATTCTGGAGATAAATAGAGATGATACTTACACAACATTGTGAAATATTTAATGCCACTGGATTGTACATTTCAAATGGTTAAAATGGTACATTTTATGTTATATATATTTATCACAATAAAAAAAAACTTTAAAAAATAAATAGCAAGAGCAACAGTTTTTTATGAGACACTAATGAGATGTCACAAAGAAATTACATAAATTTGAAAATGTTAGTTGCTCAGTCGTGTCTGACTCTTTTTGACCCCATGGACACCAGCCAGTCTCCTCTGCCCATGGGATTCTCCAGGCAAGAATACTGGAGTGGGTAGCCATTCCTTTCTCCAGGGGATCTTCCCAACCCAGGGGTCAAGCCTGGGTCTCCTGCATTGCAGGCAGATGCTTTACCATCTGAGCCACCAGGGAAGCCCAACTGTACAAGAAACAAATAAATTAATGTTACAATTTTTTTTAAGAGAACCTTTAATTTCTATTCCACAGTCCGTCCTTTAAGAACTTAATCTATACAGTAAGTATAACTATTGTACAAAAAAAATGACACTGTGAAAAACACAGAAGGTGTTAGCTTGTTCAAAGTTATGGTTGTTTCCTGTATATGAGTCTAGAGTCTGGAATCATGTCAGGCTTGAATTATGTCAGCTGAGTCCAAGTTCACTTTGTCAAGGATATGGATTGAGAATGGAATTACATCCTACTCCTGGATTCTGGAGAGGCAAAGCAGTAGTTAGGGTCTCTCTGTTAGCACAGACTTATCCCAGGGTAAGAACCCAGAGGCCAAATAGATCTCAGTACTTTCGTTAGCTGCCACGCAATTTCTGAAGGTCACCATGCCGTTTGACCTAGGAGGTCACAGATCAAACTGGATTGGCTAATCCCTGCTTAAAGAGCAAGCCTGAAGACAAATGACTGCTAATTATTATCCCATTTTGTGTTCAGAGTAATTTTTTTTCCTACGTGATCTCATCTGACCGTTATACTTAACTGCCCTGCAAAGAAAGTGGGACAGATAGAATCATTTATATTATATGACTGAGAAAGTCATGAGGGTAAGGTCCAGGAAGTCCAAGTCTTGAGGCTTTTCATGGTTGTGTTAGGTCAGAACTGAAGCCTTTTGGTTACCAGAATTCCTTTTCTACAACTCTACCATCCACAGAGGACTGGGGTTCAGGTGAATGCACTTGTCTCAGGCACAAAATTTAAGAGGTGTCAACTCAAGACAAATAATATTTTTATGTAATGTTTTTAAAGGAGAAAATTAATGCTAAAATATCCCTGATGAACAAAATATCAAATATTTAAATCAAGACTGGCTATTTTCTGGGGCTTCCTTGGTGGTGCAGTGGTTAAGAATCCACCTTGTGATGAAGGGACATCATCAGTTAGATCCCTGATCCAGGAAGATTCCACACGCATGGGAGCAACTGAGTCTGAGAGCCACAACTACTAAGGCTGTGC
Organism: Raphicerus campestris; assembly: GCA_006410735.1. NCBI lineage: Eukaryota > Metazoa > Chordata > Mammalia > Artiodactyla > Bovidae > Raphicerus > Raphicerus campestris. The sequence goes on along the minus strand of SJYW01020293.1, from coordinate 317,436 downwards.
GCTCTAGAATCTCTGCTTTGCGACAAGAGAACCCATCACAATGAGACTCCCACACACCGCAGTTAGAGAGTAGCCTCCGCACTCCACAACTAGAGAAAACCAGGGAGCAGCAACAAAGACTCAGCACAACCAAAACAAGAGAAAAAGGAGGGGATGGGGGCAGATTTCCCTGGCGGTCCAGTGATTGAGACTGCACTTTCCACTGTAGCGAGGGGTGGGTTAGATCTCTGTTGGTTGAACTGCTGCTGCTGCTGCTGCTAAGTCACTTCAGTCGTGTCCGACTCTGTACGACCGCATAGATGGCAGCCCACCAGGCTCCCCCGTCCCTGGGATTCTCCAGGCAAGAACACTGGAGTGGGTTGCCATTTCCTTCTCCAATGCATGAAACTGAAAAGTGAAAGTGAAGTCGCTCAGTCGTGTCCGACTCTTCTCGACCCCATGGACTTCAGCCTTCCAGGCTCCTCCGTCCATGGGATTTTCCAGGCAAGAGTAGAACTAAGAACTGATTATTTGCTTGTTCTCTGACCTCGAGTTACTGTGTAATGGGAATAGTTGTTCCCCATCAGCCTGAGGTTTCTAGGCCCCCCAGGCCACCTCATCCCCCTCCTGGGGTTTATGAGGGCTGATGATGCTGTGCACACAGACAGGGCAATATGAGGCTTTCTACAGAGTCATGGGTTATGTTTGGAGACAAGTATCAGAACCTGGCTGCAGAGAGCCAGGGAGCAGCCAGGACCAGGTTGGATCCCACAGCTGAGGATGCCAGGGTCCCTGTGCTCTGCTTGCTCCTGCGTTGCCTCTGTCCACTCCCTCTCTTCCTAGTGCCTACATCTAGGATCGAGAAAAGACGACAAGGTATCACCCTACTGCACCCTGAAACTCAGAGCCCAGGTGAAGTCCCAAGGAGTTCTCAGGACAGAGGCGCTTCTGGGTGGCTGGTCAGGGGCTATTGCATAAACAGATCAGAGTTTCAGACAGTCTATCAGAGTGCCAGGGGCAAGATCTATTTTTGATCACTGACATACAGGGTGTGTCCTACTTTTAAGGAGCTCTAACTGGAGAAGGAAATGTCAACCTACTCCAGAATTCTTGCCTGGAGAATTCCACGGACAGAGGAGCCTGGTGGGCTGCAGTCCATGGGGTCACAAAGAGTCAGACATGACTGAGTAGCTAACTTTCATTTTTTCAATAAGTGGAAAACTATATTTACATAAGAAGTACATGAAACTGTGATGATTTACTCTGGCTAAATCATGTTGGCCCATTCAGTATAAAGTTCTCCTAATCTAGTTAATGAAATCTGATTACAGTTGGTGGGTATTTTAACAGAGCAAATCTTTCATCAGCTATTATTTTAGCATCTACAACTATGCAGTAGTAAACAAAGTCTAAGTCAAGGTCTCTGCTGTCAGCCAAAGCACGTGGAGCCTGCTCAGGGAGATGTGATCCATATACCCAAGTAGACAAATATTAAGCTATGAAAGAGCCCGTTGAGTACAGAATAACATAGCCATTGTTGTTTAGTCGCCAAGTCATGTCCCACTCTTCTGCGAGCCCCATGGACTGTAGCCCACCAGGTTCCTCTGTCCATGGGATTTCCCAGGCAAGAATACCAGAGTGGGTTGCCATTTCCCCCTCCATGGGATCTTCCAGATCCAGGAATTGAACTCGAGTCTCCTGCATTGCACGTGGGCTCTTTACCATCTGAGCCACCAGGGAAGCAACATAGCCATTAACTCATGGAAATTCCAAGGTGGGGAAGTAGTTCACTTTGGAGGACAGAAGACAGAACAGTTCGCATGAACTAGTTCAGTTCAACAAGCACAGCTCACTGTACTCTCAGGAGATGTGGGCTGCTCCCACTGAGGGCTGGGCAAAGGTGAGGGGCAGGCAGAGGCTAGACAGAATCACAAGAGCATGACATCAGCAGTCTGACTGAGTAGCTGCTTTATGAAGCTGGGAAACCACCAATGTTATGCTTGAAAGTGGGTACAGGAAGATGACTGAGAAAGAACAAAGCAGGGCTGGTACATGTCAGGAAGGTGCAGGTCTGAAGGGCTCCAGAGGTGAGAGGTTAGTGGGTGATGCAGGAGGAAGATCAAGGAGAGAAACACTTGAGACTGATGGTCATATCTGCAGGGGACAGAATGTTGGGATGGCATGACTTCACAGGGGGTCGACTTGTCTGTTTGTCTGATAGGCCCCCAGTCCTGCAGTCTTAGAGCCAACAGATAAAATACAACCACACTCTAAGCCATCTTGGAGTGTGATCCTTATAATAAAATCTGGAATATCTTTGGAAGGACATTGGGGAAACTAGTTGCATTAATTGCTTTCAGAGAGGAGCTCTGGGTAGAATAGGAAGAGAGAGGGGAGACTTTTCACTGTATACCCTTTGAACTTTGAACCAGGTATTAACTTTAAACCTTTTTTAAAATTAAAAGATAAAATCCATGTGTGTTGGAAAAAAAAATGAAATAGGAACAAAAGTTTCTAGAGTACAATCTTCACAGGATCCTCCATCAAAAAAACAAATAAGCAGGGACTTCCCTGGTGGTTCAAGGGCTAAGACTCTGTGCTCCCGATGCAAGGGGCCAGGGTCCAATCCCTGGTCAGAGAACTGGATCCCACGTGCTGCAAGATTCCACATGCCGCCAACGGAAAGATCCTGCAGGCAGCAAGGAAGATCAAAGATCCCAACTAAGACCTGGCACGGCCAGAAAAAGAAGCAAACTCCGGAAAATTTTAAACAAACAGCCTTACTGAGGTGTAAAATTGGCATACAATAAGCTGCACGTATTTAGAGCGTGCAATTTGGTATGTTTCAGTGTGCACTTACATCTGCAGAACTATCAGCATGAAAGATATCCATTACCTTTAGAGGTTTCCTCCCTCGTGCCTTTTGATGTCCCTGTTTTACATCCTGCCCCATCTTTCTCCCATCTCCAGGCAACCAGAGCACTGATCTACTTTCTATTAGTTTGCATTTTCTAGAATTTTATATAAATGGACTCATATAGTATGCACTCCTTTTTTATTTTTTGGCTTATTTTCCTCAGGCAAAATTAATATTGAGATCAACCCTGTTGCTTTTATCGATAGCTTATTCATTAATAGTGATGGATTAGTATTCCTTTTTTCTTTTTCGGCTGTACCACGTGGCTTGTGGGATCTTAGTTCCCTGACCAGGGATTGAACCTGGGCCCTAGGCAGTGAGAGCATGTACTCCTAACCTCTAGACTGTCTGGGAAGTCCTGAGTAGTATTCCCTTTTATAGACACGCATCTGGGTAAAAATCTAGGCACAGGATCATATATTAAGTATTTTGAACTGAACAAGAAATGGCCAGCGTTTTCCAAAGGGGCTGTACCTTTTGGCACTTTCAAAAGCAAAGCATGATCGTGTTTTTTGGTTGTTCTGTATCCTCCTAAGCTGGCAGAGTTTTTTAATTTTCATTTTTCTTTTTTCAGTTTTATTGAGATGTAGATGACATACAGCATTATATAAGTTAAAGATATACACCATAATGATTTGATTTTCATAAAGTGATTATAAGTTAAGTGACCATCTGTCATATCATATAGGTACAAAATTAAAGAAAGAGGAAAAGTGTTTTTCTTGTGATGAGAACTCAGGATTTACTCTTTTACTAACTTTCATAAATATCACACAGCAGTATTAATTATATTTATCATATATATTATATCCTGCTGGGGCAGTCTTTTAAACTCTCAAGTTACTATTATGTACGTAGTAATCTCATTGTGTTTTCAATTTGAATTTCCCCAGTGACTAATGATACTGAGCATCTTATTTTATTTGGTTTCACTGCTTGGCTTGCATAATCTTCATTCCCCAACCAGGGACTGAACTCAAGCCCTAGCAATGAACCACTGGACTGCCAGAGAATTCCCCTAGCATTATTTCATGTGTTTATTTACAATTTGTATATCTTCCTTGGTGAACTCTTTATGTATTTCACTCACTTAAAAAATTGTATTATTTATTTTTTATTATGTTTATTTACTTTTCATTGATTGGTGATTGGTTTACAACGTTGGCTTGATTTTTGTCATACATCAACAAGAGTTAGCCATAGGTGTACGTATGTACCCTCCCTTTTGCACCTCCCTCCCATCTCCCACCCCATCCCACCCCTCTCTGTTG
>SJYW01020293.1:296134-306419 GCA_006410735.1 Raphicerus campestris | reverse complement strand
ACCCCTCCCCCTCCCCCTCCCCCTTGTCCGTAAGTGTTCTCCATGTCTGTGTCTCCATGGCTGCCCTGCGAATAGGTTCATAGTACTAGCTTTCTAGATTCCATATGTGTGTGTTAATACATGACATAAAAGGTTTCTAGTTTATTATCATTTAATGTTGAGAGGTCTTTATACATTCTTTATCTAATTCATGCGTGATTTGCAGGTACTCTGTCCCTGTTTGTGGCTTTTCATTTTCTTAACAGTTTCAAGGAGATATTTCTAATGTTGCGCAGTTAGGTTATGAACTGTTCTTTTCATGGCTCATGTTCTTTTCTCTCTGGCACTCTGCCCTGGTAACTCCAGCCACCTTGCCCTCCCTGGACTCCCTGGACTCCCTGGACTGCCAGCCCGTCTCCTCAGCTCAGGGAGATGGCAGGGTTCTGCCTAGATTTCCTCTCCTAGTACTGAGGCTTGGAGACAGGGTTGCAATCCAGGCAGTAAGTGGGGCTAACAGCAGTGCTTACCGCATTTGTTTCCTGCACTCAGGAATCATGGTCCTTTGATAGCTGATGTCTTAAGTACCCTTGCATTTTTCTTGCCTTTTGTCTGTTTTGTTTGTTTCAGGCAGGTGTGTAAATCTGGTCCCTCAGGCTCTATGTTGGCTGGGAAGCACAAGTTCCCTCACACTCTGCTTGAAAGTTTGATAGAATTCAACTTAAGATATATATTTATTTGGCTGCTCTGGGTCCTAGGTGTGGCACATTGGATCTTTGCTGTAGCATTTGGGATCTCCAGTTGTGGCATATGAACTCTTAGTTGCAGCATGTGGGATCGAGTTTTCTGACCAGGGATCGAACTGGGGCCCCCTGTATTGGGAGTATGTTGTCTTAGCCACTGGACCCCCAGGGAAGTCCCTGAACAGTTATCACTTAATTTGGAAAGCCTGAGTTATAGGCACTCACCTCGCTATCATGGGATATTGGCAGAGTTAGATGAAGGCTCCCAGGAGACAGCAAAGACATGTTGTAGTCTGACTGAGGCTTCCCTGGGAATTTACAAGAACTTCACCTAGGCAACATCAGGAGTGAATCCTGGAGAAGACATGCTGCAGCGCAGTGGGGGGATTGACAGGACAAGAGTAGGAGGCAAGTGTTAGACGTGTGTCAGTTATGTGGTTGGGGAGTACGCTGCTCTGTTTTAATCTGCTTCTCACCTTGGTCTAGCAGTAGGTCAAAGCAGACCGTATCTGTGGAGGAAGAAGTGAGTCCTCAGCTGATCTAGATGGCGTGGCTTAATTGGGGAGAGAGGAATTTTATCAATTCCTGGTCCAGATAGTTCACATCCAGATTATAAGCTAGGTCACCGGTGTAATCCCCGAGTTAGGAAGATCCCCTGGAGGAGGAAAGGGCAACCCATTCCAATATTTTTGCCTGGAGAATCCCATGGACAGAGGAGCCTGGGGGGCTTCAGTCCATGGGGGTCATAAACAGACAAGACTGAACGGCTGAGCAAGAAAGCAGGTTCACCTAGGTATTCAGTCCTCAGGCACAAAGGAAGGAACCAGGGGAGGCAGATCCCGATGAAGCTATCCTGGAGTCGTTTCTTGGGTGACGCTGCTCCAGTTCTGCCTGGTAGCTGTCTGGAGCAGACGCAACAGCCTGGGATCTCCCTGAACCGTCCACCCGAGGACTCTGTTTGCCCGCCTTCTGCAATAGATCTCCTCTGTCCTCTGATTATGACTTCTTCTTCCTTGGTTTGCTCCCTTGCAGGATCCATTCTCCAACAGCTCCTTGAGAAAGCATTCATGGGAGGTAAACTCTGAGATTTTGCACGAAAGTTGTCTTCATTTTACCTTCTAGATACTTTGGCTAGGTGTAGAATTTGAAGTTGAAAATCATTTTTCCCTAAGTGTTTTGAAGATGTTGCTTCACTAACATGCTTTTTTTTTTTCCCCCCCTGGCCATGCCTGTCACACGGGATCATAGTTCCCAGACCAGGCACTGAACCTGCATCCCCCGCTTTGAAAGCTCAGAGTCTTAATCATTGGACTGCCAGGGAACCCTCACTAACTTCTTGATTCCAGTAATGTTATTTAGAAGCCTGAAACTACTGATTCCTGGTCCTTTGTATGTGACCTTCCCCCCGTGAAGCCTGTAGAATCTTCCTCTGACTTCTATGTTCTGGGATTTCACAATGATGAAACTCAGTCTCTACTTCATCTATTGGTCTTGCTTCTTGATCACCCTTTTTCACCTGGAAATTGTATTCTTCAACTCTGGAACATCTTGAATTATTTAGCTGATGATTCTTTCCAATTCATTACCTTTGTTTTCTTTTTCTGGAGTTTCTGTTATTCAAATGATGAACCTACATGCTGCTGCTGCTGCCAAGCCGTGTCAGTTGTGTCTGACTCTGTGCGACCCCATAGATGGCAGCCTACCAGGCTGCCCCTGTCTCTGGGATTCTCCAGGCAAGAACACTGGAGTGGATTGCCTACATGAGTTATCCTCTAATTTTGTCTTCTAGCGTCCATTTCTGTCCTTCATACTTTGTTTTCTCTGAGTTTTCTCCAATTTTATTATTCTTTCTATTGAGTTTTCCATTTCTGTCACTATGTTTCTTTTTGTTTCTTTGAATTATTTCTTATATGGTGTCCTTTTCTTGTTTCATGGAACCAATATCATCTCTTTTCCTTTCGAAATACTAATGATGATTAAGAAATTTTATTTTTTAATATCCTTTCCCTTCATGGCCCGTTTTTCCTTCAAGTTACTTTTTTTTCTTTTAATTCCTCTTGGTTTTGGTCCTTATCTTTCATGTGAGAAACTTTTGTTAGTTGTTTGGCTATTAACTATTTACTATTAACTATTACTCCTTATCAAGAGTAGAGTCTGAAATGGTGACTGGAAGCTTCAACTGTAAGATTGGGTCTTATTGTACCTCAGCCAAGGTTTTACTCAAGAAAGAGCCCAAGACTTACACACAGGAGAGTGATGAAGTGACCCAAAGAAGCAGGAGTGGGGACGCTGGGAGGGAAAATGGCAGAGCACAGTATCAGTGTTAGACATGTGCCGAAGCGACCGGTGCTCTGTTTCACAGCATCTTCTGAGTCCCGTAGAATGTGTCTCAGCTGTCCAATCAGGGAACCAAAGTCTTCAAAGGTATCCCCACAGGTATTATCTTCCCTAGACTTCTGGCTTCACATTCCTCTGCGCTGATGCAGAGTGATTCTATTGACCCAGAGACGTCAAAGCAGCTTTGAGACAGAAAGCAAATTCAGGGACGAGATAGGTCTAGATAGAGATATTATAGGGAACTGGCTCAGGTGACTATGCTGAGAAATCTCATGATGTGTCATTTGTAAACTGGAGGCCGAAAGAACCAGTTGTGTAATTCTAGTCCAAGATTCGGTGGGGGGAGGGGGGGGCGCCAATGGTGTAGTTCCAGTCTGAGTGTAGGAGAAGACAAGTGACCCAGCTCAAAAAAAAAAAAAAAAAAAAATTAGGCAGAGAGTAAATTCTCTTGCCTGTTTTTTGTTCAAACTCTCAACAGATTGGATGAGGCCCAGTATCCGCTCTGCTTTCCTGGTGGCATAGCAGTAAAGAATTCACCTTTCATGCAGGAGACACTTGAGATGCGGGTTTGATCCCTGGGTGGGGAAGATCCCCTGAAGGAGGAAATGCCAGCTGCTCCAGTATTCTTGCCTGGGAAATCCCAAGGACAGAGGAAACTGGAGGGCTACCGTCTACAGGGTCGCCAAGAGTCAGGCATGATTGAGCATCCACGCAGTATCTGCTCAGTCTACCAATTCAGATGGTAATCTCATCCAGGAGTAATTAATATCTGGGCATCTTGTGGCTAGTCAAACTGACACAGGAAACTAACCATCATATTTGCTTGGGAAGCTTTATGGAACTTGATGGAACAGTGGCTATGACTTTGGGTAAAATAACAGCTGAGGTCAAGAGGGCTAGGAAGCAGTGCACAAAAGGTGTCTGATACATTGATTCTGAGCTTTACTGAAGGGTAACCTGGTTGGACTATTGTTAGGAGTTAGGAATGCCCCCTGTGGGCCTTCCTCATAGACCTATTAGATTCCTCAAAAAGAGTCTTCGAATCTCATATCCAAAGGTACATGTCACATTACCAACATTCTGAGAGCCAAATTGGGCTTGTGGGTGTGCCCAGTTGTGTCTGACTGTTGGCAACACGATGGACTGTAGCCAACCAGGCTCCTCCGTCCATGAGATTTCCTGGGAAAGAATACTGGAGTGTGTTGCCATTTCCTTCTTCGGGGCATCTTCCTGATGCAGGGATCAAACCCCTCCGGCCTGGCAAGTGATTCTTTACCACTGAGCCCTTGGGGCAAGATGACTGGAGTCATCTCACTTGCTGAGCATCTGGCCTTCAGATCTCCTGATTTTCAGTGTGGTAGCTAGGCCCTCCGTGTGCCTAGCATCCTTCAGACCAGAGACTCTCTCTTCAGAATAATCTCCAATCTCCTGCTGGGATCAGGGATAGGATGTGAGTTCTAACTGCTTCTCAAACTGCTGTCACTCAGCTCTCTTTATTTTACCCTTCCCCTTCCCACTTAGTCCCAGTGATCCCCGGTTCTGGTTTCTGAGCCTGCGGAGTGTAAGTTAGGCTGGATCTTAGCTTTCTCAGGCCTGCTTAATTTTAAGAAAACCCTCATCCATCTATTTTCCAGCTTTGGAAATTGCATTGCTCTCTTGTGTTCTTTCCCTGATGAGTTTATGAAAAGAAGGAAAGAAGGAAGGAAAGAAAGGGAAAAGAAAAGCTGTTTAATGCAGTTTGGGGATGGAGCAAAATTAGCTGCGTGCATGCTATCTGCCATGTTAGCTTGAAACTGGCTACACATATCTCCTTCCTTTGTGTCCTTCTGCTTTAATTTACATGTCACCTCCCCAGAGAGAACTTCCCTGACCACTCAACCTGTGGTTAGGCCTTCCATCAACATACCTAACTGATGACTACTTGGTATTTTCTTATGTACAGACTTGAGCCCCATTAGAATATAAGCTCCATGAGAACAAGAACCCCAGTCTATGCAGCATCCTCAGTTTCTAAAATAGTACCTAGTGGGACTTCCCTGGTGGTCCAGTGGTTAAGCATCTGCCTTGTAATGCAGGGGACAGGTTGGATTCCTGATTGGGGAACTAGGACCCCACATGATGCAGAGCAACCGAGCCTGCGGAACCACAGCACAGCTACTGAGCCTGAGCCCTCAGAAGCCCCAGTGCCACAACCAGAGAATGCATGCACCGTAGTGAACATCCTGTGTGCTGCAGCTAAGACCTGGCACAGCCAAATCAATGAACAGTTTTTTTAAAAAGGAATAAAGTTAAAAAAAAATAGTACCTGGTACATGGAACAAACAAGAACTGTGTTTGGAAACCTTTCGAGTATCCGAGTTTCTAGCCTGCATGTGATGTACCCTGGGAAAAAGAAAGACTGCCGTGTATGAAGAAGGAGCAGGGTGTATCCAGAAATAAGAGAGGCGCTGCATGTAAGTCACGTGAGTGTGAGCAGCAAGAGAAACTGCAAAGAGCAGGAGCAGAGCTGTGGAATCTGGAAAAGCCTGTACTTGAAAACTCTGCCTCTGACATCAAGGTCATCCTAGGTTTTGATTGAGCCTCTGTGATGAGTTGGGCTGACCCAAGAAGGGAGACACCCCAGGCAGAGATGGATGTGTAGGACAGGACACAAGGCGGGAAGCATGTCTGGCTGGTTCTTCTTTAGTGGCGACCAGAGGAGAGGAGGGCAGAAATGGGAATCAGGCTTGCAGAGCTGCAGGCACGCAAGGGAGCAGCTCTGTCCTGCAGTGCGAGGCCACAGCACATGGGGACCAGGAGCTGCTGCCCATCTTATGTGCCAGGGACCCTTATCATCAGCCAGGGACACTCCAGGGGCCATTCACATTTCTGGAGGTCCTGAGTGTTGTGTGACCTTTATTTCATTAAAAAAAAAAATCAAAAAGGTACAGGTGTTTTGTGCAGCCAATGCAGATGACACAGACACACATTTTTTTTTTTTTTTAAGATTTTTTGGATCTGGACCATTTTCAAAGTCTTTATTGAATCTGTTACAGTACTGGTTCTGCTTTGTGTTTTAATGCTTTGCTTGCGAGGCAAGGGGAATCACAGCTCCCAGACCAGGGAATGAACCCATACCCCTGCATTGGGAGGCAAAGTCTTAACCACTGGATGCCAGGGAAGTCCCCACAAAAACACTTTTTAAAGTTACCTTTCTAACAGTGGCAGCTTTTAGCCCAGGAGACTGAGTTTTTTCCCTTTTCTTTCTTCATTAAAAAGGTAATACCTTCACATGGTTCAAAATTCAAACCTCACGAAAGGATATAGACTACAAAATGCCCTTTCCACTTGATTCTCCACCTTCCTCTCAGGTCTCCTCAGAGATGACCAGTGTAAACAGATCCTTGCATCCTTCCAGAAATATTCTCTGCCCATCCAAGTTTTTTTTTTTGGACAAGATTAAATCGGAACAGATCTACTTAGAGTGGGGAGAGGACTTTCCTCTGAGTAAGTCAGGGCTAAGGGCTGGGTTCTTCATTTTCTCTGGTAAAGAGAGACCGTAGTAATAGGAGCCTGCGGAGGCTGGGGGAGGGAGTGACCTACTCTGGGTTCATTGGCAGATCACTTAGCACGAAAGGAACTGTGGTGGAAGTGGACTGTGGTCAGCCAGGTATCAAGTGCTTTTTTTTAGGACAGAGCTAGTCTAGCTTCCCCGGTGGGTTTTCTTGGTATCTTAGTGGGAAAGACTGAGGGCAGGAGGAGAAGGGGACGACAGAGGGTGAGATGGTTGGATGGCATCACTGACTCGATGGACATGAGTTTGAATGGACTCCGGCAGTTGGTGATGGACAGGGAGGCCTGGCGTGCTGCGGTTCATGGGGTCGCAAAGAGTCGGACATGACTGAGCGACTGAACTGAACTGAATTAGTGGCAGAGAATCAGCCTGCCAATGCTGGAAACACAGGTTCGATTCCTGGGTCAGGAAGATCCCCTGGAGAAGGAAATGGCAACCCATTCCAGTATTTTTGCTTGGAAGAATCCCATGGTCAGAGGAGCGTGGCAGGCTACAGTCCATGGGGTTGCAAGGGTCGGACACGACTTAACAACTAAACCATCACCACCAGTCTAGCTTTAAAGAGGATGGCTAAAGGCAGAGTGTTGATACAGCAAAAGAAATCATGACTGTCATGTGTGAGGTGATAGGGAAAACATTTCCATTGAGTAGATAAGGGCCTTCTCTGAAGAAGATGTTGTATGGAATGTAAACTTGGAAGAAGAAAGCTGTAAGCCATCCAAGATGTATCTTCTTAAAAGGGAGTCACTCCACAAATGAACTGTGAGGATCCACTATTGAACAAGGAGTAAAATAGGAGAGCTAGAGGGACTTCCCTGGTGGTCCAGTAGTTAAGAATCTGCCTGCCAACACAGGGTTCCAATCCTGCTTCTGGAAGATTCCACATGCCGTGGAGCAACTAAGGTGTGTGTGCATGCTAAGTTGCTTCAGTCGTGTCTGACTTTTTGCAAACTTATGGGCTGTGGCCTACCAGGCTCCTCCGTCTATGGGATTCTCCAGGCAAGAATATGGGAGTGGGTTACCATGTCCTCCTCCAGGGGATCTTTCTGACCCAGGGATTGAATCGGAGTCTCTTATGTCTCCTACACTGGCAAGCAACTAAAGCCCAGGTGCCACGCCTACTTAAGCTCATGTGCCTAAAGTGTTGTTCGCTGCAACAGGAGAAGTCACCACAATGAGAAGCCTGAGCACTGCAACCAGAGAGTAGTCCCTGCTTGCTGCAACTACAGACAGCCCACACACAGCAATGAAGACCCAGCACAGCTAAAAACAAAACAAACGAACAAAACCAGAACTAGAGAGCTAGAGTTCCCAGGTGGCATGCCAGGCAATTGATAGCAGCAGGGTGGAGGATGGGGATTAAGGTCTGGGGATTAAGTTAAAATGGATCTGACATCTCCCAATTGGAGGGATGCCCGATTCTGAAAGTGGAACACTTCAATGAAGTAGGGGAGAGAGCACCTGGCAAATCAGACAGCTTCCACAATGGGAGATCCAACTGAACTCATCTGGCAAGGGGGCAGTCTTGGCCAAAAACTGGGAGAGGCAGAAGGGAATGGGTCTGGAGTCAGACTACTGGGCTCAATGCTGATTCTAATATTTCTTAGCAGTGTGTACCTGAGCAAGTTTAACTCCTTGCGTCTGTTTCCTAATAGAGATAATACACAGTGATAATAATAGCCTCTCATAGGGGTGCTGTGTGATCACCTAAATCAACCTCCAATGAGGGCTTAGAAAAATGATGGTACATAGCTTAATGTTTTACAGGCATACCTATTTTTAATAAGGACCTGTTCAGGCCAGTTTTGCTGGCAGAGAAGTACTCCGTGATGAACCAGGACAAGCAGAATCATAGATGGATTTCAGGTAGGGCTAGGAGGGAAAAGGTTGGGGGACGAACAAAGAACACACAAGAACAAATCAGGAAGGATGAAGACAAAAAGTTCAAGTGGGGCTATTTCAGAGAACATAGCCTGCAGCAGGTCTAAAATGTTCAAAGTTAGATCGTGTAAAGGGATATCTCTTGGAAATTAAATAGAGAAAAGCTAAATTTCAGTTAAAGAAGCATTCTTTTTGTGTTCCCTTAGCAGTCCATGGGGTCGCTAAGAGTCAGACACGACTGAGCAACTTCACGTTCACTTTTCACTTTCATGCATTGGAGAAGGAAATGGCAACCCAATCCAGTGTTCTTGCCTGGAGAATCCCAGGGACAGGGGAGCCTGGTGGGCTGCTGTCTATGGGGTCGCACAGAGTCAGCCACGGCTGAGGCGACTTAGCAGCAGCAGCAGAGCTCAAATTACACTGTTAAGGAAAATGGCCAGTTTGCACAGATATAAAGTTAGGAGATTTGAGTTCTAGCCTTAGTTCTGTCCTAAGTAGCTGATGCTGTACTTAATGAACTAACAACTGTATCGTTTTGAAAAGAAGGGACCAGACCTAGTTCCTAGGCCTCGTGAATATTTCACATTCTCTGATTCTAATTCAAGAAAAGAAAACAGGGTCTTAACAGAATTTCTGAGTTGCCCACCTTTCCCCAAGACTCCTTCCCTCAAATAAATCCGTTAAGACTAAGAGCGTCGAGTGTTCCTTTCCTTTTTCCCAGGTTCCTTGCCAAAAGGAGAAAGATTTCTAAAATGCTGGCATTGGGAGAGAGCCACTACTTTTTCTTTTCCCATCCATCTCAGGAAAAGTTTAGGTTTTCAGTTATTCCTCGGTCTGCCAAGAGTTGCTTCCGGATTTAAGTAGCAAGAAGGGGAGAGGGGGGCGGGTAAAGATTTGCTTAAAGGAAGTGAAGCCTGTTTTGCCTGTGTTCTGGAGAAGGTGGTTGGCAGGTAGACCGTGACTGTTCAACACTCCCCTGAAGGGTGGAATCTGGCCCAACCAGGATTAAGAGATACTGATTCACAAGGCCGAGGGACAATGTGCATACTAATACACTGCCTTTCATAAACGGTCAACAAGAAGCTTACAAACTCTCAAATAAGTGGCATCTCAATTAGGATGCTTGGCTAGAGGGATGTGCTAGTTGGAAAATCACTTGACTCTAATTCTTTGACCTTTAGGGAACGATTGGGTTGTTTAGAAGAGAAATCTTGAGTTCTACAGTTGAGGAGAAATGGCCGTTGCCCAAGGGCTATGAACCTGCATCTTGTTTGCCCGTCATCCTGTCAGTCATTTTCCTTTTTTTTTAAAAAAGACAAAAACCTGAAGTCAAAAACACCGAATTCCTAGTTTTTTCCAAGAGCGAAGGCCCCATCTCTAGGACACTGTACTAATAATACTGGCCTTGCCTATTCCGGGCCTGTGACCCCCTATAGTCTTCTCCAAGGGGTCCGCACTGCGGGGCGCAAGCCAACAAACCAGCTCCAAACCAAATGTTCCATCGTCAGCCAATCGCTAGCTGGGACCACTCAAGAAAACCAGAGACACCTACAGAAGGTGAGTGGCATTAAGGCCAGCCTATCCAAGGGGAGGCAGCTGAAGGGGTGGGGTCAGAACTAGCCAATAGTTTCCAAGTGGTTGTTGTTAGGCGGGAGGAAGACGCTTGCGAGCGTGCGTGAGGCCTCTCCCCGGGGTAGGGGGTGGCAGGAAGCTCGAAGAGCCAATGGCCGCGACGGGCGGGCGGTGGCGCGCATGCGTACTACTACCTGGGGCTGCGGGCGGGAGGCGGGGAGGG
>SJYW01020293.1:156407-292758 GCA_006410735.1 Raphicerus campestris | reverse complement strand
CGGCGGAGCTGCTGCCGCCGCCGCAGCCGCCGCCGCAGCGAAGAGGCCATGTTGTGTGGTGTGTGGGGCGGGGGGGAGGAGGAGGAGGGAGTAGAGCCGAGAGAGGAGACGGGAGAGAGACACCACACACACACGGCACAAGATGGCCGGAGAGGCAGCAGCACCCCGAGCTGTCAGGCGTTCCGCCGCGGCCACGGAGCCCGTCGGCCGGCGAGGACCTACTCTCGGGCGGCCAGCAGACCCGCGGGAGCAAAGCGGCCGTGGCTGGGGGGCGAGGCGGGCCGCGCGCCGGGCTGGGAGCCCGCGGCAGAGGCGCCCGGGGCGGCCGGGCCCACGACGCGGAGAGCGTCGCTGCGGCAGCGGCCGCCGAGGCTCCCCGGGGCCCCGGCGGCCCGACCCGTACGGGCGGGAGGCTCGGGCGGGCGCCCTGGCGCGGGAGTCGGGTGCAGGCGACCAGGAGGGGTCGGCCGCGGCGTTCGGACCCGGTGAGTGGCTCCCCGGCTCCTTTTATTGTCCTTTGTCCTTGGGAGGAAAAGCAAAATGTCCTTGAGCGCGCGAGCAGGAGGGGGCGGCGGGCAGGGCCTCGCGGGCCGGCTCTCCCCCGGCGGGGCAGCTCGCTGGTTCTCCGGGCGGGAAGCGCCGCGGGGCTGGGGGCGCGGGGCCCCGCTGCAGACCCCGCGGCGGGCGGGGGCCTTCTCGCTGCCCGGACTGGCCCCGCGGGGAGAGGGGCGGCGGCGGCGGCGACCGTGCGAGGAGAGCCCCCGTCTGTCCTGGTGAGTTATTTTGATATTTAGGGTAAGGAAAAAAGAATCTCCTTTTCGTGTCCTTCCAACTGGGGAGTTTTTTTTAACCCCTTTCCCGTGAGGTGGGAACACATCTTCGTGGTTGAATTTAAAAGAACAATGGAACCCTGACTACGTTTCAACAAAAAATAAAAACTTGTGTTTTTTTTTTTCCCTTTTGGGTGTTGGCTTTTAACTCTTTCCAAGCCGATTTTGAAAACGGCTGCAGTGTTACAGATGAAAAGGTAGTTGCTGCTTGTTCAACCCTTTATTGACGTTAAGGTTGTCTTTTTAAAAATGCAAGTTGGAGGAGTGCTTCTGGTATTTCAAAAATTAAGAAGCCAAGTTTACTATGTCGTCAGGGCTGTTTAATGGAAACAGATTATAGTTACGGTGCTAGACGATGACGTTTGATTAAGGTAGTTTATTTTACTGAGTAATTACGCCAAGATTGTTTGACATTCTGTTGTTTGAACAATGATTAAATCTACTCTTGGGGTACTTTTAAAAAGGTCATAAGGAGCCGTTATACCACACCTGAATGTTAGGAGATACTTGGGTCAGTTCCTAGACTTTTAAAAGTTTTAAGTTCCTCGTTTGATTATTTTAAAAAATGATGTATATCCTCAGAAGCTGTGATCGACAAAACTTTTGCAAAGGAATATTCAGACACCAAATCCCTTTGTGAAGTTACTTTCTCGTAGTGTAAATATTAAAGTAGGATTGCTCGGTAATGGGCGATGAAGAGGAGCCATATTTGTTGCATGCATAAAAATCCAGTTATGCTCAAAATGGAACAGTATTTTAATAGTGTATTATGTTTTTTTAAAAATTTGTAGAGTCCCCTGTACAGTCTAGAAATTTGAAACATTGTCTGAGGGGGAATTTAAGTTTAGTGATTTGAAGACCAAACCACAAATGCACAAACCTTTGTGTATTTTAGAATATATTTGTCTTCGTCCTGCGGTAGGTCTTGTGATGTTGTGGAGGTGAAGATCTACGTAAAAATAGTGTTGGGCATATTTACGTAGTACTTGTAAAAATCACAGGTACTGTTGTATTTTTTAATGTTTCTGAGGGTATTTTTGTTAGTGAAATTGTTTTATTTCCCGAATAGCATTCATATACTGCTACTCGTTACATCAGTTGCGCATATCTTGATTTTACAGACTCTGTTGTTTTAACCGTGTTGGTTTTTCAAATCAACGTTTTTTGAAATTTTTGAACACTGCAAGTCGTTTTATATTAATATTCTGAATCTAGTTTTTCAGAATCCTCTAATTAGCAAAATGCAAAATAATTGCTAGTTGTTTAACCTCATAAGATCTTTTTACATGAGAAATGGGGGAAGGGAGACTGAAAATGTTAGAGAGACCTCAGTTTGAAATTGAATAAAGATCATAGATAGTACATGTTTTAGATTTGCTTAAAGACAAAGCTAATATCCCACTTGGTGCGATCAAATAACTTGTGGTTTAAAAATTTAAAGTAACCAGTAGCCATTTTAACTTATTTCTCCTGGAGTTAATTTTTAATTGTTCATTTCTTGTAAAAGGTAGTTCTAGATGGTAAAGAAAATTTAAGATGATTTCAATCTTTACAAATGGTAAACTTCTTTGTTTTTGTGTATTGCTTAGAATCAAAGGAAAATAAAAATGAAAACAAGGTCATAATCTTAAACCTCGCCAAAGATGAGAATTTTTTCATTTTTAATCTCAGTGCCTTGTCTCTTATATTTATGAGTGCAACCAA
Source organism: Raphicerus campestris (assembly GCA_006410735.1). Lineage (NCBI taxonomy): Eukaryota > Metazoa > Chordata > Mammalia > Artiodactyla > Bovidae > Raphicerus > Raphicerus campestris. The sequence continues at coordinate 290,224 of SJYW01020293.1, read as the reverse complement.
AAGATGAAAACAAAGAATGATACATACTATGATAAATAACTGCAACCTTAAGTGTACAGGTAGCATGTTGATAAGCCATCTTCTTGAATTTATCCAGTGATCATGTCTCTGGAATATTTTCTCATTGTTTCATCACACTGAAACTTTGGCCAAGAATTGTTCAAAAATCAAAACACTGATATTATCTTTTCTTTTTTTTTAAGGTAACTTACAAGATTAAAATTAAATTTGGTTGACGATTCTGAACAAATATGCTGTTTTATTTGAGGTAAGAATGGGTAAATTTTACTACTTTGACATAAAAGTAAGCTTATTAGGTTTTTATTTTCTTTGATAATTTGTATTTTTGATATTGATTATGAGTAAGTATCTGAAATAATTTTACAAAATCTTTAAACCTTTTCATTGAGAAGAAGTATGTGCATAGCTATTGTAACTTAATGTGCCTTTTGAATAGTTTAAAATATTGAAGGTCCTTTAAGCCTTTGTTTAATTTTGGGACCAAGAAAAAGACTGATTATACTTTCAGGAAAACCATAAACCAAAGATATGCTTTTTCTTTTTTGTTGCCTGATATACTGTGCAAACAGTTTTAATCTTTTAATGTTAAATAAGTTCATTGGAAAATTCAATCGTTACTATTCATATTAATATTTTAGAGGAGAATGTTTTAAAAATTAGGGTTTTGTGAGCATAGATTTTAGTTTTTGTTCCTTTCATGAAATAAGAACTTTAAAAACATGTATTTCTACTTGGCTTTTGGTGGTTCCATCAATAAATTGTTTAGAATATTGTTTTCTCCCCCCCCTCCCAAAGGTATGCCATTTTGAAGACTGAGACCATGGAATTTTATCCTTGAGGATAAATCTTTGTGATAGTCTGTATTTTGTATAGCAAGTAAGTAAATGTTTTTACCCAACATATGAAGTCTGATAGCTACCAACATTTGAACAGGAAAATATCAGTAAAGGTTGTCCATGTGACATAGACTGTAGACTTAGTCTCGAAAAAGGGATGAGAAAAAGCCCGTCAAATGCATTTGCTTATATCAAAGCAGTTTTGTGCTAATGTTTATAAACAGTTGACACATGTAATTTATATCAGCTGTGAGACATTCAGTACTTTTCAGTTAAATGGTGATTTAGATTTATGGTTAAATCAGAAGTTGAGTCATCATCTTTACAATCTGAAATGTACATTCTTCAGCCATTTTTTTTGGTGATACAGATTATGTTTTAGAAATGGCGTATAATTTTTGTATCTGCAGATCTTAAAATTCTTAAAAGAACTGCATTTCAAAAATTAAGTAGACCTTTTCATAGTCTAGTTATTATTTAGTGGATTTAAAATAGTCATTTTACCTATTTTTGTGAGTCTTTTTTCCCAAACAGGTAGAAAAATAAGTTATTTTACAGGAAACTAAAATGATGTGACTAGAGACACTTGTTACCTATAGCTTAGTAAGTCTTTAGAGCTTGAAAGGAAGGGATAATTTCAACATGTATATGATCTTTTGATATCCTAAAATTAGATACATGAATTAAATATGTACAGAATTTTCAGGAATAATTTCTTACTCCTTAACACTGAATGTGGAAATTAATGTCAAGTGATATTAGCAAGAGATTTACCAGAGGAAATATGAAATATAATGAGATATCTTGGGAAATTTTAAGAATAGTCAAATAACCAATTAATTTATATAAGGGCAGGTTTGCATTTGTTCTTACAATTCTTGTGTATAATTTATCGTTGGTGTTAGCTTATTCTGTTGATTCAAATTGATAATAGAGGTAATATTTTTATTTCTTTTAATTTAGCTTAATTTTTGCTTTTTGGTCCTTTTGCAGTTTGGTCAAATTTGTGTTTATTACAATGTACAAAAGAAACCAAATGTTAGACCTTTAACAGTAATGTTTTTAAAATGTCATATATGTAGAGTCAAGACATCTTTGATCTCAAGCGTCTTTAATACAAATATCAAAGTTAGGGGTTCCTTGTAAATGATAGGATGTTACTTTGGCATTCAGACGTGCTTGGACACTGTTGAAAAAATTGAAAATTGAGCTTCTTAAGACAAATGTATGTGAAGTTTAGGGTAAGTTTAAGTAGAAATTGGCAGTGACTAATAATGGACTACCAAAGTTGTAATTTGAATCCATAAAATTAAGGGAAAAAAGACTTTAAGATTAAAATGTTAAATGGAGGTTTTAATTTTTTTGTCTAGTATTAATCACTATAAAAATACTTTAAATGATGTAGAAATTCCTAAATTAACATAATGGAGTTCAGTTTTCCTTTTTATCACCAACAAAATAAAAGATTTTAATAAGTCACATTTTAAACAGATCTGCATGTCCTTTGACCTTCATAATAATATGGTCAGTGTTTTGAAGTCTGCTGCTGAGCCAGGCTTGTAAAATTGGCAATATTTCTGGTAGACAAAAAGAATGGATACATGAGAGCAAATAAAAACAAAGATTCCATTCTTTTAAGTTACTATATTTCATAAAAAAATTTTTAGTTTATTACTATTTTCTGTTTCAGTCAAAGTTACAAATACTTAAATATTTGTTTTTATTTTAACATTTTGAGTTCTTGAATCAAAATAACCTGATCAGGTTCAAGATTGAATTCCATTGTGTTTATCATTGTGGCAACTGTTTAAAAAATTCCCTGGAGTTCCACAGAAAATGAAGGAAGCCATGCCCATAGTTAACAAAAGGCTTTCATGAACTCTACTGCATTATAATTAGAGGCTAGATTATATGAAATAGTAATTTTGAATATAAATTTTCTTTCAGGCTTACTTTACTATTGTTTACAGTTTGATTATTTAAAATTTTGGACTGTGGACAACCAATTAAATTGCCTTGTTTACTCTGATTTTCTTCTTTGTTGAGAGGGAAAAAAGATAACTTGGGGATATCTCCATCTTCTCCATTAATGAGAGGTGTGTGAAAGAATGGAAAGAATAACTGATTCAGCAGAGAGAAGACCCAGCTTCTCATGTGAATTAGTTCTATAATCTTGACATTTTATTCACTGGGTTTTAGTCTTCCTCATTTGTATAAAATATTTGGAGTTTTCCAATCTCGTACCAGTTTGCTCTTAAATTGTGTGGTAAAAATAATAGTGTGTCTAATTCTCTTAAACTGGAGAGCAGTTTTTATAATTTTTGCATTGCAAATTGTAGATGTTATTTTGTGTTGAGGTTATTTGAATAACATGAGACCTGGGCCGGTAGTATACTTGACTTTCCTAATTTTGATGGTGGTTTTGTTCCTAAATTGTGTCTGACTCTTTTCGACCCCATGGACTATAGCCTGCTAGGCTCCTCTGTTCTTGGGGTTTCCCAGGCAAGAATTCTGGAGCAGGTTGCCATTTCCTTCTCTAGGGGATCTTCCCGACCCAGGAACCTGCATCTCCTGCATTGGCAAGAGGATTCTTGACCATTGAGCCACCAGGGAAGCTGTTTCTTAATTTTAGGCATTCTAAACTATTAATAGATAGTATAAATGCAGACATAATGGAGAAGTGTCTTTAAAAAATTGAGATTTAGAATGTTGCAATGAAAGCGTTTTGAATTTTTTTCCTAATTATTTCATTAAATAATTTAAATATTAATGTATTTAATGTAATATTTGCAGCTGACCATCATGATTATAAAGCTTACATGCTTGACATAACCTATATAATTTCTCTGAATACAGCTGTATTTCAGAGATAAATATTCTCTTAGTCAGCTACCTTTCCCTTCCAGGTTAAGTGGCTCAGCACACTTAATTGTCAAATTGACTGTTATTTCTGAATATAATTAACCATGACAATTTAAATTCAAGGATATTCTGAACTTTACAAATAAAAACTGTGATTTGAATGTTTATATAACTTCCAAGAACCATGTTTACTTCAACAATTTGATTTATACATTGTGTAAAGCTAGATAATCCACTGTTTTGGAAAACAAGCCCTTGTTTTTTAGTTTATTTGAAATTGAATATTGCCCAAACAAGCAATTATATCCTTAATATATATTACAGAGTAGTTAAAATCATTTTAATTTAGGTTATCAAGCTAAATATTTTGCTTAACTTTAATGGTTTATGAATTGTGAGAGTTTTCTTGACTTTACCACTAGTACCTTATATTTGTGAAAAATTTCTTATATTTCACAATGTTCTCAAGTTTTATTCTTAATTAAGATGTTAGGTGGTTTTGAGGACTTCAAAAGATGACAATCAAATGTAAGAAAAGCACAGATGGTCTAGTGTTAATGTAAGACTACACTAAAGTCATCTTTGCATTTTATTATAAAATGATCAGCAATCATAATATACCTTTAATTTCATATTAAATGAGGATCCTTGTTACTGCAAAGTAATAAAGATAGATAGGAATATGAGCAAAATGATCAAAGTTTGTAGTCTGCTTAAGGTGAACTTAGCTTGTGTTAGTGGCTCAGTTGTGTCTGACTCTGCAACCCCATGGACTGTAGACCGCCAGGCTACACTGTCTATGAAATTTTCCAGGCAAGAATACGGGTGTGGATTGCCATTCTCTTCCAGGGGATCTTCCCAACCCAGGGGTCAATCCCAGGTCTCCATATAAAGGAAGGCTTTGTCAGATTTTGGAGAGGAGATCGAGTGGTAGATTACATTAGTGTCAGTACTCTTTGTGGTGGTGCAAAGTGCAATCCAGCTTCTCATCTGGATTTCATGGAGCACTCTGAACCACATACTTGTATTGGTAGAGAGCTTTTTTTAAATAAGCTGATGAGTTTTCTTTAGACGTTTCTTTCATGGATATTCCCTTAAGTCTTTCCTGCCCTACTCTCAGGGACTAAATCAATTTATTTTACTTGATTGATTTAGGATTTATCTTTGTTCAATAACTGCCTTTTTTATATACTGCTACTGCTAAGTTGCTAAGTGTCCGACTCTGTGCGACCCCATAGATGGCAGCCCACCAGGCTTCCCCGTCCCTGGGATTCCAGGCAAGAGCACTGGAGTGGGTTGCCATTTCCTTCTCCAATGCATGAAAGTGAAAAGTGAAAGTGAAGTCGCTCAGTCATATTCAACCCTCCTCATGGGATTTTCCAAGCAAGAGTACTGGAGTGGGGTGCCATTGCCTTCTCTGGCCTTGTTTATATAAGGTCAGGTTAAATTTGGAAGCTTATAATGCTGTGTTTCTTGTTAATTGCTTCATTTTATTAACTTGTTGGGAGGAAATTTTAGCATCTTGACCTTAGGAAAATTTTTGAAGCAGATGTTTGCAATTGGATATGAATAGTCAAAATGATTAATGAGTTTTGGTAAAGTTACCAGGAACTTGCTTTATAATTTGAAAATTGGAAACCTTGGTGCTGGAAAACATTTAGGTAGCTTAGTTGTTGCTTAAATCTTAAACTTTATTTTACTTTCTAAAAATTCTTAAATTGGTACTTTTTCATAATTGAAGTTTTAAACAAAGCATTTTGGATAGTTCTTGACATTATTTTGATTACTATAATCATACTTTGGCACAGGAGTGATGGGAAAAAGTATATACCTGTATTCTCAAAAATTTACTTGAGATAGAGAAACATTGTCTTCCATGTTGGTGAAGTATTTCAGTCTAACCAGTGAAAAGTATGGGTATGGTATTTTTATCAAGCCACATACTTTAGAGAGGGTTAGCGTTGATGCTGGGAAAAATTGAGGGCAAGAAGAGAAGGGGGCGACTGGATGAGATGGTTGGATGGTATTACCAACTCAATGGACATGAGTTTGAGCAAACTCAGAATGATGGTGATGGACAGAGAAGCCTGGCGTGCTGCAGTTCATGGGTTCACAGAGTCCAGCAAGACTTAGTGATTGAGTAGGTCCATTTAACTAGTAGTAAAGAAAAGTTGGAAATTATGTTTAAGGTTTCTATCCAAGAATAGTGTTGATTAAGGCTCATGATGCTATAGTAATACTGAAGAGTGAGAAGTGTGGCCTTGCCAGGTTGGAAATGGAAGTTTTCCTTTAGAAATGTTGAAAGCAGGTTAGATGAAGGACCAGAAGGTAAAGTGCTTCTGTTCTGTTGAGGAGTGAGGTTGGCTCTGTTAAACAGCTATTTTTAACAACCATGACTGCCTGTTAGGGAGCCCAAATTTTTACCTAGGAAGTTCTTGGGGACTGAGACTTAACATGTGTTTTTATAGTAACATTCTGCAGTTGAAGTTCTGAGCATTCAGATTTAAGATTCTCTGGATCAGAACTTTTGATCTTTTGGAACTGTCTTTATAAATACATGTCTGGTAATTGATTCTGATAAGATGTTGAAATTTCCAAATCTATTTTTGTGTTTCTGCACATAAAATTATATTCCTTTTGTTCTGCAGGAATATGAATCCTGAAGCTGAATTACCTAAGGGGCCTCTACAGTGAAGTGAAATAGATGTTGGTGGAAGCATTTAGTAAGTTTTTACTCAATTTATATGTTTAATCTGTTTTTTAAGTTTAAATATGACTTTGGGAATTTTAAGTAAATGAGTTTATAAAAACAGGGATTTAGTGAGGTTCAAAACAGTACAAACATAAACCCATATGCTGAGATGTGTACCAAGTTTATTAAAATCTTATTAATTTACTCCAACCTTTTATTATTCTGCTTTTTTAACTTTGGTTCAGGCAAAGTTTAAATGGCAAGAAATCATATTTGAAGGTGCTTTTTAATACTATACCTAGGACTTCTCTGATGGTCCAGTGGTTAAGACTGGGCTTCCACTGCAGTGTGTGAGGGCTCAGGAAATACAGAGGCCAGATGCACAGTGCAGCCAAAATAAAAAACCTGTACCCTAGATCTAGGTGTTTGTAAGCTGCCCTCTGTTTTTATAAATAAAACTTTATTAGAACACAGCTATGCTGATTGATTCATTTACACATTTTCTGTGTCTACTTTTAGAGCTACTGAGTAGAGAGTAGTTGTAGCTAATGGCCACAAACCATTGAATACTTAGTATCTTGTCCTGTAAGGAAACCTAGCTTATTCTGGATCCTTGTTTTTTGTCAGCTTTACATATATAGAACTCAAAAGACCTTGGATTCTCTTGGTAATAGAGCATACTTTTTACTGGATTTCATTGTTACTAATTCAGATAAATGAAGTAATCATGAGCTTTCCTTAAACTTGAAAGCCCAGCAAAAAGTTCTTTTTACACTGGGGTGTTGCCTTGATAGTGTAGAAGGTTTGGTTACTACTATGGAATTTCTAACTCACCATCTGAGAAATAGTGGGAAAAGAGTGGTGAGACTGTATAAATGAATTTGGATGAATTCTCAAATGGATATGTTTAATTTTGACAAAAGTTTTTAGTATGATAATTATTTAGTAATTGTTTTATTGAAAGGTTTTTGAATCACATTTGCGTATCTAGATTCTATATGATAATCTTTGTTTCTCATTATTGTTTGAACCTCTATTATATAAATGGTGACTAGGACCTGTAAAATAGTGAATTTTTTTTTTTTAATGGGGGGTGGTGAGGACAAAGATGAAAACTTACCTAATATAGTATAATTTATTGACTTCATGCCTTCTATTTTAATTGTCTGGCACATAGTGGGTGCTCAGTAAATACTTGTTAATTTAATGTATATAGTTGCTGTTAAACGTTTGTCAACTAGTATTTTGAGTCTAAACTAGAAATGAAGGGAGGTTCATTATTAAGTTTATAATGCTTTATAGCAACTTTTAGATATGCTTTGAAAACTAAACTTTGACTCAGTAAAAGCTTAAAAGTTACAAGAAACCACAACTTTAAATCTTTCATGAACATGTAGTCAACTTTTAAACTAATAGGGATACTGGGGAAGATCTGATAATAAAACTTTTAAGTAAGATGATTTTCTTAGCCCTCATAGTTGAACAGCATAGTTTAACACTGTGAACAACAGCTGGCTGCTTTTGTTTGTTGAATGCTCACCTTATTTAGGACCCAGACTTGTTGATATATTTTAATCCTATAGAGGAGTCAAGCTGTTTTTGGTAATAAGACAGAATATGTGAATTCACTATTAAATATTTTCAAATTTAAAGGCTGTGCAAAGAAGATTGGAATTATGACATAAGTACCAAGAAGATTAATTATGTGATAATGATCAATTTCTTCCTACTGTGATTTTGTACCCATTTGTCCCACTGGTTTTGCATTAAGTCTTTGAATTTTAACAAATTGTAGCATTTATTAGACCCACTTGTTTAAAAAATTGAGTCATTCATCATTTTCTTTGTGCTCTTCCATGTCCCCCACATTTTTTGTTGCTTTTAAAATGAGGTTTTGCTAAGAAGTAGAGGTAAGGAAATGGCTTATTTTAGGGGAACCTCTCTTAAAACACATCAGTAATGAATCACTTGCTTGCATTTCAACTAACAACTCATTTTAAAGTATCCCAATATTTTTTTAAACAAATTGACTGAATTAGAATTTAAAACTTTCTTGTTCAATATTATGTTTTTAATTTCTGGCTGTACAGTATTTGGGGATTTTAAGAGATAGTAGGTACTTACTACCTTCTTACCATAAAAGTTTGTCTAGAACTGACTTAGAACAAGCAATTAAAAACAAAAAAGGTATAAGTGACCGTTACTGTGGGAAAATTCTCGTAACTTTTCATAGTATTAGCTTGAAGCTTGTATGTTTGATGATGGAATTTTGGGTCAAACCATCATCTCTCTTCACTATGTTTGCAGTAGTCCACAAATTACTGAAAAGATATGGAGTAGTAGAGCTTTAATACTAAACCCTATTCAGTTTTCTGTACTGATCTTATTTTAATGCAACATTAGCATTGTGTTAGTCACTTAGTCACCTTAGACTCTTTGTGATCCCATGGACTGTAGCCTACCAGGCTCCTCTGTCCGTGAAATTCTCCAAGCCAGAATACCTGAGTGGGTTGCCATTTCCTTCTCCAAATGTGACATTTAATTCTCTTTAAAGCAGAAATTGTTTTTGTCTTTTAAATAGTTGACCCCAGGACCCTATAGATTTTTCAGAGATACCGTGACCGTTGGAATATAAATTGTTTGATTCATAAAGGTTAGTTTGTAGGTCCTCAGGTACTTTGGTTACTCTGGTATATTGGAGTAATAACTAATATTTATTGAGGTCATCCTATATGCCAGGTAATGTAAAAGCTATAAATGTTAATCTTCACCACTACTGCTACATAAGGTAGGTACTACTGTTACTTCTGTTTTACAGATGAAGAACTGGTTACCAATGAACTAGTTACCAATGAAATTTCCAGGCTCAACTCATGCATACCTTTTCACTTTTTTAACTTCACTTATTTGCAAATTTAATTTTTTAAAAAAATTGAAATTCCATGAAATTAAATGGCTCATACTGAAATCCTTGACTATTAAGTGCTTTGAATGCTTGACTTAGCTCTTGCTTATTAACAGAATGCTCACTTTCTGGCTTTTGATTGGCTTCATAGGAATGCCGATTGATCATGNAGTTGCTGTTAAACGTTTGTCAACTAGTATTTTGAGTCTAAACTAGAAATGAAGGGAGGTTCATTATTAAGTTTATAATGCTTTATAGCAACTTTTAGATATGCTTTGAAAACTAAACTTTGACTCAGTAAAAGCTTAAAAGTTACAAGAAACCACAACTTTAAATCTTTCATGAACATGTAGTCAACTTTTAAACTAATAGGGATACTGGGGAAGATCTGATAATAAAACTTTTAAGTAAGATGATTTTCTTAGCCCTCATAGTTGAACAGCATAGTTTAACACTGTGAACAACAGCTGGCTGCTTTTGTTTGTTGAATGCTCACCTTATTTAGGACCCAGACTTGTTGATATATTTTAATCCTATAGAGGAGTCAAGCTGTTTTTGGTAATAAGACAGAATATGTGAATTCACTATTAAATATTTTCAAATTTAAAGGCTGTGCAAAGAAGATTGGAATTATGACATAAGTACCAAGAAGATTAATTATGTGATAATGATCAATTTCTTCCTACTGTGATTTTGTACCCATTTGTCCCACTGGTTTTGCATTAAGTCTTTGAATTTTAACAAATTGTAGCATTTATTAGACCCACTTGTTTAAAAAATTGAGTCATTCATCATTTTCTTTGTGCTCTTCCATGTCCCCCACATTTTTTGTTGCTTTTAAAATGAGGTTTTGCTAAGAAGTAGAGGTAAGGAAATGGCTTATTTTAGGGGAACCTCTCTTAAAACACATCAGTAATGAATCACTTGCTTGCATTTCAACTAACAACTCATTTTAAAGTATCCCAATATTTTTTTAAACAAATTGACTGAATTAGAATTTAAAACTTTCTTGTTCAATATTATGTTTTTAATTTCTGGCTGTACAGTATTTGGGGATTTTAAGAGATAGTAGGTACTTACTACCTTCTTACCATAAAAGTTTGTCTAGAACTGACTTAGAACAAGCAATTAAAAACAAAAAAGGTATAAGTGACCGTTACTGTGGGAAAATTCTCGTAACTTTTCATAGTATTAGCTTGAAGCTTGTATGTTTGATGATGGAATTTTGGGTCAAACCATCATCTCTCTTCACTATGTTTGCAGTAGTCCACAAATTACTGAAAAGATATGGAGTAGTAGAGCTTTAATACTAAACCCTATTCAGTTTTCTGTACTGATCTTATTTTAATGCAACATTAGCATTGTGTTAGTCACTTAGTCACCTTAGACTCTTTGTGATCCCATGGACTGTAGCCTACCAGGCTCCTCTGTCCGTGAAATTCTCCAAGCCAGAATACCTGAGTGGGTTGCCATTTCCTTCTCCAAATGTGACATTTAATTCTCTTTAAAGCAGAAATTGTTTTTGTCTTTTAAATAGTTGACCCCAGGACCCTATAGATTTTTCAGAGATACCGTGACCGTTGGAATATAAATTGTTTGATTCATAAAGGTTAGTTTGTAGGTCCTCAGGTACTTTGGTTACTCTGGTATATTGGAGTAATAACTAATATTTATTGAGGTCATCCTATATGCCAGGTAATGTAAAAGCTATAAATGTTAATCTTCACCACTACTGCTACATAAGGTAGGTACTACTGTTACTTCTGTTTTACAGATGAAGAACTGGTTACCAATGAACTAGTTACCAATGAAATTTCCAGGCTCAACTCATGCATACCTTTTCACTTTTTTAACTTCACTTATTTGCAAATTTAATTTTTTAAAAAAATTGAAATTCCATGAAATTAAATGGCTCATACTGAAATCCTTGACTATTAAGTGCTTTGAATGCTTGACTTAGCTCTTGCTTATTAACAGAATGCTCACTTTCTGGCTTTTGATTGGCTTCATAGGAATGCCGATTGATCATGCCTTTTCTAGTACCGATCTTTTTCTTCATCCCACTCCCCCCCCCCCCCCAACTTTTTACCATCTTAAATATGACGACAGTATATATGATAGCACAACCAATATGCTAGTATTTTTTAATCTGTTTTTGTCACACAAGATGATGTATTTTGTTATTTAATTTTGATAATGATTTTAATATCATTTGACTTCTTTGTGAATCTTTATGGTTTTAATGTTTTTTAAATAAGGCTTTAATATTTTACATAGTGTCAAGAATGGATTTTGCCTCTTGCCTTGTGGCAGGAGAGTATGAAGCACTGAGTTTATCACTTATTGCACTTGATTGAATAAATTGCACCTATTGCTATTGTAATGATTGTAACTCGATATCAATGCATTAATGTCATTGTTCATCATAACAGTATTTACATTCCAAACTTCATTTAGAGCTTGATTCTTCATTGTAACAGAGTTTGAGAAATTGGTTTATAATTCACTAATCAAGAGGAATGAAGGTTTTTATCTTTTTACTTTAATATAGAGATATATGTCCCTTAATTTTAAGGAATGCACAATTCAAGTGGAAGCTATTTTACTGATCTGGGAAATAAATGAGTTATTTTTAGTTTTCCTTAGGCTGGAGAGAGATCGGCAAAAACATTTGGGAGAAATATCTTTCGTTTGGTGTTTATTGATATTTGTGACACTCATTTTCAGTATCTGTTTAATGAGTGGTGATATCTCTTGGTTAATCATGTGATTTATTCAGTAGATTTTTGTACTGTATATAGTAGACAACAGCAACAATGAATCCTTATAGTTTTGGAAGGAATGTATTAACTACCTAATGAGCAAAAAATGCCCTTGTATTTAATAGCTTCCAAGTCAGTCATCCAGACTTTANCGAGATGTGTATAAGAGACAGATATAGTAGACAACAGCAACAATGAATCCTTATAGTTTTGGAAGGAATGTATTAACTACCTAATGAGCAAAAAATGCCCTTGTATTTAATAGCTTCCAAGTCAGTCATCCAGACTTTATTGCTATAAATTTAGTTTGAGAGCTGCAAAATTTATACAGAAGATCAGAGTTAAAGCTTATTTTTCTAGTTAATGTTTGATCATGATGAATTTGGGCCATTTATTTAATGGTAAAATCCCCTGACTTCCCTTAATTCCTTTAGTTCAAATTATTTAAGCAATTTTTTTTTAAAATGAGGAATATTTGATGTTTTTGAAATGAGAATTTTATTTGTATTGAATTTGAAATCTGATACATCAAATAAGACAGGCAGACACCCTGCATTTTGATCATTTTGTTTTCTAGTGTCTGTATGTTTCTTGCATTCTCATGTATGTAGGTCAAGATTATCTGTGTCCATTTGTGTTACCTATGCAAAATTAAGATCTGGTGCACCAGAAAACTGCTATGATCCACTGCTTTTTTTTTTTTTTTTNTAATGTTTTTTAAATAAGGCTTTAATATTTTACATAGTGTCAAGAATGGATTTTGCCTCTTGCCTTGTGGCAGGAGAGTATGAAGCACTGAGTTTATCACTTATTGCACTTGATTGAATAAATTGCACCTATTGCTATTGTAATGATTGTAACTCGATATCAATGCATTAATGTCATTGTTCATCATAACAGTATTTACATTCCAAACTTCATTTAGAGCTTGATTCTTCATTGTAACAGAGTTTGAGAAATTGGTTTATAATTCACTAATCAAGAGGAATGAAGGTTTTTATCTTTTTACTTTAATATAGAGATATATGTCCCTTAATTTTAAGGAATGCACAATTCAAGTGGAAGCTATTTTACTGATCTGGGAAATAAATGAGTTATTTTTAGTTTTCCTTAGGCTGGAGAGAGATCGGCAAAAACATTTGGGAGAAATATCTTTCGTTTGGTGTTTATTGATATTTGTGACACTCATTTTCAGTATCTGTTTAATGAGTGGTGATATCTCTTGGTTAATCATGTGATTTATTCAGTAGATTTTTGTACTGTATATAGTAGACAACAGCAACAATGAATCCTTATAGTTTTGGAAGGAATGTATTAACTACCTAATGAGCAAAAAATGCCCTTGTATTTAATAGCTTCCAAGTCAGTCATCCAGACTTTATTGCTATAAATTTAGTTTGAGAGCTGCAAAATTTATACAGAAGATCAGAGTTAAAGCTTATTTTTCTAGTTAATGTTTGATCATGATGAATTTGGGCCATTTATTTAATGGTAAAATCCCCTGACTTCCCTTAATTCCTTTAGTTCAAATTATTTAAGCAATTTTTTTTTAAAATGAGGAATATTTGATGTTTTTGAAATGAGAATTTTATTTGTATTGAATTTGAAATCTGATACATCAAATAAGACAGGCAGACACCCTGCATTTTGATCATTTTGTTTTCTAGTGTCTGTATGTTTCTTGCATTCTCATGTATGTAGGTCAAGATTATCTGTGTCCATTTGTGTTACCTATGCAAAATTAAGATCTGGTGCACCAGAAAACTGCTATGATCCACTGCTTTTTTTTTTTTTTTTTCTTTTTTAAATTCTTTAAGATTCTTTTCCGTATTTAGTTTTATTTGAAGAAGCTTGGAAAGTTTTCTGCATTGAGATTTAGAATCCATAGTGTTGCTGTACTTTAGCTTTCCAGAATTGTTGGGTTTGAATTTTTGTTTCCATTTCTCATGTAGATAGTATAACAACATTTAACTATTAAAAATGTGACTCTTCACTGCCACATTTTTATGGTTCCTCTGTATCTGTGACAGTAAAGGAATTTTGTTACTGGTGTGCTGTTTTTGCCATCCTTCTCAAAGGAGAAGTTGTCTGTGCAGCACATGCAACTTAATACAATTTTAGAGTTTAAAGTTGTTACAAAATTATTAAAGCATATGTATGGTAAGCTTATCTTCAAGGTGGGTAGATGTTGTCTGTTTGAAGGAATATGATTGTTGATATTCCAACAGCATTTTTTTTTCTTTTAATGTTTTCATCAAGCACCCAGTCAGCTTGAAGAGTCTCAAATGGACCCTACCACTGAGAAATCAAGATGGCAGTCCACTATGGGGAATTGAGAAAAATGGATTAATACAAGAGTGCTGTGATAATATACAACCAAGACAGGGTTCTTTTAACATGGATTTCATGAAATGAATGAAGATATAGGTTTCTTAACAGCACAAATGGACATTGAATTTGACTTTCTAGAGACTTTTTGTATCATTAATATTTTTTACATTTGGAGAAAAAGATGGCACATTATTAACAGATGATAGTTTGTATGCCTGGAATTTTTTCAGTTTGATTTGTATGAGTATGACCTTGTGGAATGTTAACTTTAATAAAATTTCTAACACTTTAAAATTTCTCAGTTTGGGTTTTTTTTTTTTTTAAGCTCATGTTTCATTAAATACTCAGTGTCGCCTTAAATAACACTTTGACCTTTACATTTGCCCAGCAGTCAAGTGTACTGAATAAAGCTGATAAAATGGAAATGGTGTGCTGGAAAATATTTTACTTGGTTGATTAAGATTTGTCTTTTTACAAAGTTGTGGAAATTTATTTGTGACTTAAAAAATGGTTGTTCAGGTAAAATACTATTTTATACTTATTTAAAGCATCTTGCTTAACCAGTGGGTCAAAGACATTTGATTTGCTGTGAGACTTTAATGAACTTTAAATAAAAAATGCCTTTTGCTTCAAAATTCAGCATGAATGATATTTTTCTGAATTAGTATATTTTGATGGAAATGGTCCCTTTACCTATGCTTATTAAATATTATAAATAAAACATCTTGTTGAATATCTAAATTAAACTGAATCCTCCTTTTGGCCTAATGGTTAATATTAGGTGAAGAGGTGTTGGTTTTATAGGAAGGTCCTTAGGGTATTCTCAGAAGAACTTAACATTTTGGTGTCAATAATGTCTACAATAGATTTTATAAGATAAGGTTGCTTACACTATGTCATTGATAACTTTTGTTTGAGTTCTGGGTGAATGCTGCAGTTTCATTCATTGATAATCAGTTAAAATTATTTTCAGTTACTATCATGGGGGGTGGCCAGACTTATAAATGAGTTGTTGATTATATTTTCCCATTATATAGAGAACAAATGATAGTTCAGCTTTTGTTTTTTGTTTTGGTGAGAAATGTTAAATCACATCATGTTTGTAATTAATGTCAAATACCAGGATATACAAGTCAGTGATCAATAGAAATGTTGTATTCATGGTCATTGGCTGATTTGAGTTGGTTGGTTTATATAGATCAAAAGTGGAATTTTGGATTTTGATTTTGGTACAAAATTACCTTTTGTAGAAAGTGTGGAATTGACTGGGTTTTGGTTGTGGATTTTACATTTACCTGGGTGCAAATTATTGCTTTTGTTGAGTATAAATCTAAAGCTGGCTTCTCAGTGAGGGAAGGGTGTTGTTCTGGCAGATAACGTTGAGTAAGGAAAGTTGATTATTTTTGGATGTGTGAATGTTTTCTTGGGGTGCTTGTTGAGAAAGTTGAATAATTTGGTTTTGGCATTAGTGATTTTATGTTGATGTCATGGTTTTGATAATGTAGGAGATTTGCCCTGTGATATTACTTTGGTAACTTTTCCATCAGATATGACAGATTGTTACTAGTTTACCATTGTTGAAATGGGTATATACTTAGAATTTGATTTGAAATACAAAGGAATGGTTGAAATACATGTGTTGGTTTTGGAGGTGGAGTTTCTTGGGTTTGTTTTTTCATTTGTAGTTTTCATGCTCTTGAATTTAATAGCATTGTTTTTGCCTGAATCAGTATGGTATGAGAATTTTGGGGGTATGGTTTTGGCAGGGTTGTATAATGGGTTAAAGAATCTTGTGAAAATACAAAGAAAAGTTGAGATTTTTGAATAAAAATTAATTGCATTAATTTTTGCCCTAAAGCAACTGAACACTAGGGAGGCGCTCTTGTGCCCCTTCCTTTCAGTTGGTATGGAAAATTCCCCCTTAAACTTAATCCTTAGATAATTTTTTGGCTTCATAAGGAAGGCAAAACTTGAATTTTAATTTATGAAATTGAGGTTTTGCTTTTATTTAGAAACCATTTTACCATGGTGGGGGTAGTTTTTTAAAAGATTAGTACTTAAGCTGAGCTTTATATTCTCCTAAGAATTATCCCTTTTTCAAAATGGCTTGATAAAACACGACTTCCTGTCCAGAGAGGAAGTTATTTTAGCTCAAGGACTGAAATATTTAGCAGATCTTTAGACAAAAGGAACAAATTACATTTCTCTCTGGCTTAAAAAGGGTGTTTGAGCCAGAGGGGGTTAAGAAACCCTCCCCCCTCCGCCTGATGGGGTGGTCTGGAGGGGCAGGGAGGGATGGGGGTAGGGGTCCTTAGGCTCCCTGGGATGGAGGATCTTTTTTTTTTTTTTTGGTGGAGATGAAGGGGTGGGTCTATGGTACATCACCTGAGTTGTGGGGTAAATGTAGAGAGTGTCAATCAAAGGCAGAGCTCAGAGCTGGGAAGGAGGCTCTAGATGGCGGCTGTGCCTTAGAGAGAGCGCGCTCAGCTCCCAGCCTTCGCCTCACTTTACGCAACTTTCCCTAACTTTTGGGCAGCCTCAGGGGGCCCCCGCAGCCCCCTGCCTCTCCTAGTGACTTACTGGGGTCGATTCGAACCTTTTTTAGGGAGAAAAGCAGCTTTGGGGAGCTTTCTTTTCGTGCCTTGTTGGAAAGAAGCAGCCGTACTGAGAGCCCAGGTCGTTGTTTTTTCCAGCTTAGAAGCCATGGCGCACCTCCATTTTTGTGCGCTCTCCTAATGAGGTTTTTTTTCTTCCGGACTCGTTTCAGGATTAATTGTTGCTTTATTTTTTTGAACAGTTAACATTATTTGAGGGTTATACTATTTATTTTTTGCTTTTTAACGGAGAATTTCGTTTTTATTTTTAATTATTTGGGATCTGTTATTTTTCTACTAGATAGGACTCTTGCTTTGGACCTACTACATGGATCAGGTAAGTCCACGATCATTAGTGGTAATTTAAAAGATTTACATGTTTAAGTTTGCTCTGTTTTCTGTAAATATGTGAAATTCCTGGATGACGCAATAAGATACAGAGATTGTTATTTGTATCCAGTGTGTTACTTTGAGAAACTTTGCTTATTGATAGTGATGATTCCCTCTGTTCGGTTTATCATGTTTTTTCTTTTTTAAAGGAAAAAATAGAAATACTTTGTTTTTGGTGCTTACCGCCGTTGTGTTATAACAATATCGTTACATAGTCAGGACTTTGTTCCTGATAATAAAAGCCATCGATAGAAGCTGGGACCTTACCTTTCTTTCAACTTTTGACAGTAAATACCTGGGCACAGGACTTCAAAGCAAACACAGATTCCCCCTCCCCCTTAATATTTAAGACTTAAAAGATGATGAGAAATAAGGACAAAAGCCAAGAGGAGGACAGTTCGCTACACAGCAATGCATCGAGGTATGAGCTATCAACTTTCTTCCTTTTTTCTTTTTTTTGGGGAAACCTCAGCTTACATTGTTTACCTTGACAGACAAGGATAGCTGTCTGTTTTATTTTAAGTATTTTACTAATTTGAGTTCGTTTTTTAAAGCGTGACCTTGAGATTGCTAATATGCCACACCCTAATTTTTTGGTAGCAATTTATGAAAGTTAAGTTGTGACTTAAGGCCTCTTACAGCAGTCAAAAGGTAAGGTACCTTTATTCAAGGGGGCCTTTCCTGCAAACCACAGGTTTTTTGACAGTAAATTTCAGTTTTTAGGTTTTCGTGCTATGGGAAAATGACCTTGTCGGTTTAGCCATTGCTGCATTGCACCATTTTACATACAAGGCAAATTTTTTCTTTGAAGAATCTAGGATACCCAAACTAGTAACTGAAGGCCATAGAGGAGCCTTGTGGTAGTAAATTGTAGTAAATAGACATTTGAGAAAGTTATATGAATGAAAAAATGGACATTTTAAAATGAAATTTCAAAAAGGACTCTTTGACTGATACCTCTCAGTTTATATTTTTATTTGACTCTATGTTTCTTTTGATACTGTTGACATTTTAGGAAATTTTGATAAGATTTAATCAAAACCTTTACTCGATGGTTACAGTTCCTGCATTTATGAAATCAAACCTGTGATCACAGAAATCTTGGAGCACGATTAATATGCTTCGGTTTTGTGTGTGTTACTGTGATTCTAATTGTTTATTTTATATTTAAAAATACTTTAAGGTTTGCATTTGTATGCTTATATTTTGACAATTTTCTCTGGTTGATAGATGTAGTATTTTATCCTCATTTTAGTTGTAGCTGCTTTAAATTTATTGATTTATTTCGACAGAGTCGTCTGGAATGCTTTATCTTCTGAAGCTTACAAATGTTACTGTTTGTTCAGATCATGATTTGTTTCACATTTGTTGGAGTTCACCATATTAGTGACTAAGTAATAAAGCCTCTAAGATATTTTGTTGTATGAAAATCCTCTAAGATGTTTTGTTGTATCATCTGTATATTAATTTTCTAAAGTATGTATGAATATATTTCTTGATGTGTGTTCTATGAACTGCCACATTACAATTTTAAATTAATGTATTTAACAAGAATCTGATTGGTTTATATGAATTTTTTCCCTCCCCAGTTTGCATTTACTTTTATAATTTTTTATAAACAATATATATTACTAGGTTAGTGATTTGAAAGTTTTGAACATGGTTTATTTCTAATGTTGAACTGTTATTTGTGTTATAAGTCTTAAAATATTTTCACCCTTGCTTTGAAAAATACCTTTCCAAATTATTTTGCAAATTGAACTGTCACACAGTTTGGATTGCTGTCTTTGAAACTGAATTACCCATGTAATTATCTAGGCAAGATTTAGGACTGAAAACTCTACTGATTCTAAACTGATTTTTCTGAAAAGTGATGGTGACTTGAATACATAGGAATCCCCAGGAATCTTTGACAAATTATTAAAGATTCAATACCTAAAATTGGTACTCCCTTGAGTGTATGATTTGCATATCACATGGGTTTTGGCTTTCTCATGCAAGGTTTGTGGTTAATGTCATTGATCAGATTCTGCTTTCTAATTAAAAAAAAAGTGGTTTAGTTATTCTTTGAATAATTTGACCTGGAAAACGACATGCAGGTGGCCATGCATTTGTCTTCTGGTTATGGGGTTGCAGCTTAACTAATAGCATGCACTGTACTTTTCAATGTTTTGTCAAGTATATTTTGATTCATACACCAGATGAGTGTCAAATATTTGAGACACTTTGAAAAGAAGATGGAGTTTTAAATTACTGTTCCCCCTAAATTGCATACTAATACATGTACATAATTATGACATCACTTCCTTTTAAAATTGTAAAGCTAAGAGAATGTTAGTGATGTTTTATTGTAGTAAATTGTTATTTTTAAGTGAGCTAAAACTAACTTAGCATAGCTAGTATTTGGTTCCTTAATACTTCAGAATTTCTCCATAAGGACCTAGTTTCAATGGCACAAAGTCTAGTGTTTGGGGAATATTAGAAAAGTCACTTTTGCAGCCTGAGCCATCAGAGGAAGGGAGGAGTTTGCAGGTCAAGTAAACTTTTTGGTCTGAAATTACTTTAGGACCTGGGAGAATTGAATGTGAACTGGTATTTTCCTGTTTGGGGAAATAATGGCAATACTTAATAGTCATTATGTAACTTTGTTACTCTTTTGAAGTTAATGCTTAAGTATAATGTTACACTTTGTGTATCATGGTTTTTGAAGGTTAAAAGTTCACTTTCAAAAATGTTTTGATTTGGTATATAAGTTTTAAGTATTTGAAACAAAGTTTTAGGGATGGACAGAGAAATGATAACACAAAATAATTCGCAGTGGAGGTGACTTCAGTAATACCAAATAATGGGAAGGGAAGGGAAAGTGAGTGCAAGTGTGCTCACAAAGAGCTCTGTGTTCTAGGACGCTGCGTTTTGATTTTATCATAAAAGTTTATTAAAATTTATCTCCAAACCCTCTGCCTTTGAGCCAGATTTATTTTGATAAGCTGAGCTGCGGGCAAAATCTGCTTTTTAAATCAGCCTTTTAGTTGTTACTCTTAAAAGGCTGCTGATGGTTAGAAATTGGCATAATGCAGTTGCTTGTGAACTGAAACGGAGTTTTTTAAGTGGCAGCCATTTTATGATGCTGATAATTCTTAAGAGTCCGGATTTTTTTTGAGAAGACTGAAAATAAAGCAAATTAAAACCCGAATTACCAAAACATCTGCCCCTCTTCCCCCTTTTCGTTCTTTGATACTGAAATAAAGGGCAGCTTGGTAGTTAGCGCAGGCAGCAGCTCTGAGTCCTTGGCATCTTGGTGCAGGTCCAGCTCAGTCACAAAATGGCTGTTCCTTTGTGCCGCAGCGCTGACAGACATACTGCATTGCACTGTGTACTCGCCAAACAGCAGGAAGTTGCCGTGCGGAGTTCAAAGGCCGGCCGGCGCCGGCGCCGACTGCTGATTGGCTGTGCGCGCGCCTGGCAACAGCGGGTCAACAGCGGCGGCCTTCGGGCAGGCTCCGCCCTGTGACGTCAGGTCCCTCGCCACAGGGAGGAGCGTACGCAATGACGTTAGGTTGCGTGCGCAGCCTGGGTCGTTCTTTTTCGCGGAACCAGCCGCCCGCTGAGGGGCACGGGGGTGGGGAGGGGCAGGGACGCTGGCTGGGACTTTCCGGTGGGCGGCCTGTCCCGGCGACGTCCTCCGCCCTGTCCGTGGCTGTCTCCACCCTGTGGCGTGTGTTCTTTTCCCAACCCTAGGAATAGTTTTCCTGATTTAGAAGCGGCTTCTGCTTTTGGAGAAAGTGAAGGGCCTGCGTGTTTTACAATTTTCGTTTTCCTTTCTCATATCCTAGAGGGTTTTTTTTCTCTCTCGTGCGTGTGTGTTTCCTATGAAATTAGTGAGTTTGTAACCATTGACCAGAAGCGTTTCACCGTTGAGACATTTTAATGGAAAGTTGTTAATGGTGTTACAGCTGCTGTTTAACACATGGCTCATAAACAAAGGGAAGATTATTTGAACTTGTCCCCGTGCATTTTTACTTGGTACCAAACATTTTCTCAATTGACGTTTGATGGAGAAAAACTCAGGTCAGTATGTGCAAAGTGATTTATTTTTAAGGGATAATTAGGTAGAAAATAGCAAGAGTTTTTTCACCTTGGTAACTATTAAGTCTACTAATAACTAGGTTAACAAACGAATACATCAATAGCCGTTCATTACTATAAACAAATGTTAGGAGACAAGTCTTTATAAGTGTTAGAGCAGTTGCTAAAGAATAGTGACTCCCGAAGCATGTGCAGTGGTGGAATTCCTTGGTGAAATCTTAGGAAACTTTACCTGTTCTGGAAGTTTTAATTCAGTCCTGGTAAACTTGTTAAAATGTTAAAATATTACAATGATGCTCATGGTCTGCCTTGTTAGTAACCCTTGCAAGGATTTCTGGTTAAAAAAATAATCATAGCTTACCAACCATGACTATAGTCACAAGTAATGACTTTAAGCACAAAGGAAAGACAGTATTGGTCTGTAATCAATACTGTAATTGTACTCCGGTGAATAGTTTTTTTTCCCAAGCTTTTGGGGGTGTTTTAATAGTAAGTGGAATATCAGATAGTTGGCAATAGTTAAGATTTTTTTAATAGAGTAAAATATGATACTTCCACAGAGATGTGGAACTCCTGAGTGCAGGTAGAAATGTTTATCTGGGCATATGGTGAATTTCTTCTGAATCAAGTTTGTAGAGTAAAATTCACTAGATTATTAATTGGTTTTGTAGATTCACATAGTCTTGGTTCTTTAGGAGAAATTGTTGAAACTTTGAGGTGAAATTGGGTTTAAGTTTGTTTTATAAACTTGTTCATCAAATATTCTGTAAATGATATTTCAGTTACATGCTCAAATATATATGATGAAAATTTTAACAGCCTTAGGGACAAGTACTTAGAATCTGAAGATCATTAACATAACTGAACCGAACTGACTGAACATATTAGCAACTTAAAGCAAGAAGAAAGGTTTGTTCTTCCTATATTTGTGATTGAATTCTGGTTACATTAAAGTTTTGTTTGCTAAATGCACTAAACTAAAAGAGAAGTAACACTGCAGTTGTGTTGTAGGGTGTAAACTGCTCTGTAGTAGATGTCATAGATATTACTGTGTGAATTAAAATGAATATTATGATACATCCTTAATCTCTGTGAACTATTTGCATGCTACTTGGAGCCAATTCACTTAATGAAGAAGCGGAGTATTAGGTCTCTTCATTGAGCTTTCTATGGATTTTCCTCCTGTGTGCAGAATGTCATGAAATGGCAAGAAAAGTGCTGGTTAATCTTTTTTCTTTTCTTTTAGATTCTTGTCTTGAAAACCTGCAGTTTCCATTTGATATTTGGCTTTTTGGAGTGTAACATCTTTAGTAAAGGTTAAGCAATTGCAGGAAGGTGGGCAAACTATTTCATGAGGAACTTTAGTTATAAAAACTTTTAGCAAGTTATTTTTTGAGAGGTGAATCTAGAAGTTCAGTTGCATTTTACTCAACAGTATATGAAACTCACAGATTTTATAATTGGTTGGCTTACTTACCTCCTTCCATATGCAGTTAAACTCCTGACAGTTGTGAGACATACCTCCTAAAACCCACCTATTTCTAGACTCCTGTGCTCTCACACATAAAATGTAGCATAGCCAGCTTGTTCCTGACATAAATATTAAGTGACTGCTCTGTGACATCTGGTAATTTTATTCTGGATCAGAGCATCATTTTAAGGGTTTTTTTTTGGCGGGAGGGGGAGTCTTAAAACTTGATTGGATTTCTTGAGGAGGTTTCCTTTAGGGAAGAAACTGTTTTGTTTTTTAATCACTCGAGAGTAATTTTGTATACAGTTAACAACTGTGTGCTGTACTTATGCTGGTGTTTGTTACTATATCTGACTACTTCCCTCCTGCATTTCAGCCTGACTGCACATTGAATTCGAATTCATAACATCACCAAAACTGCCTGTTACTACCTCTTTGGAACTTGAGTGTTATTAGTATAAGCCCAAACAACAAAAGTTGACACAGTTCAGTAAATGCCAGTGAGTGTCGTATGTTTGTTATCAGTGATTTGACAGTGTTGGTGCACGTATTTTATATTTGTTTTATAACTGGAGGTTTATACGTTTTAACTACCTTCATTTGACTCCCTGTCCCGCCCAGACTCCTCACTCCCCTCCCCCTGAACCATTCCCAAGCCGTGCCTCTGGTTCTCAAATCTCATGTCTATTTCTATCATTTACTTTATTTTTGAAATATAATTGATATACAGCATTATGTTAAGAGGCTTGGCTAAGGTCACCTTTTTACTAGTGATAACTTTGGAGAGACCCCACAGTTTGGGGGGAGGTTCTCCTCTTTATGAGGAGAATGTTGCAGAAGAGTGATAAGGCATCACTGTAATGCTAGTTGTGATTTTGTACCTGTGTCAGCTCTGATGAGTCAATTTGTGATTTGTGGCGTCTTTAGCAGTCCTTCTCCGCCTGGCCTGTCGAGGGCTGGGTGCAGTGATGGCAGTAGCTCAGCATTTAGGGTTTCCAGGGGGGTGGTAGTGGTGAAGAGCCCGCCTGCCATGCAGGAGACACAGAGACACGGGCTCCATCCCTGGGTGGGGAGGAGCCCCTGGAGGAGGGCGTGGCAACCCGCTCCAGGATGCTTGCCTGGAGAGTCTTCTGGACAGAGGAGCCTGGTGGGCTACAGTCCATAGGGCCACAAAGAGTCCGACACGTCAGCGCACACAGGCACGGTGCAGCCTTTACTTTAGTAGACAACTTTGCTCAGTTTAGGCCAGTGAAGTACATTGCTGGAATTTCTGATTTTTAAAGTGTTGATATGGGACCTCCCTGGCGGTCCAGTGGTTAAAACTCAGTTCTGCCGCTGGGGATGTGAGTTCAGTTTCTGTCAGGAAACTAAGATCCCACATGCCTTGCAGTGCAGCCAAAAGAAAAAAAAAGGTGGATAATGACAGTCTTCATTGGGTTACAAAGATTAAATTATGTAATGCTTATAAAGTGCTTAGCAGAGACACTGTTAGGTTGAAAGCACTCAATAACTGCAAGCTGCTAGTAATACTTCATTCCGCATGCTTCATCTTTCCTTTTCAGTACTTTCTAAGTTCCTCTTTAAGAGCCAGGTTACCCCTGAGGCTGGGGCCAGGCCTCCCACAGCCGTCAGTTTAGGCCAGTTAGAGAGGTTAAGATGACTTTAGAAGGCAAGATCTCTTTTAGTTAGTTCAAACCTTGGGTGTATTTTGTAGTTCATCCTGGGATTTTTTTTTTTTTTTCCCTTTTCCCTAAGAAACCCAGCCTTCTGAAGGGAGCATGTGAATCTCTCTGGACTAGACCAGCTTGTGTTGAGTCATAGTCCTCTTGGCAGTCACTCTGAGGCTGTTGAGGCCTGTCTCCTCCTCCCTGAGCTGGTGTTCACTGCCCTGGTCTACCCTCTGCCTTGTCTCCATCTCAGGCTGTGCCAGAGGGAATGATTCATACCAAGGTGCAGTGCTGTTTGGATATAAATGTACTTGCTATAATATTTACAACAAATATCGAATTGGGTGTAGGTTGCTTTTACTAGTCCGTCTTCCCCGTAGTGGCGTTTATTTTGTTTAATGTAATGTGCAGTGTCCGATTTATTCTGCTAGACCTGTAGTCTCATGATTTGCGTTTCGCGTTTCCACTACTTCCTTCATTTATTTCCTTTACTCTTGGTTTATGACTGTATTGAGTTCTTTTTTTTTTTTTTTTTTTTTTTTTAGTTTGTTTCTACATCATACCTTGGCGAGCTTCTAAAAATACCAATGTCCAGCCCAGCTCTTGTGATTCGGTTTTAAAAGCTCTCCATGTGTTTCAGATTTGCCTGTGTTTCCATACATTGACATGTTTCCCCGTGTGTCTCAAATCTTCCGATGGAGCACTTGTTATATTCTTTTCTAACCCTTCGTCTCTCTATTAGCTGTCCTGGTTTCTCAGTTCCCTTTTTAGGGCAACTGGCAGTTGGTCTGGAGGCAGTGGAGGATGGGGAGCTAATAAGGAAGTGGTGTATGGAAAAGAGGGAAAGTTTCAACGGCATGCCAGATCCTGCTATAGCATACCTTTAAACTGTTTATAGTGTTGGGCTTTTTTTTTCACTTGTCCCCAATTGCTTTAAACTCGAGCTCTCTCTTCCTTGCTGTGATTGTCTCTTAAACCCTCTTGTTCAGTTGCTCAGTTATGTCCTGTTCCTTGCGACCCCATGGACTGCAGCATGCTAGGCTTCCCGGAGCTTGCCCATCGAGTCGGTGATGCCATCCAGCCATCTCATTCTCTGTCGTCCCCTTCTCTTCCTGCTGTCAATCTTTCTCAGCATCAGGGTCTTTTCAATGAGTTGGCTCTTGGTATCAGATGGCCAGTGTTGGAGCTTCAGCATCAGTCCTTCCAATGAATATTCAGGACTGATTTCCTTTAGGATTGACTACTTTGATCTCCTTGGAGTCCAAGGGACTCTTGAGACCCTTTTAGAGACCTCTAAAAGTTTGGATTCCATAATTGACTTTGAATGCAGTTACATTCCATTCAGAATTCCTTCCCTCCCCTAGCTGAGGAAAGGTAGCTTAGGGCTGGAGCAGTTGCCCTGGGTTGTCCTGTGAAGCAGTTATTTACGGTGATATTTGTCACCCATTGGTGGGTTGTGAATTGTAACCAGCATTAAAAACGGAATGAGAAAGTAGGATATGAAAATAAACCTCAAGGTATTGCATATATACGAGTGATTTCCCAGTCCAGCCATGGCTGGTAATCTTTCATCCTGGATTTTTATCATGAAGGAAAATAATGTATGTGGTGAACATTTTATAAGAAAATACTGGAGTCGATTTACATTTTATGGAGTGTTCACTGTGTCAGGCACTGTTTTAATGAGTTTCGAGTATATACTTTGTTTAGTGCGAAGGTTAGTGTAGCAGAATTGCCAGTGACCTCCTTCTGCTACCTCTCCCAGGTCTGCCGTCCCCAGAGCTTGCCTTTGAACTGTGGGTGGTCCTGCATCCTGCTGAGCATTTTTATACTAAACATGCCATCTCTTTCCTTCAGTTGGTGTGTATACTTAGCTTAGAGGGTTTGTAGTTCTCAGATTCGTTTTTGCTGGCTTTGCTTACAGTGTTACACTTAGGTTAAATATCAAACCAGTAGGTCTGATTGTTGCAAGATGTTTCATTGACAGCTGTGTTGAGTTATTCTGGAGAGGTCCAGTAATTGCTAACGAGAGTGGCTGCCGTGAGCCTGCCGCTTGTTCTAAATCCTGCGTGTGTGTTCATTTGAGCCATCCGTCCTCCCGTTCTATCTGTGAGGTAGGTATGAACGACACTCCTCTGTTGTAGATGAGAAAACTGGGGCACAAGGGCGAGGAAAGGGTAGACTTGGCTTCAGGCACTGGCAGTTTGGCTCCAGGATGAATTATAGATGGGTAAGCGGAAAGCATGTAGGTGATTGAAAACGTAGAATAATTCTGTGTTCTGCTTGCCTTCAATTTTCTAAGAAACCAAAAGGTGAAAATCACCTTTTGTTGACTGATGGTGTGACTGATGAAGAGACATATTGCTTTTCAAAAAGCTGTAAGGCCATACTTTTACCTGAAAGGAGTCCAGTTAAATTGTATCCGGGAAGTGATTGCCCTGGGGCTAGTGGTGGGTGGTGAGAGGGAGCCCTGCTCTGGAACCTTGCCCTTGTCTGCTTTGACCTTCTCCTGCCGCACGTGCTGCAGACCATGGGGTCACAAAGAGTCGGACACGACTGAGCGACTTCACTTTCATGCATTGGAAAAGGAAATGGCACCCCACTCCAGTGTTCTTGCCTGGAGAATCCCAGGGACAGAGGAGCATGGTGGGCTGCCATCTATGGGGTCGCAAAGAGGCGGACACGACTGAAGTGACTTAGCAGCAGCGTGCACTTTGAATTTGGCCAGTTTGTAGACGTAGAGCTTCTCATTTTTGTCTTTTGCTGTTGGTAAGCTTAATTTCCCACTTTAGGCTTTGCANGTAATTTCTGATTGAACAACCACAACAATGGAAACACAATGTATAAATAAATAAAGGGGACTGAAGTTAAAATTGGGAATTGTTGGACTCCAATAGAAAAATACTTACTTAAAAAAGCTTAACACTTTCTGTCACTCACTGCTTAAAGATTTGATAACTCTTCAAAATCCCTTTCAAGCTGGCAAAAACACAGATTAAGTGTCTTTACAACAGCTTGTGAAAGCAAGCTGTTCCCTTTTTCATCACCACTTTGGCAGACGACCACAAGAGGGCAGCACAGCGACACTCGACTAAAGAGCAAAGTTCCAGCGCTTGCTGGGCTGTTTATTTCCCTAAACTTACAAAATGGCAGAGCTGCTTGGCAGGGCTTGTTTTTCTGGCTGGTGGTAGTGAAAGCAAAATCTAGTAAAAACGCAAAGGAATCTACACTGGAATTCCATAAAGCTTACATCCAGACTATGCACTACCAATAATAAAATAACGAGCACGTATGGGGGCTTCCCTGGTGGCTCAGGGGGTAGAGCACCTGCCTGTGATGCGGAAGACCTAGGTTCGCACTTCTGTGTCACATGTTAACTTTCTCCTCTAATCCGTACCCTCATTTTACAGAAGAGTTCTCGCCCAAGTATGTCTATGTCAACCCCATCCCCACAGTCTGAATTATAAAATCCCCAGTACTAACCTCTAAGTGGTATTGCTGCCCCTGTTATAATCAGTTAAAGAGATTATTAAACCACCCAGCAAGAGATCAAGGCCAGAACCATTTCAAGGGTGGTGCAGGACAAGTCCTTCTCAATCACTCCTTTGTGAAATAAGAGGACAGAAAGGCAAGGATCATTAAGTCACAAGTTTCTTATTCGTAATAAAAAACACTAGATATAGTTTCTCTAATAAGTTGAATCATATCTTTAAGGCCTCCTCCACCTCTGGTTCAAGTCCCATGATTCTGAAGAATAAGCTACATTTTAAGTCAAGTTCACAGACAAGAGACTGAAATTTCAATGTACACACAACAAAGGATTTATACAAACACAGGAAGAATTACATAATAAAGAAAATTTCAATAAAAAACTGGGCAAAGGAAATGAACATGCAATTACAAAAAAAACAGCAGAAGCCAACAAACATTTTTTAAAAAAAGGTAACTAGGCCTCATTAGTAACTTGGGAAGTGTAATTACAACACATTAAATTTACACTCATCTGTTTTGCAGAAATCAAAAAGTCTGGTAACATTAAAGGATGATGAGAAAGTAGGAAAATAGTACTCATATATGATTACTGGAAAAGTAATCAGCAGCGGTTTTGGAAACCTACTTTGTGTTATCCAGTTGAGCTAAAAAATATGCATATGAATCATGTGATACGATCAGTGGGTATATAAACTAAACAAATCATCAGATGTGTGCAAGAGGTGGAAAAGTATAAAAATATTCAGAGATCTGCTCACAAGATTTTTAAAAAGGAATTAACTTACATGTTCATATGTGAAAATGCAAAGATAAAATATGAAAGTCATCAGTTCAGTTCAGTCACTGAATCATACTATGCAATTAACTACAGCAGTTAAGACTAGGGATGTGTCATCCATAAAAATATGACAATTTCAAGGCTATCTATATTTTTTAACACAAAATATATTGCACAAATCATAATTTTTAAAATGCCAAGTTTTTCATATGCCAAGCTCACAAGAGTGACAAGGGGAAAGGGGTAAATAGAATTTTAACTGTATCTATCTTGTTTAAAAGTTCACTCTTTGAATTTTTCTGAACTTTTAAAAAAAAGAGCTGTTTCTAACATTCCACAACTAATCAGTATTCTGACACAGATCATCCTCGGATTCAGCAATTCTTTGGGAATGTAACACTGGGAACACGAAGGATTCTCTTCTCAGAAAAAGGTACTGGGTTGGCTGAAAAGTATGTTCAGGTTTGGGAAAAGCCAAATCAACTTTTCAGCCAACCCAGAACCTATATGAGACAAAATGCACACCAAAACGCCATGTACAGTTTCAGAAGATAAAGGGCTAAGTCCTATCAGTAACCACCTCTTGCTTCCAAAATTATGAAGTGGTCTGGGGCTGGGGGTGGGGGGAATCTGCCTTTCGTAACCATGCTTCTAAGATTCTCAGCTGATTTCAGGCAGAAGGCACCTTCATCTCTATAATGCTACTTCTGCTGCCCAATAACCAGGAAACACCGGCGTGGTCCTCAGCAGTTTAAAATAGCAAAAAACAAATGGAACCCAGGCAAACAAATCACTAGGGAAAAGTGAGTTATAACAAGAAGCCCAGGTAAGGCACAAATTAAATACCCATTTCACAAACACCTATCCCAATCCAGATCTGATAATGCCCTAATGACTACAGAAAAGGCAAGCTTTCTACCCAGGTAACATGGAAGACCAACCCTTCATGCAATGAAAGGCAGTTAGTTACAACTAGCCCTATAAACCACCATGGGTTTCTCTGGTGGCTCTGCCTGCGAACTCCTGAGACGAGGGTTCATTGCCTGGGTCAGGAATATCCCTGGAGAAGGAAATGGCAACCCACTCCAGCATTCTTGCCTGGGAAATGCCATGGACAGAGGAGCCTGGCGGGCTATGTAGTCCATGGGGCCACAAAGAGTCAGACACGACTTAGTGGCTGAACAAAGGCATAACCCAGCGTACCAACTGATGTATTTACCCCTACTTAACTCTGAGGCTGAACGGACTTGTTTGACCAGGAGTTCCTTTCAGCCCTTTGAGTCTTTTCTTTCCTTATTAATAACTTTCAGGCAATTGTGTTTTAGACTTTTATAGGACAGTAACTCCAGAGTTCAAAGGCGATTTAAACGTCCTGGCTGCTAAGCTCAGTAGTAAATGTGGAACTTACACCTACACTGTCACAGGAAGTGAGGCCCCTGAACCAGTCCACAGAAAAGGTGAGGGCTCCCAACTTTCTTAAGAACAGCCAACAGTTTTTGAGGCAAAAACTTTACTGTTTTAGACCAGTTTCTCACACTCGCCATCACTGATGTTCTGGGCCAGACAACCCTACTGGGGAGGGTGGAGGAGAAGACAACCTCGTGTGTGGTAGGATGTTTAGCAGGATCCCTGGCTGCTACCCACTAGATGCCAACTGCAGTCCAACCACAACCAAGAACACCTCCAGACGCTGCCAAAGTTTTGCAGGGGTGCAGGGAGGTGGTGTCCTTAATTTCAAAACTAGCTTATTAAAGCATTATTTAATTCTAACTTCTATCAAAGAAACAAGCTCAGAGCGTCCTGTCTGCAATTCAACAGCTAAAAAGAAACAGAACAGACCCCAAATCCTGTCCCATTAGCCCCTATTTCCCAAACCTGGCTGTGTGCAGACATCAAGGGAGCCTGTTGTCAACACAGATTCCTGGGCACCATCCCAGATGGTGCTAGTGGTAAAGAACCCGCCTGCCAATGCAGAAGACGAGAGAGACAGGGGTTCGATCCCTGTGTTGGGAAGATCCCCTGGAGGAAGGCATGGCAACCCACTCCAGTACTCTTGCCTGGAAAATCCCATGGACAGAGGAGCCTGGCCGGCGTCCACAGGGTCACAAAGAGTCAGACAAGACTGAACTGACTGAACACACATACATCCCTGAACAACTGAGGTACAACTTCCAGGCAAGAAGCCTGGGAATGTTTAACAAGCAATGCAGGTGATTCTTAGCAAGTAGATTTGGGGACTTAAATGCCCATATAAAGCTAAATTCAGAGGGAACAGACCTTTTAATCAGGCAAGATGTGTATAAGAGACAGAGAGAGGGGAGGGTGGGGAGGAATGGAAGGGAAGGGTCAGGTAATCAGAATTGTGCTCCAGGTGTGGCTTTGCAAAAGCCAGGGCTGGGAACAGCTGTTCTATGCAAGCCTAGAGAAGGAGTTCCTGATGGTGGGTGTCAAAAGTCCACTCCAGTGTACGTTGTTTGACCTTCACATGGAGGTAGCATATGGCTGGTAAGTTGTCCTTGAGAGGGAAGTGGGTGATGGGTCAAATTCTTGCAGTGTTCCTTTACTCTTGCCTGATTAAAAGGTCTGTTCCCTCTGAATTTAGCTTTATATGGGCATTTAAGTCCCCAAATCTACTTGCTAAGAATCACCTGCATTGCTTGTTAAACATTCCCAGGCTTCTTGCCTGGAAGTTGTACCTCAGTTGTTCAGGGATGTATGTGTGTTCAGTCAGTTCAGTCTTGTCTGACTCTTTGTGACCCTGTGGACGCCGGCCAGGCTCCTCTGTCCATGGGATTTTCCAGGCAAGAGTACTGGAGTGGGTTGCCATGCCTTCCTCCAGGGGATCTTCCCAACACAGGGATCGAACCCCTGTCTCTCTCGTCTTCTGCATTGGCAGGCGGGTTCTTTACCACTAGCACCATCTGGGATGGTGCCCAGGAATCTGTGTTGACAACAGGCTCCCTTGATGTCTGCACACAGCCAGGTTTGGGAAATAGGGGCTAATGGGACAGGATTTGGGGTCTGTTCTGTTTCTTTTTAGCTGTTGAATTGCAGACAGGACGCTCTGAGCTTGTTTCTTTGATAGAAGTTAGAATTAAATAATGCTTTAATAAGCTAGTTTTGAAATTAAGGACACCACCTCCCTGCACCCCTGCAAAACTTTGGCAGCGTCTGGAGGTGTTCTTGGTTGTGGTTGGACTGCAGTTGGCATCTAGTGGGTAGCAGCCAGGGATCCTGCTAAACATCCTACCACACACGAGGTTGTCTTCTCCTCCACCCTCCCCAGTAGGGTTGTCTGGCCCAGAACATCAGTGATGGCGAGTGTGAGAAACTGGTCTAAAACAGTAAAGTTTTTGCCTCAAAAACTGTTGGCTGTTCTTAAGAAAGTTGGGAGCCCTCACCTTTTCTGTGGACTGGTTCAGGGGCCTCACTTCCTGTGACAGTGTAGGTGTAAGTTCCACATTTACTACTGAGCTTAGCAGCCAGGACGTTTAAATCGCCTTTGAACTCTGGAGTTACTGTCCTATAAAAGTCTAAAACACAATTGCCTGAAAGTTATTAATAAGGAAAGAAAAGACTCAAAGGGCTGAAAGGAACTCCTGGTCAAACAAGTCCGTTCAGCCTCAGAGTTAAGTAGGGGTAAATACATCAGTTGGTACGCTGGGTTATGCCTTTGTTCAGCCACTAAGTCGTGTCTGACTCTTTGTGGCCCCATGGACTACATAGCCCGCCAGGCTCCTCTGTCCATGGCATTTCCCAGGCAAGAATGCTGGAGTGGGTTGCCATTTCCTTCTCCAGGGATATTCCTGACCCAGGCAATGAACCCTCGTCTCAGGAGTTCGCAGGCAGAGCCACCAGAGAAACCCATGGTGGTTTATAGGGCTAGTTGTAACTAACTGCCTTTCATTGCATGAAGGGTTGGTCTTCCATGTTACCTGGGTAGAAAGCTTGCCTTTTCTGTAGTCATTAGGGCATTATCAGATCTGGATTGGGATAGGTGTTTGTGAAATGGGTATTTAATTTGTGCCTTACCTGGGCTTCTTGTTATAACTCACTTTTCCCTAGTGATTTGTTTGCCTGGGTTCCATTTGTTTTTTGCTATTTTAAACTGCTGAGGACCACGCCGGTGTTTCCTGGTTATTGGGCAGCAGAAGTAGCATTATAGAGATGAAGGTGCCTTCTGCCTGAAATCAGCTGAGAATCTTAGAAGCATGGTTACGAAAGGCAGATTCCCCCCACCCCCAGCCCCAGACCACTTCATAATTTTGGAAGCAAGAGGTGGTTACTGATAGGACTTAGCCCTTTATCTTCTGAAACTGTACATGGCGTTTTGGTGTGCATTTTGTCTCATATAGGTTCTGGGTTGGCTGAAAAGTTGATTTGGCTTTTCCCAAACCTGAACATACTTTTCAGCCAACCCAGTACCTTTTTCTGAGAAGAGAATCCTTCGTGTTCCCAGTGTTACATTCCCAAAGAATTGCTGAATCCGAGGATGATCTGTGTCAGAATACTGATTAGTTGTGGAATGTTAGAAACAGCTCTTTTTTTTAAAAGTTCAGAAAAATTCAAAGAGTGAACTTTTAAACAAGATAGATACAGTTAAAATTCTATTTACCCCTTTCCCCTTGTCACTCTTGTGAGCTTGGCATATGAAAAACTTGGCATTTTAAAAATTATGATTTGTGCAATATATTTTGTGTTAAAAAATATAGATAGCCTTGAAATTGTCATATTTTTATGGATGACACATCCCTAGTCTTAACTGCTGTAGTTAATTGCATAGTATGATTCAGTGACTGAACTGAACTGATGACTTTCATATTTTATCTTTGCATTTTCACATATGAACATGTAAGTTAATTCCTTTTTAAAAATCTTGTGAGCAGATCTCTGAATATTTTTATACTTTTCCACCTCTTGCACACATCTGATGATTTGTTTAGTTTATATACCCACTGATCGTATCACATGATTCATATGCATATTTTTTAGCTCAACTGGATAACACAAAGTAGGTTTCCAAAACCGCTGCTGATTACTTTTCCAGTAATCATATATGAGTACTATTTTCCTACTTTCTCATCATCCTTTAATGTTACCAGACTTTTTGATTTCTGCAAAACAGATGAGTGTAAATTTAATGTGTTGTAATTACACTTCCCAAGTTACTAATGAGGCCTAGTTACCTTTTTTTAAAAAATGTTTGTTGGCTTCTGCTGTTTTTTTTGTAATTGCATGTTCATTTCCTTTGCCCAGTTTTTTATTGAAATTTTCTTTATTATGTAATTCTTCCTGTGTTTGTATAAATCCTTTGTTGTGTGTACATTGAAATTTCAGTCTCTTGTCTGTGAACTTGACTTAAAATGTAGCTTATTCTTCAGAATCATGGGACTTGAACCAGAGGTGGAGGAGGCCTTAAAGATATGATTCAACTTATTAGAGAAACTATATCTAGTGTTTTTTATTACGAATAAGAAACTTGTGACTTAATGATCCTTGCCTTTCTGTCCTCTTATTTCACAAAGGAGTGATTGAGAAGGACTTGTCCTGCACCACCCTTGAAATGGTTCTGGCCTTGATCTCTTGCTGGGTGGTTTAATAATCTCTTTAACTGATTATAACAGGGGCAGCAATACCACTTAGAGGTTAGTACTGGGGATTTTATAATTCAGACTGTGGGGATGGGGTTGACATAGACATACTTGGGCGAGAACTCTTCTGTAAAATGAGGGTACGGATTAGAGGAGAAAGTTAACATGTGACACAGAAGTGCGAACCTAGGTCTTCCGCATCACAGGCAGGTGCTCTACCCCCTGAGCCACCAGGGAAGCCCCCATACGTGCTCGTTATTTTATTATTGGTAGTGCATAGTCTGGATGTAAGCTTTATGGAATTCCAGTGTAGATTCCTTTGCGTTTTTACTAGATTTTGCTTTCACTACCACCAGCCAGAAAAACAAGCCCTGCCAAGCAGCTCTGCCATTTTGTAAGTTTAGGGAAATAAACAGCCCAGCAAGCGCTGGAACTTTGCTCTTTAGTCGAGTGTCGCTGTGCTGCCCTCTTGTGGTCGTCTGCCAAAGTGGTGATGAAAAAGGGAACAGCTTGCTTTCACAAGCTGTTGTAAAGACACTTAATCTGTGTTTTTGCCAGCTTGAAAGGGATTTTGAAGAGTTATCAAATCTTTAAGCAGTGAGTGACAGAAAGTGTTAAGCTTTTTTAAGTAAGTATTTTTCTATTGGAGTCCAACAATTCCCAATTTTAACTTCAGTCCCCTTTATTTATTTATACATTGTGTTTCCATTGTTGTGGTTGTTCAATCAGAAATTACAAAACTTGTCTGCAACTTAAGTTTTGTGTAATTTTAAGGTAAACTTGTTTTTCATGAGAATTCTGTATGTATGGTGGATAATCATTCTCAAATTCCATTTTTCATTGCCTTATAGCTAGCTATTAATGCCATTGGAAATCAGGTAATTTTATTGCTTTAATTTGGGTGAAAGCTTAGTTAAAGGACTACTTACCCTCTAACTTGGTTTGTCCTTTTTTCTAGTCTTGTGCACTTTACACATCTCCTACTCTAAACATCTCAGGCGACAGTTTAATATTGATAGTATTTTGTATTATCGTTAGGCATTAATACTGAATCTTCATAATATTTCAGGAAATTTGTTGTCCTTTGAGTTAATAATTAGGTCATCAGTATCTTAAATGTGGAGATATTTATAGTTTTTTCCTAAATATTCTTCTAATTCAATATTTAGGAACTTGTCCTCCTAGAAGTATGCAAATTAATTGAGTTATATCTTTATTGAGGCTTATTTTTAACCCCCCCCCCGCCGCTGCCGCCCTGAATAGTACTTTAGGTCGCTTATATCTGACTTGTTTCAGAAATGATTTAAAAAAAAAAAAACCCTTGGTCTTACTTTCATTCATATCTTTATTTCATTTTGTGTAGGATTGGGCTTTCTTACACCCCTTGCCTTGAATTTGACTCTCAGTTGAATTATGAACAATTTGAAAGACTAAATTGATACGTAGTGAACAGCTATGAACTCAGCCACTCAGCCTAAAGTCCTAAAACCTGTCCGTATTATTTTGATTACATCTGCCTCCCTTTACCCCCAGAAGGAAATACAGTTGAAAATTCATGTTTTCTCTTGGGTTTGACTTTCAGAGTTAACTGTTTTTGAGGGCTTCCTGTGTAGCTCAACTGGTAAGGAATCTGCCTGCAATGCAGGAGACCCCAGTTTGATTCCTGGGTCAGGAAGTTCCCCTGGATAAGGCATAGGCTACCGACTCCAGTGTTCTTGGGTGTCACTGGTGGCTCAGCTGGTAAAGAATCCACCTGCAATTCAAGAGACCTGGTTTCAATCCCTGGGTTGGGAAGAACCCCTAGAGGAGGGCATGGCAACTCCTGGAGAACACATCTGCCTCCCTTAACCCCCACAAGTAAATACGGTTGTAAATTTGATGTTTTCTCTTGGATTTGACTTTCAGAGTTAACTTTATTTTTAAATTGCACAAGTAAGTAATGCACGAAATCCACAAGGTACTTCAAATAACCCACCCCGTAGAGTAAACCAGTGTTAGCAGTTTGGTACTGACAGAAACGTGGGTGTGCTTTTTTACCTGAACGGTGTTGCCTGCTTGCTCACATTTCCCGAGGCCACTTTCCCACACAAACACAAATGCAGATGCATGTGGGGTGTGTATAGAAACACAGTTTTTATAGTGAACAATTTGAGAATCTAAGTACTTTGCTCAGGAATACAGAGATATGGAAAGATATCAAAGATATTTGTAGCTTATTCATTAAGGGAACAGTTTTAAAATAACCTAAATGTCCCTTTAATAAGGGAACAATTTAAATGTGTATTCATCCTATGAAGCCATTCAAAGAGAAGGAGGTATTCATGGACACAGGTATACGCTGATGTGGGAACTGGTGTTGAATTGTCTCCAGTTGGTAGTGACTGAGGGCATAGGTTGCCAGAGGGCGCAGGCCTGAGGTGATCTAGGGTGGAGACCCACGCCAGGAGGGCCAGAGCCTGCACTTCTAACTGGTTACTTCCTCTTGTTTCTTCTCGCTTGCTGAGCACCTTCTGAGTGGTCACAGGTGGAGAATAAGTGAGTTAAGATGTGTTAGTCGCCTGGACCAGTTAACTTGACTGTGCCAAGGACCCAGGAGTGAGTCAGGGCAGTGGGGCCTTGAAGGTACTGAGTCACTGTTAACAGGGTTCAGGGTGATCAGCTGAGCCTCTAGGACTTTGAACTCTTGGGATGAAATAAAACATGAGCTTTTTAGAGCCACACTTAAGGTGGAATTTCTGCCTTACACCTCCCCCCGCCCCAGCACTCTCATCCTCCACATGAGGGAGGTAATGCCTAAAAGTGTTGTGCTGGTGGACCTGTAAGCCAAACAGACATGTAAGGTACTCAGCATCTATTCCACGATGGGACAAATGTTAAGTTGCTCTCCCTTTCTGCTCCCTTTCCCAAGGCAGACACTGTCCACTCCCTGTGTTCTCGTTCCTTCCTCCTGTCGACTAAAGCCCCTCTGTATTTTGCTTGCTGTGGGTCACACGGGATATTTGGGCCAATGCCCCTTCCCTGTGTACTGTCCTGCTCATTCTGTGGACACGGCTGTCAAACGGTAGCACCTCGTTTCTGGTTTGGAAGGGAGTGGTGGTAGATAAAAAGCCTCGCTCTTTTTAAAACCTCCCTTTCTGGTTTTCCCGCCATGTGCCTTTTTCTTCTGGTTGCTAGGCCTGAGCTCCTTTGTGTTGGCATTACTTTAGGTTCTGGCTTGCTGCTTGCTTCCTCCTCTGTTCTGCCTCTCCTAAATGAAGATAGTTTCCAAGCAGAAGAGCTGGGGGAGCTGTCCACCCTTTTTTTCCCCTGTAGAGGCCATCAGATTTAGGTCTCTTCTCTTTATAGTATCCTCATTCCTGCCACCATGCCCCTGGCTCTCTTTTTAGCATTGAAGAACACGCCTTCTGTTTTATTTTTTGGTGTGACCTATGCTGTCATTTACCTGTTGCGCTTTCCTGAGGGGGCCTTGGAATGATGAAGTTGGGGTTGTGTGGGAGTCCAGTGGCAGTCTTTACTGGACTAGACTCTTTGTTCTACCAGCTGTGGGACTCACCTGCAGGGAATTTCAGGGCAGGAGTTCTGGTTTGGGGTTACTGTGTATATGTTTTTAATTTGCGCCTTCATTTTGAGAGCCATTGATTTTGAGAGCCATTGATTGAATAATTGCAACGATTGCATTTTTACTGTTTAAGTGACTCTGCCTTGGTTTTATTTTGTTCTGTCTTGGTTGCTTTTTTGTTTGTTTATTCCTTTTGTTTTGTTTTGATTTTGTCTTTGTCTTAAGGAGGGAGGGGCTGAATAATCAACAAATAAGTAGATTCAAACAGATGTACCTGGTTTCAGACCCTACCTGTGTCATCTTGGAGAATTCTTTAACTACTTTTATTTTTTCAGGCAACAATGTCTTTTATTATGTATGGGTTTTAAAAATTATTTTTGCAATATCTCGGTACACAGGCAAAAAAAAAAATTTGTTTAGCATATTGGAACTTGCAAACCTGAGCACTGCATAGAGAAGGCAAAATTATCCCTATAGCACACTTAGCCATGAGGCCAGTTCATCTGTCAACCTCCAAGAACATGGAGATGAACGTGACAGACTGGCCCCCATCTGAACCTCCATTCACCACCATTCAATAGCCCTTCTTCAGGCCCAGATCAGCAGCACATTTCTTGCCAACAATCGTCAAATGCCCAAGAAGACTTTCATCATTATCTTCTGCTGCAGAAATCTGGGATATATGTTTCTTGGGTATCACCAGAAAATGTATTGGTGCTTGAGGGGAAATGTCATGGAAAGCAAGACACTGGTCATCCTCATAAATGTTTTTGGCTGGAATTTCCTTGCGAATGATCTTCCCGAAGATGGTGTCACCGCCAGGCCGGGCGACCTGAGCCTTGGCGATCTCATCTGCCATCTCTGCCTCCCTCCTGTGCAGCCAGCCGGGGAGAAGGTCGGGAGGAGAGAGGTTAACTACTTTTAAGCTTCAGTTTTTCTTGATCTCAGTGAAGGACAAAATAATATCTCCTGTTTTACTTTTTCAAAGAGCTAATCTGTATAAATTATGTGGCATATGGCATCATACAAGTAAATCAGGAAATGGTAGCTGTCAGGTGTCAGGGATGTTGAGAATGGCACTAGTGACATTATTTGCAAATACTATAAAAGTATGTTTGAAAATTTTGATCTTGTATTACCAAATTCCTATCTGCTGTCATATTAATGCTAGGATTTTTTTTTTAAACCGATTTATGTGGCAGTTCTTAAATTTTTTTTTTTTTTTTTTTTTTAATTAAGTCATTCAGCATCTGAAGAAGCTTCGGGTTCAGACTCAGGCAGCCAGTCGGAGAGTGAGCAGGGCAGCGATCCAGGAAGTGGCCATGGCAGTGAGTCAAATAGTAGTTCTGAATCTTCGGAGAGTCAGTCGGAGTCTGAGAGTGAATCGGCAGGTTCCAAGTCCCAGCCAGTCCTTCCAGAAGCCAAAGAGAAACCAGCCTCTAAGAAGGAACGGATAGCTGATGTGAAGAAGGTATCAGCCTTGTTGAACAGTACAAGTGTGCCGTGAGCCTGGACCAGAGAGCAGACCTCTACGTTCCTGTGGGAAGCTCTTTAGTGTGTCTTGATAATGAAAATTCATCTGCAGCTGCCTTTTCTAGTAATACACTGTCTCTGGATCTAAATGGGGACTGCTTTCTGCTCTACTAGTTAGACACAGGGCTGTGAGGAAAATATTAATAATTACATGAACCATCATCATATAGGGCAGAGAGACATTTTTGTTGTATTGATTTTTAGCATTTAAAAAAGATGGTTTTTTATGTATATATATTTAGCTCAATAGTGAGTAATACCAGAGAAAATCATTCACAGATGATTGTGAAATACAGTTGTAGTTTGATGGATGATTCCAGTCCAAGAATAAGGGATGTTTTAATTTATTAAAGAATAGAAGGAGAAGTACTCATCACAGAAAAGAAATTATCTTTACCTAGGCAATGTAGATATTCTTCGCCTAACAAAAGAATTTTCCAGCAGAGAATGCAAAAAGGTGGAAAGTGAGTTGCATAGAATTTTCTCACTGATGTCCACACTTTGGGATGCATTCCTTTTGGGGAAAAATAATGACTTGGTCTAGGTAGTCCTGAGATGCAGCTGATCTTTTGAAATTCTAATTTGAGAGAATTAAGTTTAGAATCACTAAAAATATTTAAAAATTGCTTTTAGGAATTTTAAAATGTCTTATGCTGAAAGCTTTAGGGGAAATCAGTTTTTCTTCTAAGATACAAATCTGTGTCTGCACACAAGAGATCTTCCCAGGAGGACAAACGATTTTAAATTGCCTGCAAGTTCCATAGAATAGCTTCAGCAATCCTGAAATTAAAAAAACAAAGTGGCTTTTAAGTGTTGGCAGAATTGAGATTAACTGTTATTTCAGTTCTTCTGTTCCCAGTATAGTCATTGCTTAAGGTTAAATGGCCCTGAAGGATGGTGGGAGGTTGGGGAATACTGGTAGTGTTGTAGTGTTAGGGACAGGGAAATGAAAACTGTCCTTACTAGCTAACTCGTCACCAGAGAAGGGACTTGCAGACACTCAGGGGTTGTGCTGTGTTCCCTCTCAGTATGTGGAGACCCTTCACAAAAGACATTTCAGGTGGTGACTTACTTTAGAGAGACCCTGTGTATGGAAGGTACCACTTAGAGTATCTTCTGAGTGTCATTCAGCTCGGAAATTTACCTGCAGAAGGCCTTGTTTGGCCATCTTTTCTAACTTTATTCTGTACAGTGACGAGTTCTTGCAGAGAGTAAAGCAAGCTATAGAAACCACGGCTTGCACAGGGTGTTTAAAACTTTACTAAAGTCATGTTGACTGGGATTCTGGGAATCAACTGTAAGGCCAAATATATATGTGTGTGTATAATATACATATATATATAAAACTTAAAGAGAGACAGGATTAAGACTGCATGTCACCATGGAAGTACAGATTTAGGCAGAAATATTAAAGTAAAGGTGGTTAATTTTAAGAAGTTAATAGATACTAGATGGATGTACTAGCCAGTTAGAATGATTCAGTCATGACTTTAATAATTATCCTAAAACGAGCTTCTGAAGAACGCTCTTTGTTTTCTGCGCACTCTTCTCTTTCACATGGTAGCTTTTATTGAAGAGTTGAATTAGGTATCACTAGCCCTCAAAAGGGAGACGGCACTGGCTCCAGTACTCTTGCCTGGAAAATCCCATGGACTGCAGTCCATGAGGTCGCTAAGGGTCGGACATGACTGAGCGACTTCACTTTCACTTTTCACTTCCATGCATTGGAGAAGGAAATGGCAACCCACTCCAGTGTTCTTGCCTGGAGAATCCCAGGGATGGGGGAGCCTGGTGGGCTGCCGTCTATGGGGTCACACAGAGTCGGACAAGACTGATGCGAGTTAGCAGCAGCAGCAGTAGCCCTCAGAAGGACAGATGGGAACACAAGATGATTTTAGGATGTGCACATTACAGTGTATGTTGTAGTAAGTCCCAACAGGTGAGCCTGAATGCCTAATATTTTAACATGGTAGAACTAATTAATGTAGTACCATTTAAATAATTGAGCCACCCAGTTAATCAACACTAATTCCTGTGGAGCCACTTCATAGCTCTCAGGTCCAAGAAAGGGTGGATGTGGGTTGACTGGCAGGGCTGGAGCAAAGCTCTTGGCTGCCTCCCTGGCTGCCTCCCTTTCTCTACCCCATTGGTTCGAGTTGTGGACATTCGCTGCCTTTTTTGCCTTTATTTCCTGCTGCTTGATTGTTAACTAATTCTTGGTTGGGTCTTTTGTCCTCTGACTCATATTATTCTAAGGTTAAGGATTCTTCCCTTTGGTAAACTGAGGACACTGAGCTACATGGTTATTTGGCTTCTCATTCTGAAATGCCTGTTGCTAGAACACCATGCTTGTTACCTTTGGAGGAGTTGTTTTTCTTTGGCTTTCCTGGGAATTTTTTTTTTAAAGATGGTGTTGATTATGTCCTCCCTTGACTTTGTGACATGTTGTGTTCCTGAATCGTCTTTCATCATTTTTGTCTTTTTAGGGGTCCAGTTTCCACACGTTTCATGATGAGCCACAGCCTGAGGCTTCTCTTGCCTCACTCCAAATATTTTCATGACATTAGCTGCCTCCCATATTTCAGTAGCAAATCCAGCTTTCTCATCTTGGCTTTCAAGGATCTCTTCTAAATGTTTAACTCTGTTGTGCATCTTCACTTCAGTGTTCCATAGTCTTTTAAATTTATTTTGCCTATAGGTGATTGATTTCATTAAAAGAACACACAACATGGGCTTCCCTCATAGCTCAGTTGGTAAAGAGTCCTCCTGAGATGCAGGAGACCGTGGTGTGATTCCTGGGTTGGGAAGATCCCCTGGAGAAGGGAAAGGCTGTCCACTCCAGTATTTTGGGGCTTCCCTTGTGGCTCAGCTGGTAAAGGCT
This sequence comes from Raphicerus campestris, assembly GCA_006410735.1. Lineage (NCBI taxonomy): Eukaryota > Metazoa > Chordata > Mammalia > Artiodactyla > Bovidae > Raphicerus > Raphicerus campestris. The sequence continues at coordinate 247,773 of SJYW01020293.1, read as the reverse complement.
CCTCCTGCAATATGGGAGACCAGGGTTCGATTCCTAGATTGGAAAGATCCCTGGAGAAGGGAAAGGCTACCCACTGCAGTATACTGGCCTGGAGAATCCCATGGACTGTATATATAGTCCAGGGGTTCGCAAAGAGTCACACACGACTGAATGACTTTCACTTCACTCACACATAACATACTTATCAGCTGTTACCTGTGGGAAGAAGAGAGAGGCTGGGGTTAGACGAATCCTTAGAGCAATGGGGAGAAAAGGGGGGCCTTTTGTATTTTTCCTTTTGATTTGTTAATTTGAGTCTTTTAAAGTGAAAGAAGGATTATTTGGGGAGATATACACTTCAGAGAAAGAGTGTAGGCCATCTTGGAAGGCAGGAGAGGCCAAAATCAGGTCTTGAAAGGCAAAGGGTTAAATACTGTTAGAGAGTGAAATGGAGTGTGCTGGAGCAAGGGTGCCAGTGGGTCTCATTCTGAGAACTCAAGCTGAATGTTCGAAATACTGAATTTTGACTGTATCTGGCATCTTGCACATCCTGAGGAATTTTTAAATATATACAAGTAAACTGATTTTTACTTAACAGAAAGTTAGTGGTGGGGCTCCATTGATTTTGAGTTTCTCAGATGAGGCTTGTGCAGTCAAGGCTGAAATTGAAAGCATTAGGGACTTCAAGTTCATAAGTAAGTATTTTTTTAGTGGAAGCAGTTCTCTTATGTCCCCATATTATTCAACTGTAAGTTTAAATTTTGACAATGGCTAAGCAACGTACGTTCTAGTTTAATAGCCATGTAGTGACCAAGAGGCATTGTTGCAACTTATTAATGAGTTCTAGAGTAATATGCTTTATTCTCTTTAAAGATGGTCCTTTATTGTCTCATTAAACAAAACAACCCCTTTGATATTCAGTTATTTGAATTCACTTAAATTGAAATGTATGTTCCAATAATGTAAATAATAAATGGGGGTCAAGAAAAAAAGATTCATGTGTAGTCTTTTAATCTTACAGATGTGGGAAGAATATCCTGATGTATATGGGGTTAGGCGGTCAAACCGAAGCAGACAAGAACCATCACGATTTAATATTAAGGAGGAGGTAAGAAAAAACAATGTTTTAAGGGGATATGATCACACTCCTTTTCTTAGCTCGTTTCTGACTGGTTTGTATTACCGTGAACTTCAGGCGTGGGAGTTAAGTGACCGGAAAGCCAGTTTTTTAACCTAGTACAGCCGGAAAAGCCACGTGTGGCTTTAAAAATTACCAGAAAGATCATGTCACAGTGTGTGCTTTGGTAGAGTATTGTATAAAACTGTCCTTGAATTTTTGTCTGTTTGTTTCTCATAGTGCCGTTGATTATAGCAAGAAGTTTACTGTTTAAAGCCTCGAGTTTGTAAATTCTAGATTTTGTTAACTGGGTCACTAACCAAAGGTGACAGTGGAAGTCGTTTCAGATTTACTGCTGAGCAAGGGAGAGTGCTTACGTAATTATTTTATTTTACCTGAATTGTTAACATTTAGTTTCCGAGTTCATTTTTAATGTGCAATATAAAATGTTGAGTGTCTATTTACTTTCTGATCAAACTTTCTGGATTGAATAGATTGATTTTAAAAATTAGTGTTAAATATTAGTAGCCAAAGTTTATGAGTTTGGGGCAGTAAGTATACTTTAAAAGTGTGATTGACCATAACACATGCACAGCATTTATGGTGTTTTGTTTTGAGTGACCGCTGAGCTGGTTAGCCTTAGTTAGCTTTCTTTTCCCATGTTTGTTATAACCAAGCACATGGTGCGTATACCTTTTCCCTTTTGTATATAAGTTAACACATTGTTGGTAGGTCACAGGACCAACAGAAATGGGAGTATTTTGCCGATTTGTTTACCATGTGGGGAAAAGAGTTGTTCAAACCTCTGTGACTAATTGCTTGCTCTGCTGCTGTCAGCAGAGTACAGCTGGCTCGGGATTGAACAAGCGCTTTATTGAGTCTGACATGAAGCAGGTTCGTAGTAACCGCCTTGAAAGGCACACTAAATGTTGTGTGGCGTTTTCGTGCCAGACATTCTATATCGGGATCCAGTATGGTCGCCATTGGACATGGGTCTTTTAAAATGTGCATTAGTTAAAATTAGGTAAAATGAAAAGTCCATTCCTAAGTGACAGCAGCCACATTTCAGAGGCTCAGCCACGTGTGATTGCTGGCTGCTCAGTGGGCCACTGTAGATACAGGATGTTTCCTTCATCACAAAAGTTTATTAGACTATGTTCTTTAAGAAGTCAAGCTGAAAGAAATACTTCTTGGCGTTACAGGTAACTCAGCCGTAAGAGACAAATTAATTTTCAAAACGAAAGCGTGGACACCACCAAACAGAGGCTTAGGTGTCTCTCTGTCTGAAAGCTCATATTGAGTAACTTCGCATTGAGTACACTGTGGAACCGGGGCTCTGAGAACTGTGAACTAAAGTGTCTGATCTTTTCCCCCCCTCACACTCTGAAGGCAAGTAGCGGGTCTGAGAGTGGGAGCCCAAAGAGAAGAGGCCAGAGGCAGCTGAAAAAACAGTAAGTCTCCCCTGGGGTGGTCCTCGCCTGGGGTGCTGGCGCGTGCAGCTGTCTCTGGGCCTGCCTGCCTTGTGTGTGCGGTGTGCCCTAGGCCCAAGTGTCCGCTTCTGTCTCTTGCTATCTTGGCTTCCTGGTCTCTGAGTCTGCTGCAACAGCAGTGGCTTTTGAAGTTTTTAGTTTTTCAAATGTTAAACGTTGGGCTGCTTTTTCAGGGCACACCACAGCTATTCCATCTGATTTGACCTATCAGCCCCATTATTATTATTTTTTTTTTCTTAAAAATGTGCACAAATCCCAAACATAGAGGCATTCGGTGTTCTGTTGCAGTTAAGCAAGGAGCACATTTAGATGGGCTGTGTTTCCTGTTCGTTTGTTCTCTGTGCTGGTGAGATAAAGTTACACTGATTGGATACCATTTTAATAGGAAATACCTTATTGTGTCTGTTTGGTTTCACTGTTGGCAGTTCCTAAGCAAGAAACTTTTAATTCATGAGGTTAATGTGAAATTCCTTTATGATACGGATTATATATTTGTTATTGTAAAACTTTAAAGATTCTACTTATGGTAAAAAAAATTTCGACTTTTTTTTTTTTTTTTGAGAAATAATTAAATCTTTATGAGGTGGAATGTATGAATCCTTTGAACAAACAGAATTCTACAGCCTGTCTTCTCAGAAAATTACTCAAAACACCCTGCACACAAATTGAGGGGTTTCTCATGGTAAACGGTTGTCCTAGGCTCTTGTTAAGAGTCCCAGTTATATCTTCTCTGTTTTAAAGCATTAGTTATCCTTAACTTGGGCTTCCCTAAAAGCTCAGCTGGTAAAGAATCCGCCTGCAATGCAGAAGACCCCAGTTCAATTCCTGGGTCAGGAAGATCCCCTGGAAAAGGGATAGGCTACCTGCTCCAGTATTCATGGGCTTCCCTGGTGGCTCAGACAGTAAAGAATCTGGAATCCATCTGCAATGCGGGAGACCTGGGTTTGAGCCCTGGGTTGGGAAGATCCCCTGGAGAAGGGCATGGCAACCCACTCCAGTATTTTGGCTTGGAGAATTCTATGGACAGAGGAGCCTGGTGGGCTATACAATCCATTGGGTCACAAAGAGTCAGACATGACTGAATGACTAAGCACAGCACAATTCTTAAGTATTTGGCCTGAGGCACAGTAATGAGAGTCTTTAAATTTCCCCATCTCTAAAATAGGGTAATACTTACTCTGGTAACTTAACATAGTTATTAGAAACTATGCTAAGAAAAGTCATAGTATTTAATTTTGCCCTGCCCAGAGGCCATACAGTTTCCATTTGTGTTTTAAATATTTCATTAGAGTTGCGGAAATAACTGTAGGCAAGCTCCTGCTTCATGGCAGCTCAGAAGGCTCTGGGTCTTCCCATCCCAGGGCCTACTCAAGAGATCTCAGTTTCCCAGGCTAAAGGCTTTGGAGGCTTTTTGGGAAGTCCATACATGTGTTTTTTCCTCCACCGTCTGGCTACATTCTGCTGGTCCATTGGCGGGAATCTAAATGTACTGTACTTGAAAACCTGAACTCCTAACTTTTTTTTTTTTGGCCACTGTACATGTGGGATGTTAGTTCCCTGACCAGGGATTGAACCTGTCATCACTGGAGTGGGAGCACAGAGTCTTGACCATTGAACCATTAGGGGAAGTCCCTGAACACCTCATTTATGTAGCTTTATTTGGGTGTGAGAATCCCTCCAGCTTTCAGCCTCTGTGTAATACATCAGACTTGCTATTTTGACTGATTTCTATATTTGCTTTTGCCTCTCCTTTCAATCCTGAGAGCTCTCCAAAGTAGGCAACTCTCAGAGGCCCTTGTGACCGTTCTTTGCCCTTGTAGAACCTTTCCACTCCTTGTTGGGAATGGGGAGAGGGGATGTCTTCTGTGAGGCTGCCTGTCTGCTTCTGGGCTCTTCCTTAGGAGCTTCCCGTAAGTGGAGGTTCTCCTCATGCCTGTCTGGGCGCTGGGCTGGCCTCACGCCGTGCCCTCCTCGGGGCAGCTGGAGGGCACTGGGTTGTGGAGAGCTCCTCTCCTGAGTCAGTTTAGTTAGTAGCGTGGATTAGGGGAGGCCCTGCAGCTGCTGAGACGCAGGTTGGGAGAGACTGCACTGCCAGGCCCGCTGTGATCTCAGCAAGGACGACAACCTAGCGTGTGCACATATGGGCTTCAGAACCGAGCAAGACGCGCTCAGAGGAGTGGACCTTGTGAGATATTAGCACAGGGCACTGCAGATGGTCTCAGAGATTTTAAAGCTTTTAAAAGGAACCATTTTTTAAACTTTTTTGGGGGGATTAATTTCAAAGAGTGGAAAAATTTTAAGAGTAAGAGCAGTACAAGGAGTGCCTATATACTGAGATTCACCATTGTGTACCTTTTTTGCCCCATTTGCTTTATCATTGAGAGTTCTCTTTATATATATTTATGTATAACACAAGGTAATATTTTTTCTGAGCCATTTCAGACTAAGATTCATACAGCATGGTCTTTAACCCCTAAGTACTAAGTGTGTATTTTCTAAGAATAAGGATATTCTCTTTTGTAAGCAAAATACAATGTTAAGGTAAATAGATTTAACATTGCTCCAATACCGTTGTCTAATTTGGATTCCAGTTTGGTCATTCAACTCAACAATCTCATTCATAATTTTCCACCTGCAGTACAGAATCCAGTCTCAGGTCAAATATTGTATTAGATGTCAGCTTTCATTAGTCTGGAGCACTTTCACAGACTTTCTTTGCTTTTGTGACATTGACACTTTAAGGACTACAGTCTTAGAAGGGACTAACTCTGCTGGAGTCATGTGAGTTAGCATTTTAAAAGCTTAGAGGAGGAAAACATTTTTTTAATTAATTTGTAATTTTTTATGGTCCAACTCTCAGATCCATACATGATTACTGGAAAACCATAGCTTTGACACTACGGACTTTTGTTGTCATAGAGATGTCTCTGCTTCTTAATACCCTGTCTAGGTTTGTCACAGCTTTTCTTCCAAAGAGCAAGCATCTTTTAATTTCATGGCTGTAGTCACTGTCCGAAGTGATTTTGGAGCACAAGAAAAAAGGATCTGTCGCTGCTTCCACTTTTTCCCATCTATTTGCCATGAAGTGATGGGACTGGATGCTATGATCTTGGCTTTTGAACGTTGAGTTTTAAGCCAGCTTTTTCACTCTCTTACCTTCATTAAGAAGCACTTTAGTTCCTTTTTGCTTTCTGCCACTGGAGTGATATCATCTGCATATCTGAGGTTGTTGATATTTCTCCCAGCAGTCTTGATTCCAGCTTGTGATTAATCCGGTCTGACATTTCTCATGATGTACTCTGCAGAGAAGTTAAATAAGCAGGGTGATATTATGTAACCAATATACTCCTTTCCCAAGTTTGAAGCAGTCCGTTGCTCCATGTCCAGTTCTGACTTGCTTCTTGACCTACATACAGGTTTCTCAGGAGGTAGGTAAGCCAGTCCTTATTCATGCCGTCCTAATTTGTGAAATGTTGGGTAGGATTTCCGCCGACTCACTGCAGTCCCAGTAGTGTTCAGCTCCACTGAACAGTGGTCCTCGAGCCCTCTCTTCCACCTGGAATTAGCATGATTTTGCTTGTAGTCATTGCAGTTGTTCTGCTGAGGTTATAGTTGTCTCTTCCTTCCCAGCAGTGTAAAGTGGAAGCCTGCCACAGTCCTGCGACATGGCAGAAGAGAGTCCTTGGTAGAGCAGACTCACCTTCTTCAGTGAGACTTGCTTCTGAGCACCACCCTCTTTGCGGAGATCGACTGAAAATCAATGATGTTGAAGCAGCTCCTTATCTACCTTCTAAAGTGGAGGAGAAAGGAGTTCCTTCTTTGAGCTCTTAAAGACAGTTAATTAGGAAGACTCAGTGGCTCTTGGCCAAATTTTAGGCTTATTTTATTTTAAAATAGCTTTTGTTCATTCCCTTCTTTATAGTTGTTAAGGTTTGATTTTTCCCAGTAAAGAAAAAAGGGATCCACGTTTTCCCAGTAAAGAAAGAAAACCATACCTAGTTAACTTGCATTCTGACTTTTTCCTATCTATTTATATGGCCTTGAGGCCTCAGTGGTCAAATCTTAGTATTTTTTTCCCCCTAGTTCCCAAAATTTTGACCAAAGTTCCATTGATTCCCATTTAGGGAATCCCACTGGTGGCTTCTTAGAACTGGATCTGGCAATTCAAGTCTCCTTTAAGATGAGAAATATTTTAATCATGATCTCATATTTGAGACTTCTCTTTGTAGCCCAGCTTATAGTGTGTATGACTTAGTCAGGGAATTTTCCTCATACAGTCTACATTATTTGAGAAGCCAGCAAACTCTAGGGGTGGACGTTGGTTTCACCTGTTGGAGAGCCAGGGTTGGGGCTGTAATCTGTTAGGAATTGATTTGCCGTTTTTACTTCACCTCTTATACAGAATTAACAGTATTGCTGGTCCTAACTTGCCCCCTCCCCCACCATTCTTGAAAATTAAAATGAAATTTGAAATAACCCACCAATTTCAGATACATATACATAAAACTCCTTTCAACCTTTTAAGCCTCTTAACTGTTTAGCTCCTCCTGGAATGGTCTTCAGTGGGTTCTGTTGAGAGTAGCAGAAATGTGGGTTTGACATGTACCAAACAGCTTGTTCCCACTGGGCTTGATTTTCCCTCTCTATGGGAAGAGGACTTTGGACCAGTCGATTGGCTAAGTTTTTGTACCTTCTCATATTGAAAGATTCGAAGTCCTCTTGGTTATCTGTACGTCTAGAGATCTGCAGTTTAACTGGAAAACTCTCAACATCCATTCTCTCAGTGTCTACTGACTGCCACTTTAGTCTCTAAAATTGTTGAAGTGGACCTCGTTAGCTACTCTGATATAACAGTCTCAGTTCCTGGCAGAGTTATAAAAATTACGAATAACACTTGATTGTAGATCTTTCTCATCTCACCTGCTCTCCGTTAGGTCTTACGTGCATGTTCTTTCAAGCTTGTTTCCTGTGAAACCACTGTTCTCCAGTTTGTGTAAGCTAAGGGGTAAGTAAACTGTTCTAGTCTTGGCCAAGGAAGGCTGGATCGTTAGGTGCCAGTCTCCCCATTGTTGGAGACATCTTTTTTCCTCCTTGCCATCACCATCTATTCCTTGGATCCTTTAGAACACATTTATTGTATGAGGCTCTAGGAAAGGAGAATAAGGCGGGTGCCCAAAGTATGGTTTGGTTTAAAGAGGGAGGGATGGATATTAGGTGATAATAGCAGACCTTAATATTTTACCAGTCACTGTCCATAAGCACCCTACCTGTCTGGCAGACTGATAGATAGGATTCATTCTTTGTATCTTTATTTAACAAAGGTGTATCTCCACTTGCCTGCGTTTGTGCCAGTAGAACTTGAGTAATGTATGTGGAAGTGCTCTATGACCTTTTCATGGGAGGCTTGAGAACATTTTCTTTCCTGGTGTTTGTGTTGAATCAAGTGTAGGACTGTTTTGAAACGTTCTTCCACTGTTACTTTGACTTATTTTCCCATGAAGAATATTGACTTGACTTTGGAATTTGACAGCAGTTGACTTTAACATAACCTCATTTTCTATACAGAGACCCAGAGGCACATGGTAATTGTTTTTTTTAGACAGAAACCCTAAACCCAGGTTCTTGCCTGTTGAGTTTTTTGTTTCCCTAGATGTTTCATGACCAGTTGCTGTTATGTGTGTTCCTTCCTTCTTTGCTGCAGGTGGGAAATGAGCTGAGTTCCTGTGATTTCCTTTTTGGTCTTCAAGTAAACTTCAGAAACTGCTCAGGGGGAGCAGGGCACCTATAGGGATGGCTGTCCCACGTCATCTGTTATCTTGATGAGCAAAAGAACACCTACTGTATTTAGTGATTATTAAAACTACTTCATTAGCTGGACAAATTAATTACTAGGTGGTAGGTTTACCATTAATAGCATAATTTTAGGGATTGTTTAATCAACATATTCTGAAGATAGCTAGTGTAGTACTCAGAGAACTCTCTCAGTAGTATCAGCATCATCTGAATTTGGTAACATTCAGATTTTTAGGCCTCACATTAGACCTCCTGAATCAAAAACTGGCTGTGGCCCAGAAAACTTTTTCAGCAAATCCTTTATATAGTTTGGATTCATATTAAAATTTGAAAACCTGATTTAGTATATATTATAGCTTCAGTATGGTCAATGATAATAGTAAATAAAAATAAAATGTTAGAGAATTGGCAACTTTTTTTTTTTTTTTTCAGAACAAATAGTTAAAAAAAAATACAGCCTTAGCTTCATCATTTATTTTGATACCAGATAGAAAATAGGAATAGATATTACACATCGCAGGAAGGAACCCAACCAAAATTTGGAGCTAAAACAAATCTTTTAGCATAATATCTAAAATATACGCGCTCTACCTTTTTTGGCTCTTCTGCTTGAAATTGGTTTTGTCACATTCTTCAAGTGAAACGATCTTGAGGAACTCTTTTAGAAAAAAAAAAAATTTTGCTTTGCTTTTGATCACAGAGAAAAATGGAAACGGGAGCTCTCAGAAGATGAACAGGAACGAGGCTCCAGTGCAGAGAGCGAACCAGAGCAAACAGTGAGAGCCAGAAGACCTGTCCCCAGAAGGTGCAGTGTGTGCTTGAGCGTCTCTGCCTCTGGCTGCGCTTGGTCTGGGCCAGGTTGAGGACGGTGGTGCAGTGCTGGCACGAGGGCCTCAGCTGACGAGCCGCAGTGTGTTGTGACTCTGGATTCCGAATGCCTGATTAACTTCTTGCTCGTCTGCATCATTAGCAAGTAATTAGATGACTGAGCTGCTGTGGATTTTGTGTGTTTTCACGGTACATAGCTAGAGAGTGAATCTTGGTGTTTCATATTCCAGGTGGACTGGTTATGAGGAACAAATATATCTTCCACTCTTTAAAAGAATGCTCTCTGTGTGTATTTGACCAGGATACAGGTTCCTTTAGGGAGAACTAATTTTCCTATGTTTAATTGGCTGATTGAAACATACTCAACTATTTTTATTACCCTGTTCGTACAATCTATATGACATTAAGCAAAGAATCTGTCCAGAGATGAAAGTAGGTGGAGGTGAGAGGAAACTGGTAATTTCTGATCAGACAGATGGCAGCAAAAGGTGCTGGCGATGGGGGGAGGAATTTTCCTGACAGGAGGCAGTGAGGCCCCAGGAAGATTTTTCTCCTTGCAGTGTTAGGAGGGGGTGGCATATGTCGTCTTTGGGCTAAATCCCACTCCCCCTCCATTTTTATGTGGCCTGTGAGCTCAATATAGCTTGTTTTTAAAAAGTTTTTTTGATGTGGACCGGTTTTAAAGTCTTTATTAAATTTGTTACAACATTGCTTCTGTTTTATGCTTTGGTTTTTTTGACCACTAGGCATGTGGGAATCTAGCTCCCTGATCAGGGTTCTGCATTGGAAGGTAAAGTCCAACCCTTGGACTACTGGAGAAGTCCCTCAGTATAGCTTGTGGTGAACATTTGTAGTTTCATGATAAGGAACACTAAATTTGAACCCTAATTAAGTGAAATGCTATCATCCCTTCAAAAAGAATTCTGTTCTTCTCATTAGTAGATGTTGTATCACAAAAAATACACTTGATCATTATTATTTTATTTTGTATTTTTTCAGTAAGATATTTGTTGAAATTTATTTTTTCTTGTTATGTAAGTACCTATGTGGTAGCCTCAACTTCGGCTCTTGTCTGAGAAAGTAAAACATATTTATCCTCTGGCCATTTACAGTAGGAATATTTGTCTGTCCATGGCTTAGGATGTTGTCCCTGCCCCCTACCCCTCCACTCCTGTAGGGAGATTGATGAGTGTTGTCTCCTTTCATCTGAGTCTCAGTGCTCAGCCCTGGAGCCCACTCCAGGTCTGTCTTCTAGATTTTGCTCATCTTTTATTGACTTTCTGGCCACCTGTCTGTGCAGTGTTGGTTATGGCAAGTATGAGAGAAAGAGACGGCTATGACTCTGAATTTCCGTCACTATCTTTCTCCTCTCACCTTTTCGCCGCTGCTGGAGTACGTGATTTCCTTGTGAGAGCTCCTAGTCTGTAGCTCTCAGTCTGGGCTGCAGGGGAGGAGCCGCCTGCAGAGGGCCAGTCTCCTCAGCTGTGCCCGTGGTCCGTGGCAGGGGAGGCGCCGCCTGCACAGGGCCGGTTTTCTCAGCTGTGCCCGTGGTCTGTGGCAGGACACAGTCTCTCAGGTGGTCTCCAAGGTGTCTTACGTACATGGAAGAAAAAATGTGTGTAGTTATTTCTTGTCCTTTACTTCTTCATACAGATGATAACATTCCATGCATCTTCTCCTGAGTTTTTCTTTCATTATCTCTCTCAGAATTCTTTCCTTACCAACGCGCAGAAAAACTCCTCCCTCCATTGTTTTTTATGGTCGCATGGTATTCTGTTTTCAGACCCTGATGCTGGGAAAGATTGAAGGCAAAAGGAGAATGGGATGACAGAGGATGAGATGGTTAGATAGCATCACTAATTTAAGGGACATGAATTTGAGCAAACTCCGGGAGATACTGGAAGACAGAGGAGCCTGGTGTGCTACAGTCCAATGGGTTGCAGAAAAGTCGGACATAACTTAGTGGCTGAACAACAATTACAAGTATTCCGTTTATTGAACTAGTTCCCACTTTTCTAATCTTTTGTTATTGCAAATACCACAGTGAATAGTTTACTGTGCCTGTATCAGTTTATATCTGTTTATATCTTTTACTTATTCCCAGAAGTAAAATGGTTACATTAGTAACTTCGGTAGATAATTCCAAATTGCCCAGAAGAGAGCTGCCCTCAGCAACAGGCTGTGTGTGTCGTTGTCAGGTGGTCCTGAGGAGCAGTGGAGGGTCGTTGCCCGAGAACCCACAGTGCGGTCCTCCCTTCATCCTTGGCAGGGCTGGGTCCCAGGAGCCTTGTGCTAAATAGATGCCTGAATCTGTGGATGCTCAGGTCCCTTCCTTACATGAAATGCTGTGCTGTCGCATTTCCGTGTAGCCTGGGCCTCTCTTCCATGTACTTTTAGTCGTCTGTTGATTACTTTTAATACCTGCTCCAATGTAAACACTATGTGAACCGCTGTGAATCGCCAGCAGTTTGAAAATTTGCGTTTGGGAACTTTGTGGACTTTCTTCCCCCCAGATAAGTTTTTGGTCCATGGTTGGTTAAGTCCGCGGGTGTGGAACCTGCCGTTACAGTGGGCTGAGGGTGTCTCCTATGAGTGGCTGGAGGTGTCAGCAGTGGAACCATTTTCATGTTCCTAGTGAAGTGGGTTTCTCATGAACTAGAATCTCACGGAACAGGGCCTAGGAATATTCATGTCTTAACATTCCCTTGGTTAATCTCTATGGTGAGCCCTGCTCTGGGAAGTACAGTTATATAGATTTGAAGTAGACACCAAATGATGAAATAAGGACTTGGCCGTTTTTCCTTTTCTCACTTTAGAACAGTGCCCAAACCTCGTGTTAAAAAGCAACCTAAGACTCAGCGTGGAAAGAGAAAAAAGCAAGATTCTTCTGATGATGAGGATGAAGACGATGAAGCTCCCAAAAGGCAGACGCGCCGCAGAGCAGCTAAAAATGTGAGGTAGGTGATGTCCCGGAAGGGTTTCATTAGTGAGAAGAAGGGGTGTAGTGTAACTGGCTAGAGCTTGCTTTTAATAAGTCCAGGATCAGGCCTTTCACAGGTGAAAATAATGACCTGTGTCTGGAGATTGTATTCGGAAAGGTTCTTTCAAAAAGAATGGTCCTGGCCAATAGAAAAATGGAAAAAATAGTGATAAATCATATCAAGCCTTCATCCCTATGAAGAGAACTACTTCAAGGTCACATTTGCTTGAGTGGTAGTGACATCATCTTCATTTGACACCATTCTTTGGGACTTCCCTGGCAGTCCAGTGGTTGAGACTCCATGCTTCTAATGCTTGGGGTTGCAGGTTCGATCCCTGGTTGGGGAAATAAGGTCCCACATGCCCTGTGGTTTGGCCAAGAAAATAAACAAAATTAAAGGTATAGTACTGTTTTTTAGGAAAGACATTTGGATTGCAGTCTTACTTTTGAATTGCATTTTCAATCAGATAAATTCTTTTGAGTTTCAGCTTATGTAGTGTTGGGCCTCCCTTGTAGCTCAGCTGGTAAAGAATCTGCCTGCAATGCAGAAGATCTGGGTTTGATCCCTGGGTTGGGAAGATCCCCTGTTGAAGGAAAAGGCTACCCACTCCAGTGTTCTGGCTTGGAGAATTCCCTGGATATATAGTCCATGGGGTCGCAAATAGTTGGATACGAGCAACTTTCACTTGCTTTATATAATGTTAGTTGGATGTAATAATCTTAACAAGGTTATGATAGTATATGAATAATTAATAGAAAATGAAATAAAGGAATAGATACAAAACATACATATTTTACTGTATGCCAGTCAGAGAGCATTTAATTTCATTTTAAAAGGTACACAGTTTTCTTTTGGTCTACTTAAAGATGGTGAAGCTGAATCCTGAAGTTGTTAATAACCTGTTAAATGAATCCAGTTAATAATTTGAAAGCTAAGACTAGGCTTTGAATATATTAACGTGTAGTTTAGCACTTTTTCCCCCTACAGCTAGCTGTACTGCATCCAGCACTGTGTTTTACTCTTTTGTAACTTCCAAACCCTTTGTTGTTAATATAATATATGGTGGAAGGTTATGTTTTAATATTTTTAGCACCAGGAAGCATGCTCAGTGACTTGAAGACTTAAATTTCATATTCTTGATATTGGGAGACAAAATGCAGGGTTGATGCGTTAATATTAGAACCAGTTTTTTCATTAGGCAATTTTTTGCATTATGCATTTTCTTTCTTTGTAGTTGTTTCCTTGTTTATAATAATGATGTTGTTAAAAAATGAAAATATAAGAATGTCCTTTAGTTTTCTGTGTCTTGCTTACAAAAATCACTTTAGTCAGTTTTTATTTTGAAATATGAGTTAGCCTTCTTGCCGCTATCTATGAACATGCAGTAATACTTTAAGCAGGAACAAAAAATGAACTTTGAGCCCACATTATTGTAGCTGATCTGCAAAACACCATGTTGGAGCCAAAAGGGTTGTCCTAATGATCTTACGAATGGTGATTTTGGATCTGAAAAGATAGTTTCTTATTTATTCGGCATTATTCCTCATACAGTTACAAAGAAGACGATGACTTTGAGACTGACTCAGATGACCTCATTGAAATGACTGGAGAAGGAGTTGATGAACAGCAGGATAATAGTGAAACTATTGAAAAGGTCTTAGATTCGAGGCTGGGAAAGAAAGGAGGTATGCAAAGACAGTGCTTCGTTCTTGCTATAGGTGGCACCGAGCGTTAGGGCAGGGGATGCAGGCGGTGCCACCTGTGGCCGGGGCCCCTCCCTGTGCCTCTGCCCCCAGCTCCTGAGCTCCTTCTGCTGCCCTTCTGTGTCCGCCTGAATGCTGCTTCTTCCTTGTCCCTCTCCTTAGCCTGCTTCTTGCGTTGCTGCTTGCCACCTTTGCGGCTAGACGTGGTTCCTGCTGCCACTTCCCTGCCATTGGAAGCTGGCAGATTACTTTTTCTCTCTGCTCAGAAGGCCCAAATTTTATGTATTTAGCCTGAGTTGGTAGGGACCAAAACAAAAGGATGTTGCTGTTCCACGTTTATTGTGTTTGAACACAAAGATTTCTTTGATTTCACCAGCAAATTTTAGAATGTTTAAATGGGAAAAATTGGCTTTGCATCTTGAAAACATTAGAAATTGCTGGGCATGTTGATTCTGTATTGTTTGTGAATTTCTGCATATTTGAAGATAAAGGATTTTGGTACTTTATCTGAAAAGAGACTCTTTAGACAACTGTGTATTTGGGAAGCTTTTCAGGTCTGGTTTCATAGACCTCTTAAAATTTAATTGAATCTTTTTGTAGCCACTGGAGCTTCTACCACTGTATATGCAGTTGAAGCTAATGGAGACCCTAGTAGCGACTTTGACCCTGAAAAGGATGAAGGCGAAGTCCAGTACCTCATCAAGTGGAAGGGCTGGTCATACATCCACAGCACATGGGAGAGTGAAGAGTCCTTACAGCAACAGAAAGTGAAGGGTCTAAAGAAACTAGAGAACTTCAAGAAGAAAGAGGATGAAATCAAGCAATGGTACATTACCTTTCCTAGATAAAAGAAATACATCTGCAGCCTTGGGGAAGGGAGAGTTTTTAAATAGTGGAGAACGTGACTGTGTAGAATATCAAATTCTGCCTCTGTCACCTGAATGAATGTGGAGGCATCCATGGTTACCTTTTATAAAACTGTGACCTGAAGATAATACATATTTTTATGTATAGCCAGGAAGTCTGTAGAGTTTAATAATAACAGCTAGTTAATGGGACATTTTTCAGACCTGGTCTTGCTGTCAGTCCTCACAGTAAGCCTGTGAGGTGTGCAGAGTGCTATCTGTTGGCAGAGTGAGCTACAGAGCAGTGCTGTGGGCCCCGGACTGGACTCCTGCGGCCTGAGTCCAGGCTCATGTCCTTAAGCACCTTGTTACTTTCTCTGATTGTGCTGGCATAGCCTGGTTGTCAGGAGTTTAGTGTTCTAGAACTCTCTGGGATATGGTATATTTAAAACTGATCTTGGTTTTATAGTTTACAGAAATGCTGTGACAGGAATGTTCTGAAACTGTGATCACCTTGTGGTTTTTAGCTTACTCACAGCTTTGAACATATCAAGTTGTACGAGAAACATGGGGACACAATACTCATACCCCTAAACTGATGATAAATAAGAAATGTAAGTTCCCCCTGGAGACAAACGCTTCATATCATGTGATCAGGTTATTTAGTGTTAGGAATAGGGACAAATGCTTTCCAATTCCTGTTGTTTTACTGTGTAGAATATGCTATTTCAGTAAATCAGATACTTTTTTCCTTTGAGTCTAAAACGAAAATATATATCTCTGAGGTATGGGTAGTTTGTAAAACAATTATTAGAATTTTGAAAGTCCTTGAAAGTTATAGTAGTATTTTATTTCAAGTTGCTGGTGTTGTTTTATAACTGAGAATAATTGGTTTTCTAAAAATGTCAACATTTGATCACTCCTAAAGTCCATATATGAAAAAAAGATATCTTTTCTTATAATTCTGAGTTTTATTGGCCTTGTCTGTTGAGATATATGAATTTATCACAGATCACATGAATTCATCACACAAAATAGTTATTTTTAGGTTTCTTTATAAACAGGCCACATCAGCAGGAACAGCTGGTGTGTCCTTTAAGTCTGAGGTTTCAGTGTTTTCTGCAAGTCTTACATGTTTTCCTTAAAATCTCTGGCCTAATTATTAGTACAAGATTACTAAAGGGACATATGTAAGTAAAGACTAAGATTCCTTTCCTGTTTTGACTTTGCATTGATAGATGAGTATGGATTCTCCAAATCTAATTAGTACGTACTTTTCCTGTTTGACTTCTGGCCAGGTTAGGGAAGGTTTCTCCTGAAGATGTGGAATATTTCAACTGCCAACAAGAGCTGGCCTCGGAGCTGAACAAACAGTATCAGATCGTAGAAAGAGTAATAGGTAAGTACATGGAAACTCATTTAAGCAATGTTGGAGTTCCAGGAATAAAGGAACTTTCTTTTTGGGGAGTAATGTATAGATATTAAAAAATGCATTTTTGCAGGTGTAATTTTGGAGAATAGTCAGATGGCTAGATTTATTTGGAGATGGGGGAAGACGAAAGTGGCAAGGGTGGTGTCAGTGTTCTTGACCTGAGCAAACAGAAGGTTGGAGGCACCATTTACTGAAATAGCAAGGTTAAGGGGAGAGAAATCAAGAGCTTAGTTTGTCAGTTTTATATACTTCACAGTCATCTAAGTGGATACTGTTGTGAAGGCTGTAGAAGATGTGAATCTGGAGTTTAGAACTCAGTCTTAGCTGGAGAATTTATCTGTGTGTAGATAGTATTTAAAGCATAAGATTTAATGAGATCATCAAGAAATGTATACATGGTGAGAGCAGAAGTCTGAGGGCATTCCAGTTTTGGAAATCGCGAAGAAACCAGCAGAGGAGAGTGAGAAAGGCCCGCCGATGTGGTGGCAGCCAGGGGGTAGGCGTGCCAAGCACCAGGTGACTCACGTGGCTCGGGCAGCAGGTGGGGTTGCCAGTCAGGGACCGGGGCTTGGTCCTTCAGCTCGGCAGTAGGCCTAGCCCAGGGGGATGAATCCAAGGGGTGGTGGTGCTGCAGGCGGGGGTGGGGAGACAGAGAAATGGGGCCAGACAGGGTCGTGAGAACAACACGGCTGTCTCTGTTTTTTTAGGATGTGAGAGTATATTTGTCCTCTTTCTCACAGGACCTGAAATGTCACTGTTTTCTTGGTTTTGGTGATAACTTACCTAATTTTCCATTTATTTAGCTGTGAAGACAAGCAAATCTACACTGGGTCAAACAGACTTTCCAGGTAAGTGAGAGATCTTGTTTATAAATATTGTCTAAGAGCAGCTCATGTTTTGCCACGTGGTGTTGCCTTGGGTACACATAAAACAGAATGTCACCCCTCTCCTTTAATTGGCAGTTGCTGATCTGTAAATTTTTATATGTGAAATAGCTCACAGCCGGAAGCCGGCCCCTTCCAACGAACCTGAGTATCTATGCAAGTGGATGGGTCTGCCCTATTCAGAGTGCAGCTGGGAAGACGAAGCCCTGATTGGAAAGAAATTCCAGAGCTGCATCGACAGCTTCCACAGTCGCAACAACTCAAAAACCATCCCCACAAGAGAATGCAAGGTGTGCTGACTGCTGGCTTTTGAGTTTTCAGGGGAAAGGTGTATTGCTGAAAAAGTCTGGCCAGACACACAGATGTTGGGAAGAGAAAAGACTGCAGAAGTAAAGGACAGTTCTCATGTTGAAGTGGAAGACGACCTAATCTTGGTATCAGAGGAAAACCATTAAAACAGGAGAGGAGGATATGTTCTATAATAGCTTTACTGACTCATTTCATCTTATTATTTATACAGTTAGATATATCTAATTCAGAGATATTGTGGAGACTCCTTAAAAGAAGTGATGGGAAAGGGTGACTCTGAATTCTACAAAAGACAAGGATCTGTACAGGCTCTGCTGTTTGCTAGACTGGTTGTACAGATGCTTGTCTTTTGTTGGTATTTATTCCCTGTATGAAGTGGAATGCTTGGGTCCTCAGTAATACAAGTATATGTAAGACATGGCTTCTTTGTTCAAGAGGTTGTCTTCAGATTCACGGCACCAAACCTGTCCCTGTGAAAAGCAGTGTGTCATTGGAGGTCAGTGAGTGTGACGACGTCCAGAGGCAGAAGCCAGTGAGCCACAGGGATCGTTGAAGAGTTTAAAACTAGAGGAAGCTGTAGCGCGTGAAGTGCCCTTCCCTTGAAGGATAGATGGGAGCTAGTTAGACAAAATAAAAGGGGGCCCAGGTTATTGCCCTGTCGTGAAAGATAGTAAGAGAAAGATGTTCTTGTAATGTAGTTGGGGGACCACTGGGCCTCGGGGTTGGAAGAGGGAGGTGATATTGACAAATCAAAGTGTGTATGTATTGAATACCTTGAAGGATATGTTGACTTTATCCTGTGGGTATTGATAAGCCTGCCCTTTTGAGCAGAGCAGCAGGCCAGAAACAGTATTTGATTTAGAAAGCTTAATCTAAAGACTGTTGGAGACTCTGGAGTAAGTAGTTGTTAAAGCCAGAAGGTCCCACCAGGAAGATGTAGAATAAGCCCCTGAAGGGAGAGTTGGTGTCAGGATGAGGGAAGTAGCAGCAGTTGAAGGGTCAGACGGGAGAAGCTTTGTGGGGAGACTTGGCGGGAGCGGACAGCTGTGAGTAAGGCATCTGATTCTATTGACTGCCGGCTGCTCACAGAGGAGAGCTGAGACAAACACTAATTACCTTATCAAATACTTTAGTAGGATGACACTTCTTAATAGGGCACTCATTCCAGAGAATGCTCATCTTCAGAGAAATGCTCACTGCAAAAAAAGGCTTTTGTGGGCAAGTCACTTTGGGATGCACTCCTGAATGAGCTGCTCCTGTAAGCTCACAGCGTCCGCGAATACAGTAGACTCTAAAAAGTCACGAGCCATGGGATGTATGTAACTTTAACCCAGTGTTTCCCAAATTGATTTGGCCGTAGAATCCACGTTTTGTGCAAACCGTAGAGACATGTCTTTACTAGACTGCCAAATCTTCACACCTCTGGAGGTGAGAGCAGCATCTTTTTCTTCAGAAAGCCACTTGGGAGATGGGCTGCATTTCAGAATTTACAGACACTGTTATGGTGGCATAGACAGACCTTCCCAGAGGCATTGTTTAGAGCTGTTTATAGAGTAAGGTAACGCCAGGAGGAAAATAGGTGACTCACTGTCCCGCTGCAGAGATGATGCAGAGTAGGTGCTGTGTAATGATGTCCACAAACTTACTTCAGGAAAGAAGCAATAACTAACATAATCTCGGGCCGCAGCCTGGCTTTCGGGGTGTAGACAACTACCGATGTAGAGTTCCTAACGATGTAGGAACTCATGGTCGGTTGGGTGTGGTTGGTGATACAGATGTGAAATTTCAGTTCTTATACTTTAATGTAGCGTGCAGAAATCATGGCTAGCATTTTAACATATGAACAGAAATAAGGTTTTCTTCACACCTGGTCTTTGTTCAATTCTGCATTTTAGGCCCTGAAGCAGAGACCACGATTTGTGGCTTTAAAGAAACAGCCGGCATATTTAGGAGGAGAAAATTTGGAGCTCCGAGATTATCAGCTGGAAGGTCTCAACTGGCTTGCTCACTCCTGGTGCAAGTACGTAGAAAACTATGTCTGATGTTTTCTCTACTGTTTCTGGCTGTTAGGTGCAAAGAATTACTCCTTTTTATTCCCTTCTTCAGGGGATCTTCCCAACCGAGGGATTGAACTTGGGACTTCTGTGTTGCAGGCAGATTCTTTACCATCTGAGCCACCAGGGAAGCCCCATTGTATATTATTATTGTTCTTTGTCACTATGTCGTGTCCAACTCTCTTGGGATATCATGGACTGTAGACGACCAGGCTCTTCTGTCCATGGGATTTTCTAGAATACTGGAGTGGGTTGCCATTTCCTTCTCCCGGGGATCATCCTGACCCAGAGATCGAAGCTATGTCTCCTGGGTTGGCAGGTGGATTCTTACCACTGAGCACAAGGGAAGTCCATTGTATATTATAGAAAAAAAAANTTTTGAGCAGAGCAGCAGGCCAGAAACAGTATTTGATTTAGAAAGCTTAATCTAAAGACTGTTGGAGACTCTGGAGTAAGTAGTTGTTAAAGCCAGAAGGTCCCACCAGGAAGATGTAGAATAAGCCCCTGAAGGGAGAGTTGGTGTCAGGATGAGGGAAGTAGCAGCAGTTGAAGGGTCAGACGGGAGAAGCTTTGTGGGGAGACTTGGCGGGAGCGGACAGCTGTGAGTAAGGCATCTGATTCTATTGACTGCCGGCTGCTCACAGAGGAGAGCTGAGACAAACACTAATTACCTTATCAAATACTTTAGTAGGATGACACTTCTTAATAGGGCACTCATTCCAGAGAATGCTCATCTTCAGAGAAATGCTCACTGCAAAAAAAGGCTTTTGTGGGCAAGTCACTTTGGGATGCACTCCTGAATGAGCTGCTCCTGTAAGCTCACAGCGTCCGCGAATACAGTAGACTCTAAAAAGTCACGAGCCATGGGATGTATGTAACTTTAACCCAGTGTTTCCCAAATTGATTTGGCCGTAGAATCCACGTTTTGTGCAAACCGTAGAGACATGTCTTTACTAGACTGCCAAATCTTCACACCTCTGGAGGTGAGAGCAGCATCTTTTTCTTCAGAAAGCCACTTGGGAGATGGGCTGCATTTCAGAATTTACAGACACTGTTATGGTGGCATAGACAGACCTTCCCAGAGGCATTGTTTAGAGCTGTTTATAGAGTAAGGTAACGCCAGGAGGAAAATAGGTGACTCACTGTCCCGCTGCAGAGATGATGCAGAGTAGGTGCTGTGTAATGATGTCCACAAACTTACTTCAGGAAAGAAGCAATAACTAACATAATCTCGGGCCGCAGCCTGGCTTTCGGGGTGTAGACAACTACCGATGTAGAGTTCCTAACGATGTAGGAACTCATGGTCGGTTGGGTGTGGTTGGTGATACAGATGTGAAATTTCAGTTCTTATACTTTAATGTAGCGTGCAGAAATCATGGCTAGCATTTTAACATATGAACAGAAATAAGGTTTTCTTCACACCTGGTCTTTGTTCAATTCTGCATTTTAGGCCCTGAAGCAGAGACCACGATTTGTGGCTTTAAAGAAACAGCCGGCATATTTAGGAGGAGAAAATTTGGAGCTCCGAGATTATCAGCTGGAAGGTCTCAACTGGCTTGCTCACTCCTGGTGCAAGTACGTAGAAAACTATGTCTGATGTTTTCTCTACTGTTTCTGGCTGTTAGGTGCAAAGAATTACTCCTTTTTATTCCCTTCTTCAGGGGATCTTCCCAACCGAGGGATTGAACTTGGGACTTCTGTGTTGCAGGCAGATTCTTTACCATCTGAGCCACCAGGGAAGCCCCATTGTATATTATTATTGTTCTTTGTCACTATGTCGTGTCCAACTCTCTTGGGATATCATGGACTGTAGACGACCAGGCTCTTCTGTCCATGGGATTTTCTAGAATACTGGAGTGGGTTGCCATTTCCTTCTCCCGGGGATCATCCTGACCCAGAGATCGAAGCTATGTCTCCTGGGTTGGCAGGTGGATTCTTACCACTGAGCACAAGGGAAGTCCATTGTATATTATAGAAAAAAAAAAAAAACATATATGTGTGTGTGTGTGTGTGTGTGTGTGTATGATTAAGAGAAATCACTTCTGGGAATTTTCCTGTATGTGTAATTACCATTTTAGCCTGAAGTAAAAAGTACTTTGTTCTTTAGTTATTGGGAGGGTAATAGCCAGCGACCTGTGTCATACTGTTATTCATGAGTATAAATAGCAAGGTAATTTGCCCAAATTTTTGGTGTGGAAGGAATTATTCCAAGACGAGAGAAGGTCTCTAATTTATCTACTGGTGCTAAAGAGTCTTGTGATTCCCCCACTCCCCAATTGTTATACAGGCCATCCCATTTAGAAAGTTTTCTGACAGTTGAAGTTGTGAAATTATCCTTCACTTTTTGTAATAAAAGATTACCATAGTCTTGGAAAAAAAGAGAGATGAGACAATGAGGACTGTACTCATGAATTTTATTCACCAAATTCAATTGCAGACTCAAGTATTCCCTAATTACTGTGCATTAGGAACCCATGTAGACAAGACAGGATTTCCCTGTCCTCATAGAACATACAGGGTGAAAAGTACCTTTTTTAACCCCTTTAAGGTGTTTTATTTGCACATATGTATTATATCTCTTGAAAAAGAATCCAAAGTTTGCCCTCCTGTGTTTTCATCTTGCTTCTTCATGGTCCATGATGCCCAGTGAGGTTGTTGGTACAATGAAACCAAACTCATGGGACGGGAGCAGGTCATTCTGCCATTTTTCTAGATCTTTCAGTTGCACATCAAATCTGGGGCTGGTCACTCCACACTTACAAAGCCTGCCTGTGAGACTGTCAACAACTTTTACAGCACAGTGATCATGGATGATTCCAAATTTGCCAGCGTAACCAGGCTTCATCATCATGGTTAGAAGTCTGAGAGTGGCTTTGGAGTGCGGTCTGATAGGCGCCTGGCGTTCGCCTCTCTTCTCCGCACTGTTGGTGTTCCTGAGAGCGCCAGCCAGGACGCTCACGTGCAGCATCATGGTGGCACAGAGAGGCGGAGGATGGACGGGAAGCACCTTGTGTCTGTCTGCACATTCCTTCCCCAGATGTCAACTCTTAATTTCGTCAGTATATGGTGGCAAAGCAAGAATTCTTATTTCAGAGTTAGACTACATACAGCTTGAAAGCAAAGACATGTGAACTGCTTTTCTCAAAGGTGAAAAGATGGCTCTTCATTCCAGAGATGCGTTTATGTGACTTTCCCAGTTGAGCCATCTGGTTTTTGTCTTGTTAAAATTTATGTAATATTTAACATTCAGTGTGAGAAACAAAGATCTTGAGGTTTGATTCCTTTGACTGAGAATGGAGGTCTGAGGTAGCTACTGTTCTCGATTGCTGGAAAATTATTTTTGTTTCAGAGAATAGTGAGATGTGACCTTCCTAAAGGACAATTATAAGCTAAGTGGAGCCTTAGAAGCTGTGTAACTAACCCTCTTGCTTTACACTTCAGGACTCTTAGGAGCCCTTGTCCAGAGTCACACCCTGTAGTCTTTAAACTCATTAATTCAGAATCAGCTGGAAAAGGCCCAGTTAGCTACTGGGCCCTGGTTGTGGGAACCTTACATTAAGTAACTGCTGTTTTGGTCTAGTTCCAGAAAAACAGGCAGATCAAACCTCCTTTCATGTGTATAAATGGACAGTGGCAGTTTGCTAGGGAGAGGAAATGTTGGAGAAAATTAACCCTGTTTCCTCCCCAGTGGTGTGAAAAGGTGAGAGAAATAAGAGGGAAATCACTCAAAGGGATGTCTTCTTGGTGAAGTAAATGTCTTGTTTTTCTAATCAGTTTTTTTTAACTTGAATGTTAGTTTTTGTTCTCTCTGGTCCACTGATTAAGCGTGTATTGTACATATGTAAACCTTCTGTGGCCTGATTTTCAAGAACCTTTTTATATTTTCAACCTTAGGGCATATATGCATCTCTGGTTTCCTACCAAATGGCCTTTTTTCTATTTCCAGAACATACTTCCTAACTCTGGCTATTTTTTTAAGTTTAAATTAGCTCAAATTAATTTTTTCCTAGTATCTGGATAGTCCTTTCCTGTTAAGCACCCTGTTGAAGTCCTGCCTGTCTCCCAGAACCGTGTTTCTCAAAGTGTGGTCCAAGGAGTATACCCACATTACAGTGTGTCCAGAAGTGCTTGTCAACAATACAGAGTCCTGAGCCCTTTTCCAGATATTCCGATTCAGCAGATCTGGGTTGGGATTCAGAGACCTGATCTGCAGCCTACCCCTGCTAGATACTAGCATGTTTAAAAGAAGCTCTGTGCACCTGTGGCATGTAGGTCTGGAGAGTAGTGATTACAACATTAAACAGCCTGGTGGCAGGCAGTGGAATGGGTGGGCAATCTGAACAAGGGCCTGTGACTGTCAGGCTGAAGGGCTCACTGGCAGTGGGGTATCCCGTCTGCCTCTGCTGTCTGTATTGGTGGAGCCCAGGTCATATGCTTTACACCACTATTACAAACCTGCCTTCTGTCATAAGAGGTCGATGCAAAGACCAAAATGCAAGATAAAGGACATGATCTAAATGGCTCTTCCAGTAATCCAGACCTCGATTATACTTAGATTACTTGTTGCCCTGCTGTCTTCTGACGTAGGAGACTTGCTTGCAGAGGTGAGGAGAGACATTGGAGGCTTGAAACCCATGTCTTGCTGAGGGATGTTGTGAGGCCTTGATGCTGCTGCTGATTGTGCATGTACTGTTTTATGTGTGAACTGATGATGTTTCTGTTTTTATCTTTTTCTTTCTGCAGAAGTAACAGTGTAATCCTTGCTGATGAAATGGGCCTAGGAAAGACCATCCAGACCATATCATTCCTCTCCTACCTGTTCCACCAACACCAGCTGTATGGCCCCTTTCTTATAGTCGTCCCTTTATCCACCCTCACCTCATGGCAGAGGGAGTTTGAAATCTGGGCACCAGAGATTAACGTAGTGGTTTACATAGGTGACCTGATGAGCAGAAATACGGTGTGTAAACAAAAAGAATTGGGATAGAATCTGTGTTATAAATGTATTTTGGAAATTGACCTAAAGCTATTATAGTCTTTAGTAAAATTGTGCTTCTGATACTGTGCTGTGCCCCTGATACTGGGAGATTTCTGTATCACAAAAATACATTTCTGATAGTCTTAAAAATGTATGTTTACTTTGTAAAGAAAAATAATAGCAATAATGAACGAGAATCTCTCCTAGTTGGGTTACAGTATTAAATTTTTCTTCTTTCTTTTCTGTGTACTTTCAAGACCACTTTATTTATAAAGGATTATGTGATAGAGTTTATGCCTTATGAAATGTTAATAGTATTTGACAGAGATATTACTGAAAATAATTTAGTTAGAATTTGTTTCCTAACTTTTAAAAAATGGGACAGTTGTATAATTTATAAGAAAGGGGTAAAAGGATAGTGAGCTATTTCAGAGCAGCAGATATGAGAATTATTTGTCTGATGTCAAAGTTAACTTGAGCATCAGGAACTTGGAACACAGGGGCTTAAGTTTATCTTTGTTTGATAGATCTTTTCTTGATAACGAGTAACATTTTTTAAGGTACTATGTGCCAGGCCCTCTGCTGGTACTTCATATATATTACCTATAATCCTTATGATAGTCTTTAAAGTAGATGATATTCTTTCTAATCAACTGATGAAGAAAATTGACAGAGAGGTTAACACTTGTCCTCCTCAGGCCAGCTGGACTGTGGCAGAGCTGGGGTTGGGACAAGGATGTGTCCAATCCCAGACCTGGGCTTTTTCACCTCTGGATGTATTTTGGAATGAACTGTTTCTAGGGAGTTGCTGATAATCCTCACCATGTATTATTGTGCTAATTCAAGTTTATTTATATCAGATAGTTTCATTGAAATTGCCTAACCTAAACTCTGGCAGATTTCATCTATCTAATTTTGAGTTTCTAAGTACATAATAGTTCTCAGTTTGTTGATCCATCCGTTAACCATTAAAAAAGAAAATCTAGATTATGTAGAATTGCTTTAGACACCACTGCACTGAAAGGTGAGGACAAAGAAAAAGAACTCTAAATAATTGTAGGGTCAGGGACACTTTCTTTTCTTCCCAGTACTCCTTTTCTTTGTTCTTCCTTCCCACTTGATGGTGATTTTCTCAAGCTCTCCTTGACCCATTTTCCATTCCTAACTTGATAACCAAACTGCAGGAGCTTTGTCATGGGCCACTGTGCTTGCTGGGTGTCCAGTTATGTACTTTATACTTTGGTATGAATGTGTTAGTTTTTATGTTTCTTTGCATTGATGTTATTTTCATTCTTATTAGGTTGTATTTTTATCCTGTAAGCCTCCCTTTCCATCTTCTTCGGGGCCACATCTTACTGCTATATGATTAATGAAATTTCTGACCAAGTCAGAAGTTGGCATTTGTTTTATTTACTATTAAAAGTATGCCCTACCCAAAGAATAATCAAATTATATTTCCTTAAGAAAATTCTTATTCTGAAAGATCTCTAGATAGTTCAAGTCACCAAGGTTTAATTGCTCATGAAATGCATTTTTTTCTCAAACGTATTGGGGCAGGGGAATATGGAGAGAAGACTGAATTCTGGCAATACAGTTTTTGCTGCTCAGTAATAGATCTTTTAATTCTAAGTTGTATTGCTCTGTGCTTTGGTTGCTTAGATCAGTTTAGAATGTATAAGGTATTCATTAAGTTCTAATCAGATTTAGCTTTTTGTTGCATATTTTGTTGCATCTGTCATAAGACTTGGTGGTGATATAGAGAGCTTAAAGTAGAAATTGTGTCTTAATTTCTTTTTCTCTTATAGATACGAGAATATGAATGGATTCACTCTCAGACCAAAAGGCTAAAGTTCAATGCACTTATAACAACATATGAGATCCTCTTAAAAGATAAGGTGTGTAATTGGTAACCCAGGAGTGGGACTTGTCCAAATGGTGCAGTCTCTGCCTCCCCCTTGCCATGTCATTTTTCTGTTTTTATTTTAAAAAGCAAACAAATGAAGAACAGAAAATCCATGAAGAATATTAAGGTTATATATAAAACCCTAGAACCTTATAGTTGAAGGGGACCTTGGGTCACCTAAGGCAATTGAATAAGACAGGATAAAAGGGTATTGAGGCCCATACCTGATAGGAGATTCTAGTCAGTCACTGGAAGCTGGTCTTGAGTGCCTCTCAGGTGTTTGCCATCTTACTGTTAAGCACTTCTCCAGAACAGATGTTGTGAATGGTCTCTGTGAAGAGGACAGAAAAATGAAGCTCTTTAACTTACCTCCTTTCTACCATTACTATGAAATGGATGTGCCAAGTGACCCATTGATGATGATAGGTGGAAACAAGCTCAGCTTGTCTACAAGCTGTGCCTCGTAACAAACCTGTGGCTCTTGGTGTTTCTGTGCTTCAGGGCTGGGATGGAGAATAGGCGGAGGAGACACTTAAGGCGAGACTGCGAAATCATGAGTTTTTGTTTCGTGTTTTTGCCCAGCATACCAGTTATTGTGTTTTTGCTTTGAGGCACGCAGCGATACCTAAAAGACCCCATGTAGGTTTTAGAGGATGACCTGCTCTTTTAAGTAAACACCAGTCTGGCAACTAACAGAAGAAGCAGAAGACTCTTACATACTTTTAAGTCAGTGAAGAATAAACGTTTCTGTGTAAACCTTTGTGATGGTATTTGTACAGAGATAATTAACACTTGAAAGTATTTTTAGGTTCCCTTCTGACCTGGTGGCTCGTTCTGTTTTGTTTTTACTTTAGACTGTGCTGGGCAGTATTAACTGGGCCTTTCTGGGAGTGGATGAAGCCCATCGGTTGAAGAATGATGACTCTTTATTGTATAAAACTCTGATTGATTTCAAGTCCAACCATAGGCTCCTGATTACGGGGACCCCTCTTCAGAATTCCCTCAAAGAGCTCTGGTCCTTGCTGCACTTTATTATGCCGGAGAAGTAAGCTCCTTCCTATGTATTTCAAAAGATGCTAGAATGTCTGAAATGCCAATGCTTTTTAATTTTTTAGCAGACCTTAGGGAAAACAGATGGCATGGTTTGGGGAAAGCAAAGCATTGAACTGAGGCAGCAATAAAAGTGTGAAATGTTTTATGTCAAATGATAGAAAGCTCAGAAATTAGTCTATTAAGGAAGAAAGCATATTGTCTACCAAGCATTTGAATTGTTTAATGCTTTGGAGGAAGTAATTGATAAATAGAAAACATTTCAGACCTCCCGGTAGCTATAATGTCATCAATATAATTGGAATGGACTATACAAGGGCTTCCCTGGTGGGTCAGACAATAAAGCATCTGCCTGGAATGCGGGAGACCCGGATTCGATTCCCAGGTCGGGAAGATCCCCTGGAGAAGGAAATGGCAATCCACTCCAGCACTCTTGCTTGGAAAATCCCATGGACGGAGGAGCTTGATAGGCTACAGTCCATGGGGTCGCAAAGAGTTGGACACAACTGAGCGACTTCACTTTCATACAAGGTATATAATCTGATAATAAAATATCTTAAATCTAAACTTTTGATAATAAAAGCATCAACTTCAGATTTGTTACAATTACCTAACTAAAGAATTGTGGGATGTCTTTACTGAAAAGATTTTTGTGGGAGAGATGGTATGTACATTTCATAAAACTTAAAATTATTCTTTGATGTTTGATGATACTTGAAATCTAAATTGTTACCCTAATGTGGAATACCCTACTTGGCATCTGACCCATCTTAGCATTTTCTCCACCACTGATTGTGCTCCAGCCATTCTGGCTATCTTCTGGTTCCTTTAACAAGCCCAGCATTGCTATTTTCTTCTTTTAAATTTGATTATTGTTTTTAACTGATTGATGATTGGTTTACAGTGTTGGTTTGATTTTTGTCATACGTCAACATGAATTAGCCATAGGTGTACATATGTCCCCTCCTTCCCACCTCTCCCCCGTTGCCCCCTCTCGGTTATCACAGAGTCCCAGTTGGGGTTCCCTGAGTCATACAGCACGTTCCCACCGGCCTTCTGTTTACGAATGTTGGTGCACATGCCTCCATCCTGCGCTTTCCATCCATCCCGCCCGCTTCCGCTTCTCCACACCCTTGTCCACAAGTCTGTTCTCTCTGTCTGCCTCTCCGTTGCTGCTCTGCGAACATATGTGCTAAGATGCAGTATTTGGCTTGCTTTCTGGCTTACTTCACTCCGTAGCGTAATCTTGGCGCACCCACCTCGTTGGAAGTGACGCACATATGTGTGCCACAGCTGCCTTGTCCCTCTGTCGATGGGCATCAGCGCTGCTTCTGTGTCTTGGCTGTTGTGAATAGTGCTGCCGTGGACACGGGGTACACGTGTCTTTTTCAGTTGTGGGTTTCCTCAGGGTATATGCCTAGAAGTGATACTGCTGGTCATGTGGTGGTTTTATTCCTAGTTTTTAAAGGAATCCTCATACTGTCTTCCATAGTGGCTGTATCAGTTTGTGTCCCCACCAGCGGTGCGGCCGTGTCCCCTTTTCTCCACACCCTCTCCAGTGCTTGTTTGTGGATTTTGATGATGGCCATTCTGTCTGTGGTGAGGTGATGCCTCCTTGTGGTTTTGATTTGCATTTCTCTAATAATGAGTGATGTTGAGCATCTCTTCAAACATTTATTGGCCATCTGTGTGTCTTCTTTGGAGAAATGTCTGTTCAGCTCTTGCTGTCCACTTTTTGATTGGATTGTTTGTTTTTCTGGTATTGAGTATTGTATGAGCTGCTTGTATATTTTGGAAATATATGTCAGTTGTTTCATTTGCTATTATTTTCTCCTATGCTGAGAGTTGTCTTTTCATTTTGATTATAGTTTCCTTTGCTTTCCAAAACTTTTAAGTCTAATTAGGTCCCACTTAATTATTTTGTTTTTATTTCCATGATTCTAGGAGGTGGGTCATGAAGGATCTTGCCATGATTTATGTCATACTGCGTTCTACCTATGTTTTCTTTTAAGAGTTTTACAGCTTCTGGTCTTACATTTAGGTCTTTGATCCATTTCGAGTTTATCTTTGTGTGTGCTGTTAGGAAGTGCTCTAATTTCATTCTCCTGCACATAGTTGTCCACTTCCAGCGCCACTTGTTGAAGAAACTGTCCTTTTCCCGTTGTATATTCTTGCCTCTTGTCAAAGATAACGTGCACATATACATGTGGGTCCAAGCATTGCTATTCTTTTTGTCTGGAATGTTCTTTCTCCTCATCTTCAGATGAGAAGTCACTTATTAATATCTTTGCCTTAGCTTATATGACCAGAGAACCTGAAGTTCCTTATCAGACATGCTTATCTTCCATACCGTTTGATTTTCTATATGGCACCCCCCCCCCCATTTATTTCCTCACTGATCGCATGCCATTAAATTATGCATTCAGAAGTAGCAGGGATCTTGTTTGTTTATTCATCTTTGGTCAACAGACCTAGAATAGTATGTGGCATGCAGTAAACAGTTCAATAAAGAATTGTCAAATTAATAGATAAATGCTCCACTTTTTTTTTTTTTTTTTTTAAATTTGGAGAAGACTTGAGAGCTTACTCTGTGCCATAAACTGAGCAAGGCATGTTTTGGATGGCCCAAGGAAGCAGCCTATTGGAATATAATGTATGTACCATAGAATGTGGTACGAGAGATGGTGAGGGATAGGGAGGCCTGGCGTGCTGCAGTCCATGGGGTCGCAAAGAGTCAGACATGATGACTAAACAGCAACAGCCGTAGAGTGTACCATTTTAAGTATACAAATCAACTTTTTTTAAGTAAATTTATAGAACTGTGCAGCCATCCCCACAGTCTACCTTTAGAATACGTTCCTCACCGCAAAAAATTCCTTCTTGCCTAGTTTGTAGTTAATCTGTTTCAGCATCTAGCCTTAGGCAGTCACTAAACAGTTCTCATCTCTAGAGATTACCTTTTCTAAAAATTTCATCTTGAATCCTAATAAGATTGTTTTTGGCTTCTTCTAGTTAGCATAATTATTTTGAGATTCGCCCATATTATAGAATTTATTAGGAGTTATTCTCTTATGGAGTCATATTCCATTCTATATGTATCTAGTCATCAGCTGATGGATGTTTGGGTTGCTTCAGTTTGGGGCTATTTTGTTAATAACTTATACATGGGAATGGAGTTGCTGGTTTATTCATAAAGTATATATTCAGCTACTGGCTGTTTTCCAAAGAGACTGTGACATTTTACATTCCCATCAGAAATGTCTGAAGTTTTTCATTTCTATCATCACTGATACTTGGGGGTATTGTCAGTCTTATGGATTCTAGCCCTTCTGGGGTAAATAGTGATAGCTCATTGTGCTTTGACTTGCGTTTCTACAGTGACTAATAATGCTGAACATCTTTTCATGTGTTCATTAGCCATTAGTGTATCTTTGGTGATATGTATTCAGTCTTTCGCCCATTTTAAGTTAAACCATTTACCTTATTCTCCTTTGCCCTTGGACATGGGGTCTTTTGTTGTGTTCCAACATATTCCTGTGAATGGTTGTTCAATAGCTAGTTGCGATTTTGGTGTTCTCGCGGGAAAAGTCGAGGGCACGTCCTTCTACTCTGCCATGTAGCACCCTTGATGAGTTGAAGAGGTTTTTAATTTTTTAAAAGTGGTCTAGATTGAAGTTCTTTACTAGACTGACATCTTCTCTTAAGTAAGGCTGTAGTACCTCATTCGTCCAGTGTAGGTAGATGCCTTTTATTTCTTGTCTTATTGTACTGGCTAGAATTTTCCATGTTGAGCAGAATGGTGGGAGTAGGATGTTACAGAATTTCAGTTAGGTGCCCTTTGTAAGGCTGAGGAAATTTTCTTGTGTTGCTAGTTTCTGAAGAGCCTTTACAAACTCTTGAGCAGTGTTGGGTTTTGCCATGTGTTGCTCTTCTGTGCCTGGGGAGGTGACCATATGGTGTTTGTTCCATATTCTACCCATGTGGTGTATAGCATTAGTCACTGTTTAGATACTGTCAGCCTTTCATTCCTGGGATAAATCTGACTTGATCATAACGTTGAGTCCTTTTTGTATGTTTCTGGATTCAGTTTGCTAATGTTTTGTTAAAGATTTGTCCGTTTTTGTTTCTGAGGTACCTAGTTTTTTTTTGTTTTTTTTTTTGTCTTAGTGATGTCTTTCTGGCTTTGATATCAGGATCATAGAATGAATTATACAGTATTCCCTCCTTTATTTTTGGAAACAGTTTGTTAAGATTTGTGTTACTTTTAAAAATATTTGATAGGATTCGCCAGTGCCTTGTGAGCGTTGGCTTTTCTTTGTGAGAAAATTTTTAATGAATATTTCCATTTCTAGTTATAGGTCTATTCAGGTTTTCTGTTTCATCTTGACTTTGTTTTGTTTTTGTTAATTTGTGTCTAAGAATTAGTTTATTTCATCTAAATTGTTTAATTTGTTGGCATAAAGCTAGTATTTCCTCATAATCCTTTTTAATTTTTCAAGGATCAATACTGATCTAAATAATACTTTGATTATGGTAGTTTGTGTCTTTTATCTTGGTCTTTTTATAATAGATAAAAGTTAACAATATTGGGGATGTTTTCAAAGACACCAGCTTTGGATGTTATTGGTTTGTTTTTTTTTCTCTTTGGAATTTTATTTATTTCCACTCTCATTTTTACTGTTGTCTCCCTGTGCTTTTCATTTAGTTTTCTTGTTTTCTATTTTCTTAAGATGGAAGTTTAAATTATTGATTTAAGACCTTTTCTTCGTTTTCCCAATTTGGGTACTTAAAGATATAGATTCCCTCCCTGTACTGCTATAGCTGCAGCCCATAAATGTTGCTATCTTCTGTTTTTGTTTGAATTAATTTTCACCTGTTTTTGAATTACTCTTTTGATTTCTTCTTTTTTTTTTTAAAGTGTGTTATTTTCCAAATGATCTGTAGTTTACTTCTGTCTTAGAGCGCGTGCTTTAATGAATTATTTGTTATATAGTTTAGTATGTCTTTTATTTTTGAGAATGTTCCGTGTATACTTGAAAAGAATAATGTTTATTCTGCCTCTGTGGGTAGAATTCTTGTCTGCTAAGTCAACTTTGTCAATAGTCTACCTTCTGTATATCTTGCTGACTCCATGTGTAGTTGTTCTATCAGTAATTGAGTGAAGTATTTTAATATTTAACTACAGTTGTTGAATGACCTACTTCTTTGAATTCTGTCAGTTTGGGGGTTCTGTTAGATGTGTGCACATTTATGTTGGGTTGACTAAAAAGTTCATCTGAGTTTTTCCATAACGTCATACAGAAAAATCTAAATGAACTTTTTGGCCAAACCAGTATTTGTTCTCTGCTCCTGATTTATTGGCCTTGTTACCGTCATAGCCAGCCCTCTTCCTCTCTGGTGATACTTGTCACGTCGCTCTTGGGGTCTGTTCTGGTCTCTAGCCCCTCGCTCTCCTGATAACTGTCTGCACAGCACACCATCTCCCGTTGTTTACCGTCATCCTGTTTCTTTGTTTGAGTCTAAGTGTCTTCTGCAGACAGCATGCAGTTGGATTTTCCTTTGTCTCTAGTAAGATAATGTCTGCCTTTTTATTGGAGTACTTAGTTCATTCGCATTTAATGGAATTATTGATATGGTGGGATTTATGTCTCTCTTTTCCCTCTATTTGTCTTATTTCTTTTTTGTTCCTTTGTTTTTTCCTTGCTGACATCTTTTGTTGCAACAAATAGTATTTTAGCGATTGCTCCAAGGTTTTTAGTATATACATCTTATCAAAATATTCTTAAAATTAATACTGATTTAATTCTGGTAAAATGTAGCAACTTTACTGTAGTATAGCCCTGTTTTCTCTTCCTTCCTTGTTGTAAACTCAAGAATACAGTGAATAAATGATTACTTTATTCAGGCTTGTGTTTTAAGGAAATTAAGGAAGTATATTTATACAGTCTTACATATTTACCATTTTACTTTATTGGTTTTTAATGATCTTCGTTTCTTCTTGTGCAGTCAAGGTGCCATCAGGTGCCCCTTGAGCCTGAAGGGCTCTTTTTGGTATTTCTTGTAAAGCAGGCCTTCTGCCCACAAATTCTGTCTTTGTTTTTCTGTGCTGTTCTTTTTTCACCTTTAGTTTGGAAGAATAGTTTAAGACTCCTCAGAAGACGGAGAAACCGGACTGCTCTGGGTGTGCTCTTCCTACAGCAGGTGGTAGAACAGGCTTGGACTGTTGCCTCTTTTGCAGGCATCCTCACTATGTGTGCTTGTGAGAGTGGAGGCCCCCTCTATACCCTCCTTCCTCTGCCTTCTCTTGAAACAGAGCTTCCTAACCTCAGCACTGCTGACATTTTGGGCTGGATAATTCTTTTTTTTGCAAAGTGGGGGGTGACTCTCCTTTGCATTTTATGATGTTGAGCATCCATGGCCACTACCTACTCCATGCCAGGAGTGACCCCCCTTCCTCTGTTGTGACAACCAAACATGTCTCTAGACATTGCCGAGTGTCCCCCAGAGGGGTGGCGTCGCCACCAGTTGAGAAGCTCTATGCAAGAGAGTTCCCGCTGTCTCCCGCATGGCTCATTCTGCCGCCCTCCACCCCCACCCCCGTCTCCCTGCTGATCCTCGGCCTGTCCCACCTGCTGCTCACCTGGGCGCTGTTCCTCCCACAGAGCTCTCTAAGTATCAGTCACTTTTTGAGGAGGGAGGCAGTGTCCCCTTCTCTTTTTAAACATTCTACTGTCCATTCTACAATGGACACCCTGTCCGTCATGTATTAGCAGAAGCCCATGTTTTTATATAGTGTGTTTTTCAAAATGTGTGTGCTATAAAACAGATGATGAATGAAAGTTTAGAAACAGTTGGGGGTATCACTTATTAGTTATCTTTGTTTTCTGAAACGGACAAGAAAATTTTCAAGTGTATTACTTTAGAGTTTTCATGTTGTTTTCTTGTATGTGACTTGATATACTGTGTATGTTTAGTCTCAGATTGTATCATATGGTTAATAAGCGGATAGATTGAGATCGATGTGTCTCATATCATAGGGTTAATAAGCGGATAAACTGAGATCAATCTTTGGTCTTCTGTGATCCAGGCCCATGTCCTTTAAACTTCAAATTCTAAAGAGAAATAGTGCATTCTTCATAGAACCATAGAGATGAAGTAGAAGTATTCTGCATAGTAGGAGCCTTGAGGCCTGTGGGAACTTACGTGCTCATTTTCTAGAGAAAAATGTGATGCTTAGTTTCCTCCCGTGAATGGCTAGCTTTGTCCTTTGGTACTTGGCTAGTGAAGTGCATAGTAGGGATTCCGACTCCTAAATGGTCATAATTAATTTTTTGTTGCTCTTAAGCAACTGCAGCATTCTACCCAGCATGGGCTACATTTTGGGAAAAAAGTTTTATGTTTTTGTTTTTATAATTGAAGAGAGGAACTTTGAATTACTTTTTTCCACTAGAGATGATCAGTTAGTGTTAGCCAGAGTTTTCCACGTGGCCACTTGATCATTACTGGAGGATGGATTGGAGTTGAGAGATGCACTCTGTGTGTGTGTGTATGCATGTGTGTGTATCAACATGTGTATGTGTAAGAGAGCTTTTTCTCTTTGTAAACTTTGTTTTTATTTTCAGACATTTAAAAAAATCATTTTTCATGAAGGTGTATGTATAAGAAGGAAGAAGGAGTTTAGATCTTCTTTTATTTCCGTCTGAGCTTGCTGTGTGAATGACAAATTCTGTGAAGTACTTTTCCCCTACCCTTTGTGGTGGGTCCTGAGGGTCATTACGGCTCTCTACAACCGTTTGTTCCTTTTAGGGAGGTGATCCACTGAGGAAACATCATTGTACATTAGAGAGGTTTACTCGCATAACTTTGAAACTTTCCCCCTTCCTCAACTGTGATAGGCCATTGTTCTCAGCATCCAAAAGTTAGTGTTCTTTTTAACCACCTGAAATGGTATTTCCTTTGTGCAGAGTCATCCAATCACCTTTTCTGCATAGTGACTCTGACCAGGAGCCTGCTGTTACTGTGTGTGGTTACTGCCCTTACTAGAGATATGTATCATTGAGCCACTGTGTTTTGTATGTAGTGTTTTTGCAAAATATGGGGCTTGCTTTTAAAGTGAGAAAGAGCTATGACTACATCAAAGAATTCAGCGTATACACATAACCGTGTACAAATGTGTCTTCCATACCCACCCTACAAAATACCTGAGTTTGATGGAGTTTTTTCAGAGGCTTTACCTTTCAGTGTTTTGCTGCTGTTGTTTTGCTTCTGCTGTCTCGTCCAGTCCGTGAATTTATTCTGCACTTTTCCTTTCATATATTTATCACAGGACTTCTAGTATACTGTTCTCCCGGCTTTGATTTAATTTTCTTCTTTGTTGTTCCTCACTAGAGTGAGCTTCTGTTTATCCAAAATCCCAAGGGCTGGAAAATGCAGAATTGTTTCTGCTTTGGTGAGAGGCATGTTTTAAACACAGAAGTTGACTAACAGAGGAATAGTTAAGACTCTTTAGACTGTGCTGTGGTATCATTATAAGTTCACCATGATGACGGTATACCTGTTACATCCATGGTATTACAGACTGACAGTTGTCCAGTGCATGGACCAGCACATCTTTCTTAAAGAACTTGGTAGCAAACATTTCAGGTAGGCGTATGGTCTCTGTCACAACTGCTCACCTGCCACACAGACAGAAAGCAGCCATGGGCAGTTTGTAAATAATTTAGTATATATCTAAGAAATAATACCTCATAGTAACTCCTTTAATGCAGTAAGAATACACTAGATGGGTGAAAATATTTGTTGCCTAAAACAGTAGGACCATAAGTCTTGTTTTTAAAAAAGTTTATTATTTAAAAGTTTTGAGACTAATGTAGTTTTAATTATAATGTGTTATGTAAATTAAAACATTCTCTTGAAATTATTCATCTCCCAGCTCTTCAGAAAGTGGCCTGATATATAGGAATGGTCTTTCATTTCCAGTTGCCTCATATATTTTGCACTGAGATGCTGTTGAGATAGCTCATTTTTTACATTGTTCCTTTTAATCTTCTTATCAGTTTTAATTCTTCAATGTATTTTCATAGCAGTATGGCAAAATACAGCGTGTCTTTGGTTTGTTAAGGGAGAAGCTTTAATGGTATTCTCAGAACTCTACCTCTAAAGGTTGTTTTCTCTACCTCTCTGAACATTGTTGTTGTTTCAGGCATTACCAGGTGTCACTGGGCTTGAAACTGATGCTCCTGGTGCCTGATGACCTGCTTGGCCATTCCTGAGATCAGAAATGGCAGCATCCTTGTGCCCAGTGTCAGAGCTGGCATTTGCTGTCTTTGACTTTCTCTCTTACCAGAGATCTCATTACATGGTAGCTCTAGGTAATGTCGAGTCCTGAAGTTATAATTCTGGGACTCGACTGACCTCAGCACAGCAGGGCGTCCTGGTGTCGGAAGGCAGACTGTGGGCAGCATCTCATCCGCTGAGTTCGGTCTGTACGCAAAGCTAAGCAGCTTCTTCCAAGTGCTTTGCTGGGTTTCATGTGGCAAGTCAGAGTATATTTTTCTAAGCCCCATGAAAGAAACTTCTTTCAATGTTTATTTTTGAAAGAACTTTCATCATAGTGTCCCATGCTGAATTTCTGCCACAGGTCCTTTAGTGATCCAAAGGTGGTTGAATTAATATTTGCACAGGAGAAACTTTGATCTGTAGAGTTCAGGCAGAATTTGTTATGGGTGACATGTTTTTAAATTTCATTAATAAATTTTGTGCCTCCAAGTTCTGTTAATATTAAATTTGTATCACTTACATCATTCTTCTTGTCTAGGGGTTGTGTGGTTGATTGTCATTGTGATCTATTAACTTTTAAATCTGTGGGCAGTAAGGATGACTGATGGAAACAACATATTTTTACGTTTGGTGACGGCTCTGATATCACCACTAATTATTCTTTTGTCTCTGAATATTGTTTTCCCTATAAATTGCGCTTTTATTAAATGACAGCTTATGATTAATTTTCTGCCTAACATTTTATCACAATAACTTGTTACTTATGTACTAATTGCATGATTTACTGAAATACTTTGTGAACCCCGAATCCAGTCTCAGAGGTGGAAACCTGCTGTTATCCAGTATAAACTTAGAAAATTGATTTAGTTGATTTTCCCTTGTCTTTTTGTTTTCCCTGCTCTTGTATTCAAGAGCTAGTGAAAGATAAAATTTATTTATCCTTATAGAGAAGACTCATTTTTTTTTAACAGACTTTTTTTTTTCCCTAGTTGGTTCCTTAAAAAAGAAATTTTAATTGGAGAAAAAGATTTTTTTTTTCTTCTGTGTAATTGAGTAACACTGTTCTGTTTTATCTCTAGGTTTGAATTCTGGGAAGATTTTGAAGAAGACCATGGGAAAGGGAGAGAGAATGGCTATCAGAGTCTTCATAAGGTGCTAGAGCCTTTCCTTCTCCGGAGAGTGAAGAAAGATGTGGAGAAATCTCTTCCTGCCAAAGTGGAACAGATTCTCAGAGTGGAGATGTCAGCCCTTCAGAAACAGTATTACAAGTAAGTCATTGGCTGAGTCAGGCCCAAATGGGATTAAGATCAGTGCCAGGAAGACATGAGAGAGAGAACTGACAGGTAAACTGCCTTTTTTAGTGAAGTCTCAACACAGATTTAAATAGCAGTTTATTTATGGTTGGAAAAGAGGGAAATTTATTTTTAAGGAATTGCTCTGTTTAATGTTGTTGATGATTACTTACAACAGTTAGCAGAACTCCAAAGCCAAAACTGCCAGCTGTGGCCTGTTCAAAGACCGGCCTTCCGTTCTTATCTCTGCCATTCCAGTTTCTCTTCTCCTTAGGTAATGATTACTGTTATATTTAAAAGACTTAATGTTTATCTTTTCCTTTATTTTTAATGTTTAAAATAGAAGCAGATCCATGCTAGCTTCTTCTGGCCTTTCTCTTCTTACACTGTGCATTTTTCTGTACCTTACTTTCTTCACTTAGTGATGCCAGACAGCTGTGCTGGGCCCTCCACAGCAGTGTGCAGAGGCAGACAGCCCTTCCCGTCTACAGCCGCATAGTGGGTCTGTGGGAGAGTCTGTTACTCGTCCCCTAGTGATGGCCATTTGGATAGTTCCGAATACTTGCCTTTTATAAATAGTGCTATAGTCTTTGAGCGTCCCTCTTTGAGATGGGTTCCTAAAACATGTGATTGCTGAAAGTGTAAAGAAATTTCACAGTGCAGAAGAAAAGTGTTTCTCATATTTTGGGGTTTGTGGTTAGAGGTTATTTGGATATGTGTGAATATTCATCCACCCTGTCCTCCCTTCTTTCCAACTGAGTTGTAAAACACACTCATCATGAGCACTGTATTCTGTAAAACTCCCTTTTACACAATTTAAATGGATATGTAGCTTCTGCCTTTGATATATCTCATTTATTTAACTGATTTTCTAATTTGTGATAGCTTAATTTCCACTTTTATACTATATTAAAGACAGCTTCAGTGACAATCATTATTTATGTAAAATACATAAATGTAATATATGGTCTAGTGTATATATATATTTTTTTGCCTTGGCTTTCTAAAAAAAAAGTATTTACTTTCAGTTGGAGGATATTGTGTTTGTCTCTGCCATACATCAGTGTTAGTCAGTCATAGGTATACATGTGTCCCCTCCCTCTTGCATCTCCCTCCTTCCTCCCACCCTGTCCCATCCCTGTAGGTTTTTCCTGAGCACCTTAATCATTGAGCTCCCTGCATCCCACATCAAATTTTTTACTGTTATTATCCTCTCTTAATATTCCTGTGCTCAGCCAGGGTGAATACCTGATAGAGTGTTGAATGGCCTGACTCTGGAGATACGTGAAGGCTCCTGCTAAGGTGGCAGGAGGCAGAAGATAAAGCCCCTTCCTTGCCGTTTCAGTTCCTCTCCACCCCCATGCCCTCAGGCATGATGTTTCCTTTCATAATCTTCTGGTATACCCTGTTCTCTTTCTGTGCATCTAATAATATCATTATTGTCTTAATTTGCAGATGGATTCTAACCAGGAATTACAAGGCTCTTGCCAAAGGAACAAGAGGCAGCACATCTGGTTTCCTTAATATTGTGATGGAACTGAAGAAATGCTGCAACCACTGTCACCTGATTAAACCCCCTGAAGAAAATGAAAGGGAAAACGGACAGGAAGTTCTTCTGGTGTGTGCCTATCTTGTTGTAATTAGTTTCTTACGGACAGTTTAATTTCTGTAGATGCTTTTACTCAGAACACCCCTTTTCCTCTTTGATGGCTCTTCAAGGAGCATCAAAAGAAGCTTTAAAAACAGGTGAGGAAAACCAAATAGCTAGGAAAAATCTGGAAAGTATATTGTCACAGATACCAGGTAAAGAGCATTTCAGGAATTGCTTGTCAGCTAGATTGCAGAAGCCTTCGAGAAGCTTTAAGATGATTTTAGAAATATGAACTCTTAGAGGTGAAGGGCAGATTGAAGTATCCTTTTGACCATGATTGTGTCTTTTTGTTCTTTAGTCCCTGATCAGGAGCAGTGGGAAGCTGATTCTATTAGATAAATTGTTGACAAGACTTCGAGAAAGAGGAAACAGAGTCCTTATCTTCTCTCAGATGGTGAGGATGTTGGATATCCTGGCTGAGTACCTGACTATTAAGCACTACCCTTTCCAGGTAAGGATGCTCGGTACTTAGGGTCTCTCCCTTCTTCTATCCCTCCCTCCCTCCTGGGTTGTATGCTTTGCTTGTTAAATTATCCTCAGGTAGAAAACAAAGAGTTTTCTTATTTGAAACAAATTGAGATTAAGAGTCCAGGAGGGTCTTAATTTTACTTTTGTAAAATTAAAGGTTTTTGTCTTCATTCATTAATCTCCAGTAAGATTAGGAGAAAAATAAGGAGGAAGAAGGAGTTTCTTTACCATAGTATTTTTCTGCATATTAGACAATAAAAAAACAAAAACTTATCTGTAATCTGTGTATAGGCATGTGTGCAATTCATTTGGCCTAATATTTTTTAATCCTTTGATTTTTAAGACATTTAAGGCATGACTTACAATTATTAAATAAGTTTTTTCTTTAGTTTCAGATGGACTAATGCAGTTAGGCTGATACTGAAGATACTTGAAGCTAGTGATTCTAAGAAGACCAAGCTTTAAAACTCAGTGCAGATTGTCTTTCAGAATACCCTGAAAGGCCTAGTTATATCCCTAATACCTGGTGTGGTCTTTCAGCAGCTGTCTTAGATACTGTGGTTATTATCAGAAATAGCACAGCAGAAAGAGTCAGTGATCTTTCAGTACATCTGATCCCCGGGTGCTTTCAGGTCTGGCTCATCCTTTGGCATCCAGTGAAATAAGGATATGTTACTTTTTTCTCTAGAGAATGAGTAGTCTGGTGTCTGCTCAGGTTATCATGCCTAATGCCTTTGCTTAGTGAGAATACTGAAAAGAGGACATGTGGGTTTTCTTATTTCAAAACTTATCTTTAAGTCAGGGCTGTCAGGTAGACTTGGTAGTCAGAAAGAAGAAGGAGGATTCCCACGTGTGATTCTGCCTGTCTTCAGGGGGCTCTGGGTTTGGTGGGCAGAGTGCTGAGCTGTGCGTCCTTCCAGACCCCGCCCTGCCCCACCACTGATGACCGACTAGCAGACATCTGTCTGGTCAGTTTTGCCCTCTGTAAAATGAGGTAGTTGATCTCAAGTGGTGATTAAAGGGCTGCAATATGAGAATGATTTTAAAGAGTGAGAAATGCTTTATATACAACGTTCAGTTCAGTTCAGTCGCTCAGTCGTGTCCGACTCTTTGCGACCCCATGAATTGCAGCACGCCAGGCCCCCCTATCCGTCACCAACTCCCAGAGTGCACTCAGACTCGAGTCCATCGAGTCAGTGATGCCATCCAGCCATCTCATCCTCGGTCGTCCCCTTCTCCTCCTGCCCCCAATCCCAGCTAGTAATTCTTCAGTATCCACATATTATATGGTATGTCTACAGTGATACTGTTTTGGACCTAGAGTTGACATACAGTCTAATATAAGAATTGTATGTGCTGGGAAATGCCAGAGGCTCTCTTGAGGATACATTTTGGCTGCTTGAATGCTTTAGTTTTTGGGAAAGCTGGGGTATATGACCAGCTTAATGTTTTCAAT
Source organism: Raphicerus campestris (assembly GCA_006410735.1). Lineage (NCBI taxonomy): Eukaryota > Metazoa > Chordata > Mammalia > Artiodactyla > Bovidae > Raphicerus > Raphicerus campestris. The sequence goes on along the minus strand of SJYW01020293.1, from coordinate 206,281 downwards.
ATTGTGGGGAAATGTCTTCCAAACAAAATTATGTAAAGGGGTTTTTGATGTATATAGCAGTTAGTAACAAGGCAGCTTTCAGCCATATTAACTTAGGAGCATCACTTTTCTGCAGGCGCTAATTGTGAGGTGACCAGCAGTAGTGTTTCCTAATTTTTTGAGTACCCACAGATGGAGAATCAGACAAAGTCTCTAAGCACAGCGCGGTTGCCGTCTTTGTCCTTATGTCCTAGCAGCGATTCTGATCCTTGAATGAGTCTAGGTGGCCTTCAGAACCAGAAGCTTCTGAGCTTGAGTGTGTAACCAGAGACCTTGGGGCATGTTGGGGGTGGTGCTCAAGCATAGCCCCTGGACGGCACTTGGCCAGTGTGTTCTGGTTATTTTTACTCAGAGGGTGTTGGAGTGAGGAAGGTTCCAAGTCTTCTGTTCTATTTTGAGTGCAGCTGATCTTCCTACCTTATGATTTTCTCGTGGTTTATTTTTACAGCGTCTGGATGGTTCCATCAAGGGAGAAATCCGAAAACAGGCGCTGGACCACTTCAACGCAGATGGGTCTGAGGTACAGCATGCACGGCTTTGCTACCTGGGCAGTCTGAGCTCTGTATCAAGAGGGAAGCCTTTCTAGCTGAATGTACTCTGTTTCAGGAACAGTTCACAGTGCAGCTGTCCTACCTGATAAGAGAAATCACTGATGTAAAAGGCGCCTCTTAACTTGGTTGTTTGTCACCCTGGAAAAGCATATCCATGCTTGTTTCTCTTCCCTGGGCTGAATTAATGGCAGAGTAGCTCTGATATCAACAGAGTGAGCTCTGGTGCTCCCAGATGGCAAATTTCTGGGCCTAGAAGAAAAACAAGGCCAGGTTGCGAAGGGCTGACCAATAGGATTAACTTTGACATGTGTGCTAATTCAGAAGTTTCTGACCTGTACTCTTGGTGACTTGAGTCTTAACAAGTATGTTTGTCGTGTCTCAGATTTGTTGGACCTTGGTAGGGATGTGGCTTAATTCCCTTGCTTGGGCTGATAGCAGCATCGGTTCATCTGTTAGGTGTGCAGCTTGAATTTGGCAATATGAAGTATTTTGTTTTTAAGGCATATGTGGAAAAGCCCTTAGGACAAGTTATAGAAGCCTTGTAACCTTGTAATGTGTGCCTGTCAAGCTGTTAAACACCGTGGGATTTGAGAGAAGGAGGGGGAAGAGGTTTAGCATGGGGGCGCTGTAGTGGTGTGAGGAGGGGAGGAAGCCAAGGAGAGCGGTGGAGGTGGGACTAAGCAGTCTATGGAGAGAACCTGGGAGCCTCTGAAGTCCAGGCGACTCTTCTGTGTAGAAAGACCAGACTTCACTTTCTGCTTTCTCATGAACTTAAGCACTGTGTCTGTCATTCCAGAACTCCTGCCCCTCGAATTATACACTAGCCCAATTAGACTGTGATATTCTGGCTTCTTCTCTAGCATAAAATTTTAGTTTTCCTTGAAGAGTTTTAGACACTCATCTCTTCAGAACCAAGGCTCTGAATAGTCCAGGACAAGAGGAATTGAATTATTAAAAATACTGAAAACCATTTAATTCCCACTCCTCTTTTTCCTCCTCCTAGTTCATCACCTGTAAAATTTCACATGATTTCATTCCGTGCTTCGTAACCCTGCGGTGGCGACTTCAGTGTAACAATCAGCACGCAGCCCTGAGCAAGCGTGCCGTCAGTGTCAGCTGTTTTTATTATTCAGACTGTTGGGATTGGCTTTTCGTGCCCTACTCTTAGTTTGAAACTCAGTATGAGTTAAATGTCTTATACTGCCCTGTGTCAGAAAAAAACTAAAGTCCCTTTCTATGTAGTTCTCCGCTTATCCCCCTGCCCCATCGCTAGATGGAGAAAATGGTTTCTCTACCATTTTCTGAAAACCTGAGTCTTTGTTAAATTACTCAAAAATTTATGTACTTTATTACTGGGGGAAGGGATTATATGCACATTTTGAAATTTTGCAAGTTGGTGAAGAATACAAAGAAGAAAAGCTGTACAAACTCCCATTCCAGCTTCCTATTCATATCATTTGGGTCCATTTCATTCATCCCAGAGGAAACCCTTTATTTGTTTATATGTTTGACCCAGTTGGAATCAGGTTGCATACAGTCTTATCACTTTTCATTCAAAATTCTACTCTAAGCATTTTCTCTGTTTCATTTAAAGATTTAAAAAATCATGGTTTCTAATATTTCTCATGCCTGTTCCCTCATTTATTTAACCATTTTATTGTTGTCAGATGTTTAGTTAAGAGGATGTGAGCATGTAAAAAAGGTTTTTAGTGCCTTTTGCTGAATCACTTTTTCCAAACAATTTATATTCATACTTANAGCAGCATCGGTTCATCTGTTAGGTGTGCAGCTTGAATTTGGCAATATGAAGTATTTTGTTTTTAAGGCATATGTGGAAAAGCCCTTAGGACAAGTTATAGAAGCCTTGTAACCTTGTAATGTGTGCCTGTCAAGCTGTTAAACACCGTGGGATTTGAGAGAAGGAGGGGGAAGAGGTTTAGCATGGGGGCGCTGTAGTGGTGTGAGGAGGGGAGGAAGCCAAGGAGAGCGGTGGAGGTGGGACTAAGCAGTCTATGGAGAGAACCTGGGAGCCTCTGAAGTCCAGGCGACTCTTCTGTGTAGAAAGACCAGACTTCACTTTCTGCTTTCTCATGAACTTAAGCACTGTGTCTGTCATTCCAGAACTCCTGCCCCTCGAATTATACACTAGCCCAATTAGACTGTGATATTCTGGCTTCTTCTCTAGCATAAAATTTTAGTTTTCCTTGAAGAGTTTTAGACACTCATCTCTTCAGAACCAAGGCTCTGAATAGTCCAGGACAAGAGGAATTGAATTATTAAAAATACTGAAAACCATTTAATTCCCACTCCTCTTTTTCCTCCTCCTAGTTCATCACCTGTAAAATTTCACATGATTTCATTCCGTGCTTCGTAACCCTGCGGTGGCGACTTCAGTGTAACAATCAGCACGCAGCCCTGAGCAAGCGTGCCGTCAGTGTCAGCTGTTTTTATTATTCAGACTGTTGGGATTGGCTTTTCGTGCCCTACTCTTAGTTTGAAACTCAGTATGAGTTAAATGTCTTATACTGCCCTGTGTCAGAAAAAAACTAAAGTCCCTTTCTATGTAGTTCTCCGCTTATCCCCCTGCCCCATCGCTAGATGGAGAAAATGGTTTCTCTACCATTTTCTGAAAACCTGAGTCTTTGTTAAATTACTCAAAAATTTATGTACTTTATTACTGGGGGAAGGGATTATATGCACATTTTGAAATTTTGCAAGTTGGTGAAGAATACAAAGAAGAAAAGCTGTACAAACTCCCATTCCAGCTTCCTATTCATATCATTTGGGTCCATTTCATTCATCCCAGAGGAAACCCTTTATTTGTTTATATGTTTGACCCAGTTGGAATCAGGTTGCATACAGTCTTATCACTTTTCATTCAAAATTCTACTCTAAGCATTTTCTCTGTTTCATTTAAAGATTTAAAAAATCATGGTTTCTAATATTTCTCATGCCTGTTCCCTCATTTATTTAACCATTTTATTGTTGTCAGATGTTTAGTTAAGAGGATGTGAGCATGTAAAAAAGGTTTTTAGTGCCTTTTGCTGAATCACTTTTTCCAAACAATTTATATTCATACTTAAAAAAAAATGTATTAATTTATTTTGTTGTGCCTAGTCTTAGCTGAGGCATGTGGGATCTAGTTCCCTGACCAGGGATCAAACCCAGGCCCCCTGCTTTGGGAGCATGGAATCTTAGCCACTGGACCACCAGGGAAGTCCCTATATTCATACTTTTATGTATGAATACTTCTATACCTTGCCCTTTAGTTTCATAGTTTTTAACCTTATCTATTTGGTAATAGACATAACTAATATCTTAATATGATGCATACTACCTTTGATAAAGAATGACATTGAAAATAACTTTTTATGGTCATTCAGAGCTCAGGTTTTGCTTATGTTTTAGACGTCTTATTCTCACGTGTTTACCTGTGGGCTGCGCTCTAGAGTGTGGAAACTGCTTTGCATTTCTACCAAGGATCACAGACTCAATGCTTTAACACCCCTAATGATGATCAGTTCTTTATTGGAACTGTTTAAAGTTCTTATGAGACAGCTCTCTCTCTTTTTAGTTCTACGACAGTGTTGGTGAATGACTGTTATTTAGACTGGGGAGACCCTTTCATTGCGTTTATGTATATGTATTAAATACAGCCATTTTATCAAAAGATAATTCAGAATTACCAGTGTTTGAGAGCCACTTTCGCGAGATGCAGCTGGGGGTGGGGTGCCTGCCCTGTCTCTGTTATGCGTTGCTATGGAAGCTGGGGCGTGTCAGGGCCTGGCTCTTTCTCGCATGCAGCTCTTCCGCTTGTCCTTCCCTGGTTTTCTTGGCGCGTGTTCCGTGGTGATTGAGGGTCCTGTGCTGCCCAGTGGCTCCGTCCTGTCACCTGCTAGTACAGTGTTTCTGTATTCTTCAGCAGCCTAATAAATGAATGGACGTTTGCTCAATAAAGTTTCCTTGCTTGTATGGGCTGCCTGCCTTACATGGCATAACTCACCTCTACCCAGGAAATAAGTATGTAGGCAACTTACTGAAGTGATCTGTTGATAACTGAGTTTGTCTGGTTTCTGTTAACTGCTTGTATACTAGTTTTAGTTGGCTAAGACCACTAATTGTTTTGCTCCTGTTGCCTTATCCATTTCTGCTTGACTCCCTTAGTTCATTGCACCCACTCTTACCTTTTAATCAAGTGAGAATTCACTCTGCCATCAAGTCCCTACCCTGACATTCTCATAGCCTCTGTAAAGGTTGTCCATCGTGTCTCACTTTTCTTCGCATCTGCAGGGGTCTCCAGGTGTGAGGGCTTGTTGGGCTGTGCGGCTGTTTCTGAGAGGCCACTGCATAAAGTAGTATATTGCATTGTGTACAGGACTTCTGTTTCCTGCTCTCGACAAGGGCTGGTGGCCTGGGAATCAATTTGGCTTCAGCGGACACAGTTGTCATCTTTGACTCTGACTGGAACCCCCAGAACGACTTGCAGGCACAAGCCCGAGCCCACAGAATTGGTCAGAAGAAGCAGGTCAGTGGAGAAGCCTTTGGATGTGGTTTAGAGGGGAGGTCTATGGGTAGATAGATACCTATTTGTTAATTAGCTAGTAGAGAGATGCTGTCTTTAGGGTTGAGATTAGATGAGCCTATAGTTATGGACCAGTTCTTTCTCACCATTTGTAAAGTGTATGACCAGTAACTTTCTGGCTTGCTCAGTGTGTGAATAGGCATAAGCATAACATTGCCTTTTCCTACAGGTAAATATTTACCGCTTGGTTACAAAGGGGACCGTGGAGGAAGAGATCATAGAACGGGCCAAAAAGAAGATGGTATTGGACCACCTGGTGATTCAGCGCATGGATACCACTGGCCGAACGGTTTTGGAAAACAACTCTGGGAGGTCCAAGTAAGTGCCAGAAAGGTGGGAGAGGTAGCAGACGTCAATTTTCCATGGTCATTTCGTGAAATTCATTCATTCTTCTCCTGAGGTGCTCTACGGCAGACATTAATCCGTTGATTACCTGGAAAGGACCAAGCCAGAACTGCAAGATGACACTTTGATTTATTTTGCTTTCCCTGTTTCTCCTTCCTCTTTTCTTTTTTTTGGGGTGTATCAGTGCTCCTCATGCGCCCTCCTGTCTTCCTGCCTCCTCTCTGGCCTTTTGCTCTCAAGAGCTCTGCTGTGCCATGCGATGCAGCAGCGGCAGCGGCAGCTGTGTGCCCGCCGTCAGGCTTTCTGCCTGCCGCTGTATTGCCTTGGACTTCTAAGCAGCGAGGCTGCAGCATGTTGAATTGGCAGCCGTTCCTTATTATTGGTAAAAATGTTTGTGTGGAGATTGCCTTTCCTATTGAAAGCAAAAGGGCATGAAAGGAAAATAGTTAAGCTTCAGCTGGCTTTATCTGGAAGCACCGCAATTTCTCTTACAGAGTTTACATTTTGACCAAACTGTTGAGTACCTTCTGTGGCAGTCTTACAGTTTGTATTACAGGTTAAATCAAATGAGCCTTTTCTAATTAGGTGATGATGATTTTCCACTAAAAAGAAAACTAGGACAGAAAAAGCTTGTTCTTATTTTGGACCAGAGAGGAGGTATTTGAAAATTCTTGGTGAACAATAACTTTCTGAATTAAAGGATGAAGAGAGGATTCCCTTCTTTCATGTTGCTGATTATCTTTCTTGCTTACCCATGGAAATATATGAACCTCCTGGAGAATAATTGCTGTCTTAGTCTTTTGTTAAGTTTACCACTGCAGACTCATCCTATGGATTAAAAACCATGAAATATTTGTGAGATCATTTTTCTTGTGGCAGAATTTCTGTTTTCACCAGTAGTTGGATCTCTTTAGGAAGAATAGATATTTAGAACTCACTAGAGGTTATTTGATGTCCCTAAGAAATTACAACTACGTTTTACTTCTACAGTTCAAATCCTTTTAATAAAGAAGAGCTGACAGCGATTTTGAAATTTGGAGCAGAGGATCTCTTCAAAGAGCTTGAAGGTGAAGAATCAGAGCCTCAGGTAATTAACAAGGGGAGAGAATGTCTTGATAAGTATCATCTGTGAGAGTCTAAATTTTTCTGGAAGCACATTCTGAGCCTGAGACTTTTCTAAAGAAAGAGTAGTTACTTGGCAGAACACAGTTTCTCTTTTTCCTTATAGGCTGAAAGTGCTTACAGAATTGAATGGGAAAGAATGAGAAAATCATGGAGGGTTTTGTCTTTGTTCTTTTTTATTCCAGTTTTATTTCTTGTAATTTCTGAAGTGTCATCTTATTATTTGTATGAATAGTAGTTTTGAAACGTTGGATATAAAACATTATAAAAACTGTGGGTGTAAAAGAAAATGGAGTATCAGAGAAGAGGGCTGGTTTATTTGCACCAGTAATTCCAGTGAATGCTGACCGCTGTTGCCTTTTTACCATGTGCTTTCAGGAAATGGATATAGATGAGATTTTGCGCTTGGCTGAAACCAGAGAGAATGAAGTCTCAACAAGTGCAACAGATGAACTTCTGTCACAATTTAAGGTATTAAAATCATTGTCTGAGAAAGTCCTTGGCATTGATTTGTGAACCAATAATTAGCAGTGCCTGTCAGTACTTTGTCAGTGCAAGACACTCTGTGCTTTTCTTTTTACCTGACTTGATTCATAGCCCTTAAAATCACTCTCTAGAGTTCCAGGTATGGTTTGAGTATAGACTGTACAGTCCTTCCCATGGGGGTAACCACCGAAGTGGTCCATCTTGCCCAGAGTCGGTGGCTAGAAGAAAAATACTTGATGTGAGTAAGGCTGCAAATTCGCTGTCAGTGGGACAGGTGGAGAACTAGATAATGCGGGGCTCTGGGGGAGACGCTAATAGAATCGTGACAAAGAGAGGTCAGAGGTGTGAAAATCGAAGCTGACAGTGGGGGAGCTCTTGATGACGCTGTGGCATTAGGCAAGTTGTGGGATGGTTGGTGGTATTTGATAGAAAATTAAATGAGATCAGGACTAAATGCAAAAGCTGGATTACCGGATGAGTAGGAGGTGACCACATTGAATATAGACTTTATTAAAAAGCTTAGTAAGGAAAACGGTGAAAATAATTTATAAGGATGGAAGGTTCAGGCAAGGTAAGGTTTTTTAAAGGTGTTACCGTGTTTCTAGGTTGAGGAGAGAACTTGAGCATAGGAAAGCATTGAAGGTTCTAAGGAAAGAAGGATAATTTGATTATACATTGCCCAGGAGGAGACTGGAAGGGATATAATCAAAAGCACAGATGGAAGAATGGGCCTTTGAAAGACAAAAGAGGCATCCCCTTTGGGAAGGAGAGGGGAGAGAAGATGTAGATGCTCCAGTTGGTGACTTTACTTATCAGTAAGTGAGGTGTTTGCTGGGAAGTGGAGAAGTCTTGGGATGGCTCCATCTAGGGGCCAGGAGGTGCTGGGAGGACTTGATAGGGACTAGAGCTGAATTGAGAAGATGGGGCTTCATGTTAGAGCAAGTCACAGGATCGAATGACTCTCCAGCATTACTTGAGATCAGAAAAACTGGATCAGTTGTTCATCCCAAGGTGGAAGATTGGCTTAGGAGGCACAGAAAGAAGAGTCATCAAAGTGGCAGAAAGTCGCCCACATTGAAGTGAGAATGTGGTTGAGTGTATTCATCGTTGTTGGTTCTGAGCATGTTAATGAGGAGGGTGAGAGGTTACATGGATGATTATGTGTGGTAGGCCCACTAGAAGTGTTTGGGAGGAAGCAGTACTTTGTGATGAAGTCCAGGGTTGGCCACAGGTAGAAGTTGTCTCAGTGGAAGAAAAAGAAAGGGGTTGAGTGGATCACAGAGCTCTAGGATCAGAGTTACTGCGTCTTAAGGATGCAGAAGATGGAGGTGAATTGTTAGCGTTTCAGCTGGATTTCACTCGTGACTAATGCTCCCTTCTTATACAGAAGTAATCTTCATAGTGGTGTCTTGGTCAACATATTACATGATTATTTCGATCTGAAAAATTTCTGCATATTACAGATTGATCAGAAGCCAGATTATTGGTGACACTTGTCTTTCTAAAGCCCTTTTGGCCATTATGTTTCAGCATCAGGTTAGGTAGGATTCTGCTTAAGTAGGGACTCTTCACTGAACTGACCTTCTTTTCCTAATAATTTTTTTTTTGTTAAGCTAACTTAACATGTTGGAAACATGACAAATGTTTTTTTGAGATATTTATGATTACAAGATTCTGAAGTAATAATAACCAATCCTTAGAAAATTCTTAGTATACTATAAGCACTGTTTTAAGTGCATTCTGTACATCAGTCTTTGAGTTTTTACAACAATGTTATGTTGAAGTCACTGTTACCATCATTTATTGATGAGGAAACTGAGATATAAGGAGGCTAAGTATATTTCCTAAAGTCACACATGTTTGGAGTTGTTATTACTTCTTTAGACAGGGATTCTGACCTGTAGAGTCTGGCCCTTGACTGCTATACCACTCTTGGGAAAGTTAAATTCCCAGCTGCATGAACCAGTGATGTATCTGTAGTATTGGTCTTTGTATCAACTAATACCATTTTAAAATGGTATTAACTAATACCATTTTAAAAGTGAGATTTAAAGTAGTTATAAACAGTGCTTAACTTGAGAGATCAGTCAGATAATTCATTTTATGGAACAGAAAAATGTTAAATTTTAAATCTCAGAAATTACACAGAAATTACACACCTCTGGTTTTGTCCTGTAATATTAAAATTCTGATTGTGAAGACATGACATTCATGTTGGAAGTTAGAGTTAATTTTGCCCGAAAGTTCTGATTTCAATGTCAGCTCTTAAGTTACTTTGAGGAATGGAACCTCCTAAAACTCTTTAACTTCAGTCCAGGCCTGGAGGCTGCCCACTGCTGCTCAGAAGTGGCCAGAGTTAGTAGATGTTTCTCTGTAGCCATAGTCTAAGGCTTTCAAACGCATACATGCAGATGACTTTCTTTCTGGGATACATATTATGTCTGTATAAATAGATATTTGATCTGATATCAGGCTCTCCTGAAAGCTCAGTTGGTAAAAAAATCTGACTCCAGTGCAGAAGACTGGGATTTGATCCCTTGGTCGGGAAGATCCCCTGGAGAAGGCAGTGGCAACCCACTCCAGTATTGTTGCCTGAAAAATCCCACGGACAGAGGAGCCTGGTGGTCTGCAGCCCATGGGGTCACAAGAGTCAGACGTGACTTAGTGACCAGACTACAACATGAAGTAAATGGAATATTCTTCCAAGTTTGCCTAAATTTTTTGCATTTTATGTTTTTGTTTTTGTTCCTGAGACTAACGCAGTTTTGAGCATGTGAAATTATCAAGTACCATTAGCTTCAATGCTTTTAATAGAAGTGAGTAAGGTGACCAGTTGACTAGACAGTAGCTCCTGCTTTGAGTTGTGCTTTGTTTCCGATGAGCTTTGTTCAGTGTCAGTTCACAGTGCACAGGGCTGTCAGTCGACACTGGCTGACATTAGGGATCGGATGCGATGACCTGTGTTTATTTTCGGCCACACAGCACAGCATGTGGGATCTTAGTTCCCTGACCAGTGGTCACACCTGTGTCCTCCGCACTCTTGCAGTGGAAACATGGAGTCCTAACCACAGGACCACCAGGGAACTCCCTGCAAATACTATCGTCTAAATAAATCGAAAAGTTCTAGTTACTATATTAGAAAATGTGTATGATTTAATAGCACATCTTTTAATAAACATAAAACAGTTTGTATCTTTTTATCTTTATTCTTCAGTAAAATTCCTGATGAACTTTAGAACTCAGCAAGTAGATTTTGTTGAGGGGACAAGGGAGAAATTAGTAGAAAACTGATTTTTTTTTGATTATGTAATATCGCAGGAGTCCTCTTATCATTCATAGCATTTTAGATTCAAAGCACTGCCTGAGTTGGTGTTTCAGGAGATGGTGTTTGGGAAAAAGTGAAATGTCGGTCACGGTGAAGTCCTTTTGTTGTAAGGTTGCCAACTTTGCCACGATGGAGGATGAAGAAGAGCTTGACGAGCGTCCTCACAAGGACTGGGACGAGATCATCCCAGAGGAGCAAAGGAAGAAAGTGGAGGAGGAAGAGCGGCAGAAGGAGCTGGAAGAGATCTACATGTTGCCTCGAATTCGGAGTTCCACTAAAAAGGTGATCGAGTGAGACAAAAGAGACTGAGCGCTTCTGACGTGCAGGGCTCCAGGGCAGAGTTTCGGGAGCTTAGCAGAGGGAAGCAGAAGCGTGCGCAGGGCCCAGGAGCATACCTGGGAGACGGTCCATCTCTGCATCTTGGCCCTTTGAGAGATGGCTGAACATGATTTGAGTTTGACAGAAGGTTGCATTTTGCACCTGAGACCAGAAGTAGTAATTCTAATAGTTTGGTTCTGATTGGCAAGGACTTCAGCTTTCAGAGTCAAATGTCTCTTCCTCTGTAAATGTTTGTTCGTAGCACTTGATATAAATACTTAGTAAGAGATTATATAAGGTGCTTCAGTTAACAAAGCACCATCATAGGCACTATCTAATTTAATTTTTGCAAGAACATAGAAATAGATAAACTATGTTTTTATTACTCACTTTGTTGGTGATTGCACACTCAGGTTTGCCTAAGATCCTAGTAAGTCAGTATTAGCTAACAGTAGTTGTCATTGAGTATTCACAGTATACCAGGCATAATAAGTCAGTGCCTTTACACTAATTGACTCATTTAATTCATATGAAAACCCTATATTATAGGTGCTCTTATCCCCTTTTTACAAATGGAAAACAAAGGTATGGAGAGGTAATTTGCCCAAGGAAGTAAACATGAACCTACAATCCAAATATTTTTATTCCAGTGTACTTAGTGATGGCCAGATGACCAGAGGCAGCATGGACCAGAGGCAGTTGCCTCTGGCAGTGTGAATACACAAGCAGATCTTTCATTGCATGCTGTCTGCCTCCTCTTTTCTTAAAGGCAGATTGAGTTGCTGATAAGACAGGAAGTTCCGAGCTTTAAGGAGTTAAGATGGGCTGTTCTTAGTCCTTGGACCTGGCATTTGCTACAGTGTACCTTTGCGTTTTCAGGCTCAGACAAATGACAGTGACTCTGATACTGAGTCTAAGAGACAGGCCCAGAGGTCCTCTGCCTCTGAGAGTGAGACGGATGACTCTGATGACGACAAGAAGCCCAAGCGCAGAGGGCGCCCCCGAAGTGTGCGGAAGGACCTGGTGGAGGGATTCACGGACGCTGAGATCCGGAGGTTGGTGGAGGCCTGCTCTCCTTCCCCTCATGTTTGGGTGGGCATGCTGTGAGCCTCAGGTGATGTGCATCCCTGACCTGGGTGATGAGGGCGAGGACGGCAAGGAGACAGGAGTCGTGCCCCAAGACCCCAGGGTGATTCTGCCTTCTCCAGGCTTTTCCTTAGTTGAGCTCTTTGTTTACTTCTTGTTCTCTGCTTTGAACATTTCATGATGAAGAAAGTCCAGCCAAGAGGAAAGAGGCTATTGGAGGTCACCTCTGGATGGAACTTTTTTTGTTGTTTTTATTGAAGAATTTGAGTACATACATGCATATTTAATAATGTATATAGAAGAAATGGCATAATATAAAAAATTAAAGGAGTACAGATAACCCCAGTTTGCTTTCTGTTAGTGTTAATACTGGTATCCGTTTGGTTTACTAATACACACAGCATGTTGTTATGCACAGCATATTGTTTGGCAGCTTGCTTCTTGTCACTTTCAGTCAGTTTTAGGCATCTTTCTATGTCAGTACTTACTACACATTTGTTGGTGTCTGATTCACATCCCTCCGCCCTCCAGAAAAATCTAAAATTGTTGCATTCAAACCACCCTAATTTCTATGTTACCTTTTTAAACAGGTGAAGAAAGTAGAAGCCCTGAAGATAGCTAGCTTTATGATCTAATCCATATTATTAATTTAACTATATCACGTAGTCCTTGTAGGTCAATATTTGAAGCCACGAGGTGGTTTCCCACTAAATGTTACATCTGTTCTTTTCTTCTTTATTTATTATGGAAAAGTGTAAATACATACGAACACTGGTGAAATGTCAGCACCCCTTCCCCTGGGCATCGTCTTAACCGTGGTGCATCGGTGGTCTGTCTTGTGTGTGGCCCTGCTCCTCGCGCCCCCTGCCCTAGTGGCGCACAGAGAAGGCTATATATTGTGCTGTGGCTGAGTGGGCTGGGCTGACAGTGGCTGTTGGGCCTGTCGGCTTACTGCTGTTCGGATTGTCTCTGCTCTTTGACCGTCTGCCTGATTGTTCTGTTCGTTATTGGGAATGGTGGGTTGGCATCTCTGCTGCTGCCACGGTGCTTGTTTTTCCTGTTTGGTCAGCTCCTGCGTCCTGTATTTCGGGCCTCTGCTGTTAGGTGCGTATCCTTGATAATATGCTGTGCTGATGGACTGGCCCTTTTCTCGTCATAAAATGTCCTTTGTCTCCAGCAACAGTTTATGTCTAAAAGCTTATATTTTGGTTCAATACTTATGTAGATACTCTAAATCTTTTGATATTGTATGTGGTACTTTTCCTTTTCCTTTTTTTTTTTTTGCAATCTATATGTGTCTTTGAATCTAACTCTTATAGGCTGTATTTAGTATTTTTTAAAATTCATTCTATTGATTTCTTTGTTTTGATTGAAGTCTCTAAACCATTTACACTTAATGCAATTACTGATAAAATAGAATTTATGTCTGCATTTTTCTGTTTGTTTTCTATGTCTTGTATCTTTTTCATTTCGTTATTTCCCCTATTACTGCCTTCTTCTGTATTGCATGATTTTTAGTATACTATTTTAATTTTCTTGTTTTTTCTTTTACATTTAAAAAATTATTTTCTTAGTGGTTTCCCTGGAGATTATAGTACTTAGAACAATTTAGTTTGGACTAATATCAACTTAATTTCAGTGGTATTCTAAAGCTTGACTCCAGTTTAGGTACATGCCTTCTCCCTTTTTGTGCTTTTATTGTCAGACAGGTTTAAAATCATTCAGGAGGAGTAAAAAGTTACTGAGAAAAATAGGTACACACTGTGATTTGTACTTACTTGGTACCCTCCTGAGGCTCTTGTTTGTTCATGTGGGTCTGAGTTATCGTTTTGTGTCTTTTCATTTCTGCCCCAAGTACTCTTCTTTAGTATTTCTTTTAAGGGCAGGTCTGCAGCAACAAGTTGTGTCTTTATTTATTTTGAATGTCTTAATTTCTCCTTTGTTTTTGAAGGATAATTTTTATTCTTTTTCTCTTTCACATTGAATAGTTTCAGTTGACTTACCTTTTCACTGATGTTTTTCTTTTGTCAGTTCACATCTACTCCTGTGATTTTTTTTCATCTTAGTTATTGTACTTTTCAACTCCAGTGCTTGTTCATCCTCAGCTTATACTGCTGCTTCAGGCAGCCATGGTATTAGACCTTTGTCTCTAATTAATTTTTGACTGATGAACTACGGACAGTGTCTTCACAAAGACCCAAGTCAAATGAAGACAAGCCCGAGAATGGCGTTTCCCAGGGCGCTGTCGGTCAGGCCACGTGGCGCTGTGCCCTGGGGAAGGGCTTCTGTAGAGCTCCAGGCCCATTCTGCTCCCGGCGGGGGCTGCTGCGTTGCTGTGTCTCGGTGTTGGGGAGAGGGCACGGGAAACAGAGCAAGTCAGAATGGCAGCGAGCTCACCATTCATACTGAGAGTCAGCTGTTTTCTTGAATATATGCTTATAAGTTGGATGCAAGCCTTTGATTAATTTCCAGCATTCCAACAAAGTTGATTTGGACAGTTTTTGCCAGTGTGCTTCTTGCTTTTGTGAAGGAGCAGATCTTCAGGGGTCCTTATTACTCCATCATTCCTAGAGTGCTTCTCTGTCTCACTGTTATTTGAAGTAGGCTCAAAGGACTTATTATTTCAGATGTAAAATATTACAGTATATGTCAAGAAAAAGAAATGTAGAGTTGAGGAATAACCCTCAGGCTTGCTTTCACATACATTACTTTCCTAATCCTTATATCCATGCTATTCCTTTAATATTGTTTCTTAGCTATTGTCATATTCATCACCATTGTTAAGAATTGCTACACCTTCTCTTTTCATTTTTTTCTCCATGGTATCTCTTCTTTCACTGTTAGCTAACCAGATAATTTGGCATTTTACAGTGATGCCCTTCATATATTGTGAGTCTTGCTTTTTTAGTGAAAGTGCTAGTGATTGGTTCTAGGGAGGTGAACAGATTACGTATATATTGGCATTTAGCATAGTTTAGACTAGAGACTTGTGGAAGGATGATTAGGTTTTAGATTGGAGACACCGTTTGGCAGGAGTCAGAGTTTCCAAAATAGTTTTGCCTAAAAAGTTTAAAAATCATGTATTTATTTTATTTCGCCTTATTACAATAAGTACTTGAGGCAGTCCTAAAACTCTTCTAGATGTATTGTTGACGAGAACATAATGGAAAATATTGTAGTATGGAATTGAAAGTAACAGCAGTGGGCTGAATAGACCAGTAAAACTGTATTGGATTTTATCATAAGAGTTGTGGTTATTAAATCATTTATTACCTATTACCTGTAAACTTGTACCTTCTAAAAGTTATAGTGCTAGAGTTAAGCCACAATACTCAGTTACATCCCTAAGCAGTTTCATGACCAGTCACTGAGAATAAAGTTGATCTTTGGTTTGAAAAGGTTTTTAGCACTCATTTTAAGTTCGCCCTTTTCAAAGGCATTCAATATTCATTCGTTTAGTGGCAGTTGCGAGGACTGGGCAAAATCTCTTTTTGACCGTTTTTATGTTTTTGACCATTTTTATGGCTCATATTTCATCACAGGTTGTGTTTGCACCAGCCTAGCTGAAGTCTGCTTTTTAAATGTGATTTATTACTCATTTTCCTAGGTTCATCAAGGCGTATAAGAAGTTTGGGCTCCCTCTTGAACGGTAAGCTTAGTAACACAATAGTTTCTTATCCAGCTCTTTTTCCCTTCTATTATGTAGCAGTTTCTTTTTTTGGTTCTATTTTCCATTTTTAAGGTCTGGCACCTTTTGACAGTCTGAGTTTTAGACATGACAAGCTCCAGATGACTTGGAGATCAACAAAACGTGTTGCAGATGTAACTGCACTTTGCCTCTAGGAACACTGCAGTGAGTGGAAGTAGGCTGGAGAAAGGAAAGTGAGCACAAAGGAGCAAACTAGTGCTGATAGCTGCTGGGCACTTCACCCGTCGCCCATTTAGCCAATAAAGAAAGCCGAGCCCTTTCCCTTGTTTTCTGAATTAGTCTGTTTTTGTGGACTCTTCCAAGTCAAATTCTTTATGATGGAAAGTGAGTAAGTTAGGCATAGTCACTGCTGGAGGGTTCTTGTTGGAGCCTTGGAACAGTCAGTTGAGGAATGAAGAGAATCTTTGCAGGAGCAAGCTTATGCAAATCCAAGCTGTAGCTCATATGGGCACAGGGCCTTGAGGTGTGTCCTGGTATTTGTCTCTCCTCAGGCTGGAGTGCATAGCTCGTGATGCTGAGCTGGTAGATAAGTCTGTGGCGGATCTGAAGCGCTTGGGGGAACTGATTCACAACAGCTGTGTGTCAGCAATGCAGGAATATGAAGAGCAGCTGAAAGAAAATGCCAGCGAGGGTAAGTCAGCAGGTCTGCCTTAGTGATGCTCAGAGACCCGAATTGGTATCTCTGCTGCTCAGGGGTCTCTTCTCTCTTTCTTCACACTTGTATCCTGTGCTTCCCTCCTTTTTTGAAGTGTATATTCTCATCTGCCTTTATGTGAACTCAGTTGTTAGATCCCAAAGATTTACTCCCAGATGAAGCTGATTTGCCCAGGGTGCAGAGCACTGAACAAGCAGAATGATTTTTTAATGCTCCTGTAGAAAGTTCACATTGGTTTGAATGATATAAAGTTCTGAGGAGGTAAAGCCCGACTGGGCACATTTGTATTGCGGCTGCAAGTGAGTACATTACAGACCACCAATAGGAATTATCTTGGATGCACATACAGGTGGTGTTTTGTTGTGATAAGGATTTAGAGAATTAATCCGAATAGACAAAGCAGTAGCTGAATACTGTAACACTCTTTGTGAGAGTGAGACTTTCTTGGCACTAGAATTTGTCATGATTGAATTTGACTTGAGCGTGTTTTCTCTGACACACCGAAAGTGCTTTTTCCTGCCCTCTACAAGCAGGAGGCGTCAGGAGAGAGCCGAAGTCCTTGCTGTTGAAGGACGCCCTGATAGTTGCGCCTCAAAGAGATGAAGGTGTGGCCATTCCAGTTCCCTGGACTGTGGTCTATCCTTGCAGTTGCCTCCAGTCTTGTGTCTCCCTTCACTGAGGCTGCTCACAGGAGACTCTGTCAGCTGTGATTAGAGGTTCACACGTAGCAGGCAGCCAGTGGACCTGGAATCTTGGTCCTGATGGTTCTCAGCTGCAAGATACGAGACAGGTGATAGCCTCAAGGGTCTGGGGCAGGATGGAGTAGTAGCCCCGAGTCAGCGGGCTTGGATGGCCACTGAATAACTTCATACACATACACGTGAAGTGCTTGTCATCTCGTTTGCCTTGCAGTGTTAGCTGTTTCATCAAGTAGAGCATTATCTGTGCTCCGAAATTTTCTTCTTGAATTTTAAAATACCTTGAATATAGTCGAAAACATTTTTTAGGTGTGGTTTTTGGGATTTTCCCCCCCGTGAAAGAAAGAAAAACTTGAGTGGTATGGACATTGGTCCAAATTTGTGCTTTTATAGCGCCCAGAATACATTCAAAAGTAAACCTTAGCATCACAATGTTTTTCTTTTTTCCTTGTAATTGGTTTGAATAAGTATTACACTCATATGTCTCAAAAATGAAAACCAACTATCCCTGTTTCTTGTCTCTTTCTAGAAATGTAAAAAATATATATATGTTCAAAAAAGGAATAGATACTACTTTAACACAGTTGGTGATGTAGCATGCTTACTGTTGTACCTTGCTTTGTCCACCTCACAGCATATTTGGGAATATTTCCTTGTGACAGGTGCCCCCTCGCCCACATACCTCTTTTTTGTGCTTATTCACAGTCTGAATCGGATGGTTTGCTTCCTCTGGGCATTACTTAACTTGCTCCCATATACCTGTATTTTCTATAAACTGGCACTTAGTGTATTCCTGACTCCAGGTTTCCTGCATTGGCAGACGAATTCTTTACCCATATGCCACCAGGGAAGCCCCTTCCGTATACCTGTATTTGCTATAAACTGGCACTTAGTGTATTTCCTGAATCTAGTCTCCAATTCTAATGTAAGATTATTGATACGTCTTTTCTCAAGCCAAGAAATTTTGTTCCTAGAAACGTTAGCATAATCATGTATTTGTCTTACACGTATTTCCAAATATTAATAGCCAGTTTCACTGGTGTTTGTTTGTTTGTTTGTTTGTTTTGGCTCTCTCTCAGCTTCCTTGGTCTTAGTTCCTTGGATTGAACCTGGGCCATGGCAGTGAAAGCCTTGAGCCCTAAGCATTAGATTGCCAAGGAACGGCCCCAGTGTTACTGTTAACAGTAAGACTTCTCAGTGCAAAGTCTGATTCCTTTGCATTTCTTTTTGTCCTTAAAATACATGCATTAGCAATATACAAAGTACCGTGTTTTAAAATTGTTTGAAATTGTTCTTTTCTCTTTGTGGTTATAACTTAACGATAAGTAAGTCGTTTAGTAGCTCTTGTTTACATTTCAGTTTCTAGGGATTGCTTTTCTTGTTTTTATGAAACATTGTATGTTTTACTTATGTAAACCATTTGCATG
Organism: Raphicerus campestris; assembly: GCA_006410735.1. Classification (NCBI taxonomy): domain Eukaryota; kingdom Metazoa; phylum Chordata; class Mammalia; order Artiodactyla; family Bovidae; genus Raphicerus; species Raphicerus campestris. The sequence goes on along the minus strand of SJYW01020293.1, from coordinate 187,938 downwards.
GCCCCAAGTCATAATTGTAAAACAAGGAGCTCGTGGAGAGCCTTGCCTTCATCCCTATCCTCAGGGCTGTCTTTTCTCTCACAGACATGTGTCATTATCTCACGGATTTCGACTTTGGCCAGAAGGTCTGTGGTTAGAGCTGACCTGCTTTGTTTTTGCCTCTAGGATTACTTTAATTTGAAACTTGAGCTAGGGATAACCTTTCCATGACTGACTTTGTCCATCCTTTCAAATGTGTTAGGTATTAACTTGATCTCAGGCTTTTATAGTCAAGAAGTTCATCTTAAAAAAATTTATTGATGGGTTAGAAAAACAAAAGAAAAATCTTTAAGTGTTTATATTACTCCTTGAAAATCTTTCATTAATTAATTTTAGAGCCAAAGTATAAAACAAAGAAGATTAAAATACAATCATAAACACTGCTGGACTGAAAAATTCTAAATCTTAAAAAACCAAACTGTTTAAAGATTATTTTACAAACATTAATTGAGAAAATTTCTTTACCTTATCGATTGTATCTTTGGGTTAACAGTAAACCAGAGATATACATTGAGGGAATAAGAGCATTTAGGATTGTTCACCTACATTTTCTGTGAAATAGTGACTTCTCACGTAACAGATATGCAATTGATGTTCTTTAGGGAAAGGACCAGGGAAAAAGAGAGGCCCAACTATCAAGATATCTGGGGTTCAAGTTAATGTGAAATCTATTATCCAACATGAAGAAGAGTTTGAGATGCTGCATAAATCTATCCCTGTAGACCCTGAAGAAAAAAAAAAGTGAGTATAGCATGTACCCATGCACGGGTGGTTGTGCCATTAGAAAACAGATGTGAAGTTACAGTGTAGTACTTTCATTGTCTTCTCTCTGATGTACTAGGATGCTTTGTCTGTGTTCATTTGTGTTTATTTACAAATCAGAAAGGACTCTCCTCTCATGTCTTCCTGCTTTGGAAATCTTTTCAGATATTGCTTATCCTGTCGTGTCAAAGCTGCACATTTTGATGTTGAGTGGGGAGTAGAGGACGACTCGCGTCTGTTGCTGGGAATTTATGAACATGGCTATGGAAACTGGGAGCTAATTAAAACGGATCCAGAGCTTAAGTTAACTGACAAAGTAAGTGATTATCTGTGGTGCTGGAGATTTCTAGAAGATTTGTTGTATATCTTTTTATCAATGGCTTACTTTTAAATGTTTTCTGAGGGGTGGGGGATCAAATTGAAGATTAGTACAACAGTAAATTCCTGGGGTTTCTATCCTTGAAAACATTACCGTCTTTAGTGGACTGTGGCACTATTTCAGAGCTGAAGATAATAGCCAGGTGAAATTTTGGGGAAATATATAGGAGAAATCTTAAAATTCTGATATTTATCGTAGGTTAGATCTCATTGCAACAAGTACCAGGGTTGGATTATTAATAATAAAAGCATTCCTCAGCCTGAGTTGTTGGCAGTTTGTTTCAAACGATATTGGGTCAGTTCTCCACCTGGAGAAAGAATGAGCCATGCCTTGGTATTTTTTGTAATGGAGTTAAACACAGGCTATACTTCTCCCACAAAATCAAGCCTCCCACCCTATCCGTTGCACATCAGGCTGCCTAGTAGTGAGGCCGTGCTCAGAGCTGTAAGCAGGGAAAGCTGACTGGCTCAAATTTTCGTAGGATGCGCTCCATGTTGGGCTCCCGGCAGGGCTTTTCCTGGCACGTCCCTCAGCGCTCATCCCAGGTGCGGTGTTCTCAGAGGGTGCCGGCACCCTGCCATAAGCACTGAGACCACATCCAGCCTGGCCAGGAGGCCCAGCTGCGCCCTGCGTAGCTCAGTGCTCTCCGGCAATGCTCTAAGAAGCATTTTCAATCTAAAATGAAGCTTTAACCTAGCTCCAGGGATTCCCTGCTCCTGGAAGGAGGAAATCCACGACGGCTGGGATGCTCTAGCAGACGAAGCCAACAAGCCCCTCCTACCTGAGTTGTTCTACCCTGTTAACAGCACAGGTAGGAGCCAGTGGGAGAGCTGGATTTCTCCATCCCATTTTGTAAAATGAGAACGGCTCATAAGGGATGTTCAGTGACTGGGAGCCATGGACATGAGATAGGATCTGAGGCTTTATCTGTGTTCTGGGTGGTTGGGGAGGGAAAGGATCGTTCAGCTGTGTGTCATCTCTGTTCATCCTGATCCACTAACCGGGCTGTGGGCCATGCCGGGTGCTTCTCTCCCTTTCCTGTTGAAGATTCTGCCCGTGGAGACAGATAAAAAGCCCCAGGGGAAGCAGCTGCAGACCCGAGCAGACTACTTGCTGAAGCTGCTCAGGAAGAGTCTGGAGAAGGAGGGCGCCGTGACGGGCGGGGAAGAGGTGAGTGCAGCTGCCGGCTGGGCATCCCCCGGAGCCTGAGGCTCCTGCCCTGCAGGGTTAGGTGGGCAAGGGATGCCCTTTCGGGTGCAGCACAGAATGCTGTCCTCTCCTTGTCAGCTTGTCCAGTGGTAATGGTTTGATTGGTAATGGTAGGAATGTTCGTGTAGTAATTGAACACCTAAACACCTTGGCATAAACCCATTCTCCTAGAATACTGCCTCAAAATAGTTCTCGTCTCTCCCAGTGCCGCTGGTCTAGATAGACTGTCACTGTTGGCTTTATGCCATTTCGTTAATGTTGGAGCATAGATCTTGTTACTGTCTTTCTGTCATTGGGTTTGCCTGTTGTTCCAGCTAACACTGGTTACATGTAGTCACCGGTCCCGTGGATAAAATGGGTGATTAGGATACACAGTTAATTCAGAAAGTGGACTGCAGTCGCAGTGACCTTACCTGATCAGTGAAAGATTTCAGCAGAGTTACTGATGGACTCCTCTGAGCTTTACCTTTTATTTCCTCAACTTGTCATTTCTCTTCAAGCCTAGGAAGATGCAAATCACAGTTAGGAGATAGTACAGGTTACAGCCAGTACCAGCAGCCTTTGTGTATTCAGTTCAGTTGCTCAGTCGTGTCCGATTCTCTGCGACCCTGTGAATTGCAGCACGCCAGGCCTCCCTGTCCATCACCATCTCCTGGAGTTCACTCAGACTCACGTCCATCGAGTCGGTGATGCCATCCAGCCATCTCATCCTCTGTCGTCCCCTTCTCCTCCTGACTCCAATCCTTGCCAGCATCAGAGTCTTTTCCAATGAGTCAATTCTTCCCATGAGGTGCCCAGAGTCCTGGAGTTTTAGCTTTTGCATCATTCCTTCCAAAGAAATCCCAGGGTTGATCTCCTTCAGAATGGACTAGTTGGATCTCCTTGCAGNAGATTAAAATACAATCATAAACACTGCTGGACTGAAAAATTCTAAATCTTAAAAAACCAAACTGTTTAAAGATTATTTTACAAACATTAATTGAGAAAATTTCTTTACCTTATCGATTGTATCTTTGGGTTAACAGTAAACCAGAGATATACATTGAGGGAATAAGAGCATTTAGGATTGTTCACCTACATTTTCTGTGAAATAGTGACTTCTCACGTAACAGATATGCAATTGATGTTCTTTAGGGAAAGGACCAGGGAAAAAGAGAGGCCCAACTATCAAGATATCTGGGGTTCAAGTTAATGTGAAATCTATTATCCAACATGAAGAAGAGTTTGAGATGCTGCATAAATCTATCCCTGTAGACCCTGAAGAAAAAAAAAAGTGAGTATAGCATGTACCCATGCACGGGTGGTTGTGCCATTAGAAAACAGATGTGAAGTTACAGTGTAGTACTTTCATTGTCTTCTCTCTGATGTACTAGGATGCTTTGTCTGTGTTCATTTGTGTTTATTTACAAATCAGAAAGGACTCTCCTCTCATGTCTTCCTGCTTTGGAAATCTTTTCAGATATTGCTTATCCTGTCGTGTCAAAGCTGCACATTTTGATGTTGAGTGGGGAGTAGAGGACGACTCGCGTCTGTTGCTGGGAATTTATGAACATGGCTATGGAAACTGGGAGCTAATTAAAACGGATCCAGAGCTTAAGTTAACTGACAAAGTAAGTGATTATCTGTGGTGCTGGAGATTTCTAGAAGATTTGTTGTATATCTTTTTATCAATGGCTTACTTTTAAATGTTTTCTGAGGGGTGGGGGATCAAATTGAAGATTAGTACAACAGTAAATTCCTGGGGTTTCTATCCTTGAAAACATTACCGTCTTTAGTGGACTGTGGCACTATTTCAGAGCTGAAGATAATAGCCAGGTGAAATTTTGGGGAAATATATAGGAGAAATCTTAAAATTCTGATATTTATCGTAGGTTAGATCTCATTGCAACAAGTACCAGGGTTGGATTATTAATAATAAAAGCATTCCTCAGCCTGAGTTGTTGGCAGTTTGTTTCAAACGATATTGGGTCAGTTCTCCACCTGGAGAAAGAATGAGCCATGCCTTGGTATTTTTTGTAATGGAGTTAAACACAGGCTATACTTCTCCCACAAAATCAAGCCTCCCACCCTATCCGTTGCACATCAGGCTGCCTAGTAGTGAGGCCGTGCTCAGAGCTGTAAGCAGGGAAAGCTGACTGGCTCAAATTTTCGTAGGATGCGCTCCATGTTGGGCTCCCGGCAGGGCTTTTCCTGGCACGTCCCTCAGCGCTCATCCCAGGTGCGGTGTTCTCAGAGGGTGCCGGCACCCTGCCATAAGCACTGAGACCACATCCAGCCTGGCCAGGAGGCCCAGCTGCGCCCTGCGTAGCTCAGTGCTCTCCGGCAATGCTCTAAGAAGCATTTTCAATCTAAAATGAAGCTTTAACCTAGCTCCAGGGATTCCCTGCTCCTGGAAGGAGGAAATCCACGACGGCTGGGATGCTCTAGCAGACGAAGCCAACAAGCCCCTCCTACCTGAGTTGTTCTACCCTGTTAACAGCACAGGTAGGAGCCAGTGGGAGAGCTGGATTTCTCCATCCCATTTTGTAAAATGAGAACGGCTCATAAGGGATGTTCAGTGACTGGGAGCCATGGACATGAGATAGGATCTGAGGCTTTATCTGTGTTCTGGGTGGTTGGGGAGGGAAAGGATCGTTCAGCTGTGTGTCATCTCTGTTCATCCTGATCCACTAACCGGGCTGTGGGCCATGCCGGGTGCTTCTCTCCCTTTCCTGTTGAAGATTCTGCCCGTGGAGACAGATAAAAAGCCCCAGGGGAAGCAGCTGCAGACCCGAGCAGACTACTTGCTGAAGCTGCTCAGGAAGAGTCTGGAGAAGGAGGGCGCCGTGACGGGCGGGGAAGAGGTGAGTGCAGCTGCCGGCTGGGCATCCCCCGGAGCCTGAGGCTCCTGCCCTGCAGGGTTAGGTGGGCAAGGGATGCCCTTTCGGGTGCAGCACAGAATGCTGTCCTCTCCTTGTCAGCTTGTCCAGTGGTAATGGTTTGATTGGTAATGGTAGGAATGTTCGTGTAGTAATTGAACACCTAAACACCTTGGCATAAACCCATTCTCCTAGAATACTGCCTCAAAATAGTTCTCGTCTCTCCCAGTGCCGCTGGTCTAGATAGACTGTCACTGTTGGCTTTATGCCATTTCGTTAATGTTGGAGCATAGATCTTGTTACTGTCTTTCTGTCATTGGGTTTGCCTGTTGTTCCAGCTAACACTGGTTACATGTAGTCACCGGTCCCGTGGATAAAATGGGTGATTAGGATACACAGTTAATTCAGAAAGTGGACTGCAGTCGCAGTGACCTTACCTGATCAGTGAAAGATTTCAGCAGAGTTACTGATGGACTCCTCTGAGCTTTACCTTTTATTTCCTCAACTTGTCATTTCTCTTCAAGCCTAGGAAGATGCAAATCACAGTTAGGAGATAGTACAGGTTACAGCCAGTACCAGCAGCCTTTGTGTATTCAGTTCAGTTGCTCAGTCGTGTCCGATTCTCTGCGACCCTGTGAATTGCAGCACGCCAGGCCTCCCTGTCCATCACCATCTCCTGGAGTTCACTCAGACTCACGTCCATCGAGTCGGTGATGCCATCCAGCCATCTCATCCTCTGTCGTCCCCTTCTCCTCCTGACTCCAATCCTTGCCAGCATCAGAGTCTTTTCCAATGAGTCAATTCTTCCCATGAGGTGCCCAGAGTCCTGGAGTTTTAGCTTTTGCATCATTCCTTCCAAAGAAATCCCAGGGTTGATCTCCTTCAGAATGGACTAGTTGGATCTCCTTGCAGGCCAAGGGACTCTTCAAGAGTCTTCTCCAACACCACAGTTCAAGAGCATCAATTCTTCGGCACTCAGCCTTCTTCACAGTCCAACTCTCACATCCATACATGACCACAGGAAAAACCATAGCCTTAAAAAAAAAGAAAAACCATAGTCTTGACTAGACGGACCTTAGTTGGCAAAGTAATGTCTCTGCTTTTGAATATACCATCTAGGTTGCTCATAACTTTTCTTCCAAGGAGTAAGCGTCTTTTAATTTCATGGCTGCAATCACCATCTGCAGTGATTTTGGAGCCCCCCAAAATAAAGTCTGACACTGTTTCCACTGTTTCCCCATTATTTCCCCATCTATTTCCCATGAAGTGATGGGACCGGATGCTGTGATCTTCATAGAGCTATGCCATTTGTGTTAATTTCCCTGCATTATAAACAAAGCACATTTTAGGGAAAAAATCCCAATCCCATACTTTGTCCTTAACAACGTCCCATTACGTAAGTAATGTCATTCTTCATAGACAATATACTGTGTTGAGGATATTCTGTAAGTTAGGTTCTGGAGAGATAGATGAGACCATGTTTTTTACTTTTGGATAATACTATATCTGAGTAGATAAACACATTTTCCTTATTTTTGGATACAGCATGCTTCTGCATTTTTTTTTTATGTTCCTGTTTACTATCTTTTGCATATTATCTTTCTTTGTATTTGTGCATAAGGTGTTTTTCCTTCTTTTGAATTTTGTGTTGAGATTGAATTCCAAAAAATGGAGTCAGTGGGTTCACTAATATGGTCATTTTTGTGAGGCACAGGATGATTTTTTTTTTCTCCTTCAGATAAAATTGATTGCACTACCTTGAATTTTCTTCTGAGTTTCCTCTTTTGAATTATGTGGCTGCTGCTATTCAAAGAATCGTAATGTTATGTAGTCATGCTTTTGAGGGACTTGATTTGTAGTTTTATCATCATTTTCTTCTCGTTTCCAGGCCAAATTAAAGAAGCGGAAGCCTCGAGTGAAAAAGGAAAACAAAGCACCGAGGCTGAAAGACGAGCATGGAATTGAGTGTTCATCTCCTCGACACTCAGACAACCCATCAGAAGAGGGAGAAGTAAAGGTGCGAGGCTGGGTTTCAGTTGAGATGATTTTCTAAGTTACATTTATTGTGCCAGCTGGTGTAAAACCATTTGAAGTGTGTTTGGTTTATATACCAGAGTAGGTAAAATGGAGCTAGAAAATACATGTATCTTTGCTTAACCTGTTGTTCATGTAAAATCAGTGATTGGAATAATGGAAGCAAATACAGGGAGCCACGAAACTTAGTGATGAATGGCAGCTGATGCCCAGCCTCACTGCTGGGCTGATGAGGAGTGTGGAGACTGGTTGATCAGGGAGCGCGTGCCTCGTGCATGGGGGCACCTATGATGCAGTTCACTCTTGGGCCAAGAAAACTCTCCTGTGGTTCAGACTTGGCCCAGATCTGTCAGTTTGTAACCTCTGATCTAAGGAAAGTGAAAAGTAACTTGGTAGCATTCAGCCTGTTGAATCAGGGACTGAAAACTAGGGGCTTTCATTTTGTTGCACCTTGAGCTTAGTTCCAGGAGGCTCAGCAGTGGGTACATGAACTAGCATGGATTTGAGTCAAGCATGCCTAAATTCAGATTCCAGCAACCTTACCAGTTACTACCTAGCAGTAATCTCTGGTCTTCAGTTTTTTCCATGGGAATGATGACGCCTGTTTAGTGAAGAGCACCTGCCTCTCTAGGCTTCAGCTGAAGCAGGTGGCTTTAAGGCTGTGTGCTGGAGGACACACTCCTGTGGGTGCAGTGATGAACCATTGGGGGCAGTGCTTTTTAGTTGTTTTTTTTTCTAGAAAGTAAACAAGGAAATAAAAAGTTTGTGGCAAAAGCTCAGCTCACAGCCCCATTTGTTTTCTAGGACGATGGCGTAGAAAAAAGTCCAACGAAAAAGAAACAGAAGAAGAAAGAGAACAAGGAGAACAAGGAGAAACAAATGAGTTCTAGGAAAGACAAGGAAGGGGACAAGGAAAGGAAGAGGTCGAAAGACAAGAAAGAGAAGGTACCGATGTCACTCTGCTTCCTGAGATGCCCACAGCTTTGGGGATTCTCTCCTAGGATTTAGAAATAAAACGGGGTTTGATGGCCCTTAAAGAGTCGTCATTTTATGACTGTATCCCAGGAGGAAGGATGGGGCTTCCTGTCGGGATGCCTGCAGAGAGGGGGCAGTGTGTGAGTTGCAGTATTCTTCAATGTAGAAGCCTTTACTTGCTCTTTTATTACACATTTCAGAGAGGGTATTAGGATGAGATGAGACAGGAAGTTACTGATACATGTTCTCAGACTCATGGTAGAAAAGCACCGACCATAAATGAATCTGAATACATGAAAGGTTTAGAGTTCAAACCAGGTACTGTCAAGAGTAGAAATGGGTTAAAAGCCTTGGTATTGTGTAATCTTCGTATTTGGGGTTTTATGCAGTTCATTCCAAACCTAGAATTCTGTACAGTGTTGCATCTTGCTGACTTCTGATGAAGTTACTTTTCAGTTAATCTTTAATCAAAACATGCAAATAACTGAATTCTACCAACCACTTATTAAGTCTAACAGATTTAATGAGGACATATGAAACTTTTTTATTATGTACATATAAGAACAATTAGGCCAGGCTATTTGGATTGCCTTTCTTCCCACATAACAATAGATCGCAAATAGTTTTCCAAGCAGATACATAACAGTTAAAGTCATTTTTAGTAGATAAGGAAGATTTTGTTGGATTATAACTTTTTGGAATTAATTTAAGTTTCCCATATTGACATTGCTTTCAAATTTCTAATGTTATAAACTCTTGTGACAGATACCTTTCTTTGCATATTTGCTTCTGCAGAAAGATACCTTTAAAATGAAATATTAAAAAAAATAGATGCACAGAGAACGATTTAACCAGCAACCGTGTACCAGATATTGGTACCAGCAACAGATATTGCAGCTGTTGACATTTTTCTTGTTTACTTCAAGTGGCTTTTTTCTGGCCGCTGTGTTTGGTGTTGCACATACCCATTACCAAACACCCCTCAGTTGAAGTTCCTCTGTTCCTCTCCCAGTTTCGTTACTCCCCTCTGTAGCACTACGCTGACATTGGTATGAAACCACCTTACCCATGTTTTTATACTTTTCCTACATATTATGTAATCGTAAGCAAAGCATAGTGTTGTTGTATGTTTTAAATGTTCATACCTAAAGTTAGTTTTTGTATCTGTGTCTCCATCATTCTGTACCCTTTCATGGATAAATGAGCTTCATCCACCTGGATTCATATAAATTCAGTCACTTAAACTATTTTAGTTATTTAGATTGAAGCGTATGTTCATTCTTAAGCTGTTAATAAAGTTGCTTCTTGCTCCTCTGCTGGAGCTCTTCAGTTTACAGTCTTAACCTCTTAATGACATTTTTGTGCATTTCATCGATTAAGGGATAGAAGCCAAAATAGTACTGCTGAAGCTAAAATTAAAGTTGGCTCTGTTTAGAGACAGGAATGGTAATGATACATGATTAAACTGTTAATTGAATATGTTTGGCTTCATGGTACCTCGAAGCTGAGGCCGTCTAGTGTACCCACTTACAGTGATGTGACACAGCGAAGAAGTCCAAATTGCAAGACAGGCGCACACAACTGACAATGACTCCTTGTAACTCTTTTCTGAAAAGCCTAAAGGTGGTGATGCCAAATCTTCAAGTAAATCCAAGCGCTCTCAGGGCCCTGTCCATATCACAGCAGGAAGCGAACCCATCCCCATTGGAGAGGATGAGGAGGATGATCTGGACCAGGAGACATTCAGCATAGTAAGTCCTGAAGTCGAGGGGCGGGGTCTGCAGCCGCTGTGCTTGCCACGCCTCCCCTGGTTCCTACGGCTCAGCTCGTTGGTCTCATAAGACTGGGGTGGGGTCCTGGCCGTGTTGAGCGGGAGCATTGGTGAGCGTGGCCTGTCTGACAGGCTCCCGTGCTGTGGTTCGAGGAGCGGAGCCCTGGCCTAGGATGTGGTCCCAGCTGCGGTGCGCCACCTCCTGAGAGACAGGGAAGCTGAGGGGAGCATTGTGGACCAGGCCCTGCCCAGGATGGTGGCGGGCCCGAGCGTCCTCGGGGGCTTGCCCTCACCAGGGCTGCGGGTGTGTGCTTTATTAAGCTACACTTGCCCCCTTCTCCTCCTCTCTCGAGGCCTCTTCCTCTCCCAAACTTCCACACGTCACGGTTCACTTGATGTAAGCGTATGTTCATTTAGTTTTGAAGAAAAAGTGGTCTTCCAACTCTCAGAATATTCCTGCTCTGGGGCAGCAGTGACCTCGCCCTGTAAAATTGTTCTCTTTTGACCCTTTTTTGTGTGTCTGTGTTCCTAAAAACCTATATACATATGTGTATTTTTTTTTTCCTCTTCACAGTTATCTCATTTTTCTTAAATCTCTATACTCTTCTTCCTGTGAGCTCTCTGAGGGAAAGTACTGTGTCTTCTAAAGTAGGTGTAGATGATAGAAGTATCTCAGTGAGTAAATGAATAAATTAATCACACAGCCAGCTCTCTTGTCTGTTTCTGGTTCTTCCTTAACCCAATATTTATAGGAGAAAATCATTAACTAATGCTTCTGTGGTACCATACTATTTTTAAAATGGCTTTTACACGACATTGTAAATCAGCTGTTTGTTCTTGTCTAGTCGCTAAAATCATCCCCGACTCTTTGCAACCCCGTGGACGGTAGCCCTCCAGGTTCCTCTGTCCATGAGATTTCCCAGGCAAGAATATTAGAGTGGTTGCCACTTCCTTCTCCAGGGGATCTTCCTGACCCAGAGATGGAACCTGTGTTTCCTTCACTGGAAGGCAGATTTTTACCACTGAGCCACGAAGGAAGCATCAATCAACTGCACCTGAATTAAAAAAGAAAAAAAGGAAATCGCATTTATATATTCCAGCTCATTTACTCTTGTTTTTATATTATGATATCTTTTAAAAATGCAGAGAATTTTCAGAAATATAATAGGCAATGATAGAGGTGCCATAATAAAGTCTTGTCAGGTGTGAATTTTTTAAGGCTCAGACTATTAAGTTGAAGCTCCTGGCCCTGCTTTGTGTCCTCCCCGGAAGTGACCACAATTCTAAATTTGATGCAGTTCTCACGTGTCGTAATTCTCATGAGTGACTTTAGAGTTTTACTACTTAGTATCTTTACAGACAGTAATAGCTCACATAATCAATCAACCAGGCGTTGTTAGTGTGCTTTTTGTGTATTTTCTCCATGACAACCTGTGAGGTAAGTATTATCTCTGTTTTACCCCTTAAAAAAGAATGTGAGGAGAGTTAAGTGACTTGTCCTTTTTCACAGAGTTAAGATGTAGAGCTAAGATCTGACCCAGGCAATTTGACCCAAGAGTCTGGGTTCTTCCCATTATACTGCACAGCCTCCCAAGCGTCCATAAAGAGCATGAACTGCTGCTTTCCAGGTCTGGAACCTACTGATAAATGCCACTCCATATATCTTGTACCTTGCTTCAGCATGCACACTTCTGAGATTTATTCATGTTGTTAATTGTGTCCCTGATTTCAGTGTTTCCTATTAATTCTGTTTTATGATTTCCACAATTGTTCTTTATTCTATTGATGGACATTGGGGTTTTCCAGATGTTCACCACTACAAATAGGCTACAGTGAAATTGTAAATATATTGTCATACGTGTGTGTAATAGCTACTCTAGAGTGTAGCTTGTGCAGAAAAGCCGGGTGTTTCTTTGGGTCTGCACATCTCCTGCTTTATTAGCTGTTGTAGAATTCATCTCCGAGGCAATTGTAAAGATTTGCTCTCTTTCTAATGATGAGTGTGAGTTGTAGGTGCTTCCCAGTCTTGGAAACACTTGGTAATTTCTGACTTGTTGATTTTTGCCAATTTAAGAGGTATGAAAACATTGGCTAGTGGTTCAATAAATTGAACATTTATTTTCATATTTACCAAGTATTTGTGTTTCCAATGACTTGCCCGTTCATATCTTTTGCCTATTCTAGATAACTTTTATATCCATACCTTCCCCCCACCCCGCCAGTACCTGAGCATTTGTATTTCTCAAAAAGCTTCAAGATAATTCTCATATGCATCTGGATTTTTTAAAGTGATTACGGGTAGTCCTTACCTTTTCTATAGGAATCTTGTTCATGATAATAATCTTTTGTCTGTTACAGTCATTACAGGCATCTTCCAGTTTATCTTGTGTCCTTTTTAAAACTTTAAACATAATACTGAAAAGCAGATTTTAGGTATATGGCTATGGAGATTATCATGAAATGATGGGCATGTGTTGGATTTTTGTTGTTACGCAGTTATATGGACATGTATGTGCCTTACTAGTTCCTTACACTGGATACTTAGTGGCTGACAACCAGTGCCCTACAGGTCAGAGAAATACTCCTGACTTACTCTGTGGTGATTTCCTCTTCAGTTGTTAGTTTTATCCTGGTTTTTAGACATTGGACTCTGAAAGTGGTCCCTGGTATTATCTTAAGATGTTTTCCACTTAGTCAATCCTACGTTTCTCGGAGATCTCCTTGGCTTTTTTCTGAGGAGAAATGCCATTATTTTTCTTGAGGCTTGCACTTCTTTTGCCATTTTATTTCCAAGCTCTTTCCCCTTTATGTATCTCTCCTAGATTTGTTTTCCATCATTTGTGTTTGATTTTTTTAGATGGCTTGGTGCTCCTGGGTTGTCTTCTTATATTTAAGAGTAAGAACTGAGCTTCTGAATGAAACCTCTGAGCATGTGGGTGGCACTTGATCGGCTCTGAGAGTGTTCTTCATAGGGTGATCTGGCTGGGCTGCTTCCTCAGAAAACTTCAGTGGGGTGGTCAGCATCTTTGGGTTCTTGTTCTTGGGTGGCCAGGTTTTAGGCACAAGAATCCTCCAGTTCTCCTGATGAAGGATTAAGACCTGGGTTTCTTCATTCTGGAATCTGAGAGGCAAAAAAAAAGCAAAAAACCGAGCTGGTTGGTGGCTCATCTAATATGCATATATTACGCATGTGTTCCATACAATGCCGTTTTTAGTGCAGCAGCCTTGCCTGTCAACTGTGCCTGTGTAGCCCAGTTAGAGATGTGCATGTCTATAATGGATCTGAGTATTTATTCCTTTTAGGCAATCTTCAAAAAAAAAAATCCTTATTTTCAGCCTTCAGCCCTACTGCCAGTGATACTTAGCAAGCCTTTGGGGGAATAAGTTGGCAGCATAAATCGAGCTGGCTCTCAGCTCTCTGTTAAGTGTCTCCTAAGTGATTCGCTTGCTGTGAGAGTTTGCTGCTGCTGTCTTCTGGCATATCCCTTCTCTTTGTGGGCTTGTCTCTTCTGAAGTCAGTTCCTTTACTGTCGTGTTAGTGGATCGAGACAGGGAGAAAAAGTTTCTTGTGTTCAGTCCACTGTCTATCTGGAAGCCTTTCCCTCAGTTTCTGGTAAGCCTGAAGGACTTGTAAATATCTTACCCTGCAGTTTTCGGTGGTTTGTGGTGCCCGATTTTCAGGTTAGGTCTGTAGTTCTGCTTTGCGTTTGATGTTCATCATGGATGCCCCTCTGGCAGATGAAGAAGGAGCAGTGTTCTGGAGGCCAAGTAAAGTGTGGACGCTGCTGCTCTGAGCGGTGGAGCCGAAACCAGAGCCTGAAGTTTTTCCAACTCTCTAATATTTTTCCTTGTTGCCCTGCCTTTCTTTCCCTGCTTCTCCACAAGTGGTCATGTGGCCTGAGGGGGGCTGTGTGTTCTTTGGGAGTGCAGGGCACAGTGAGCGTGGGGTGCAGAGGGCTTATGTCTCTCCTCTGTCTCAGTGTAAGGAGCGGATGCGGCCCGTGAAGAAGGCGCTGAAGCAGCTGGACAAGCCTGACAAGGGGCTCAGTGTGCAGGAGCAGCTGGAACACACGCGGAGCTGCCTGCTGAAGATTGGGGACCGGATAGCCGAGTGCCTGAAAGCCTACTCGGACCAGGAGCACACCAAGCTCTGGAGGAGGTAACCCGCCATGGCCTCGCCGCCTGGCCTCGCGCACCCGCCGCATGGCCTGTTCTGGCTTGATGACAGAGTGTGTGTGTTAGGGATTCTATTTTTGTTTTATACACCATGACACAGCCACCTAATGAAAAATTTTTTCTCAGCAAAAGCCGACGATTGGCAGCAAACCTGCAGGCTTCAGTTTTCTTTTCCTGAAATAGCCTATTCCTCTGAGATCAGTCTTGACTGGGTAGGATGATGATACTATTTTATGAGAGAAATACTGTGATACTAGATTTGCTGGCCTGTCCTTAGAATAAAGACTCAGTCTTTGAACCTGGACGGGATAGAAATCATCTATAATTTCGCTACTCTACCCATTTCAGGTTAATAGAGATAACTAGTTGGGTAGTTCTGTATCAACTAATAAGAGGAGGCAAAAGGTCAAGCCACCAGAGCTGTGAGTTTTCTTCTCTCTAATATACTTGAAGAACTCGAGTAGTAATTTGGGTTAATGCAGTTAATCCAGACCTTCAGTTTGTAAGGCATCAGGACTTACATAGATTCATTTATAATTCATTTCTAATGTTTATAAAACATGCCTGCAATTTCTCAAAGAGAATTGTAACGTTAAGTCTCTTTCTATATTCCACAGTTACACTGAACTCATATACTCCACAGTTAATTATCTTGTGTAATATGCCTAACATCAGTGGATGGATTTTTGAGTGAAAGGAGATTTAAGAAAACCTCTGTCATGATGCTATTCATAGCATGCTTCACAGCCATAAAAAAAAAAACATTTAAGTTTTGAAATGTGACTTGACTTTCCGCTTAGACTGTTCCTAGCTTCTGGATCCCTGTATCTAGCCATCTGGCTCTCTTTTTACCCAGCTTAACCCCTCTTGGAAGATAACAAAAGCTCATCATCCCAGCATATAGTTCCATGAGGCTCGGCTGGGCACTGTGGCCAGTCTGTTCAGATGTGCTGGGTACTGTGGTCCTGGTCTGCTGTGGTTCATAAGTAATTCCTTGCCCACTCATGAGAAACTGTCCCTCATGAAGTAGTGCTTGGAAGATCAAGTCTAGTAGGAATTCAAAGAAGGTAGAAACCCGTGCAGAGGAGCAGTCAGGGAGGGAAGTCTTGCAAGGGGCAGGCAGGTAGACCGAGCCGACGTGGGAGAGCAGAGTGGACCTACTTAGATGGGAGAGTTCTCAGGCTTCAACAAAGCCTTGAAAGTGGCTCTTAGGGTTTAAAACAGGTTGTTAGGATGACTGAAGTGCTGCAATAGAAGGGTTAGGAGAGAAGGGTAAATGACTTTCCGTAGGTGGCCGCAGGTTTACCGGTTAGGAGCTGGACAAGATTCTCTGAGCAGCACTGCGTGGCGTGGTGTGACTGCTCTCCAGGACGCGTGCAAGGACATGCGCCTTTGCTTCTGGTACATGAGGGTACCTGTGCCTCTGCGTTTTCCACACTGCTTCTCCAGCAACTCCCCTGTTGACAGTCGTGCCATGCACAGTGGGATTGGAGTGGAGCAGTCACTTGGAGCTGTGAAGGCAGGGATGACAGGCGTGATAGCTGGGAGGAAGAGTAGGGCAGTGGTGCAGAGACGCCCGCCTGCACCTGAGTCCCTATGGAGGTGGCGTTGATGCAGGGGCAGCGGTGCAGAGACGCCCACCTATGCCTGGGGCAGCAGTGCAGAGACGCCCGCCTGCGCCTGGGCCCCTGCAGAGGTGGTGGTGATGCAAACTGCCTGAGGGCCCGGGGGAGCAGAGGTGGGCAAGACGTTAGGTCTGAGGCCACAGGCGTCAGAAAGTAAGTTAGAAGGGTTTTAGCTGCGAGAACCCTTGTCTCCAGATCCCTCGGTCAAATTCTGTTGACATTAGTTAGCTTCTGACGGTGTATTTGTTATTGACGCCAAGACCTGAAAGATTATTTCTCTATTTTTTATACTTGGAAAGTATTCCAAGTATAGCAAAATAAATCAACTTGCCATCCATAAAGAGAATGGTTATTTTAAAAATTCTATAATTTACTAGAAAAAATTTCTTTTTCTTTATTTTTAGGAACCTATGGATTTTTGTTTCCAAGTTTACAGAATTTGATGCTCGAAAATTGCACAAGTTATACAAGATGGCTCATAAGAAAAGATCTCAAGAAGAAGAGGTAAAAATACAAATTTAAGCCTAATTCATACAAACAAGATAAAAAACCAGTTCTGCCAAAAAATTCCCTCATTACTATTTTTGCCTTAGGAGATGATCGTAAGTTGTGGTCTGGAAAGGGCCCGTGGTCTCTGCTCTTACTTTACAGCTGAAGGCCTGGGCCCGAGAGGGGCTGTGGGTCGGTTCTTGCCTGCTGGGTTCTTCCGCCGTCTTAATCGTGCAGTTTGTCCACATACTCCTCAAGTAGTCAGACTATCGGCCGAGACCTGACGGCCGATAGCGCCAATGTACAGGAGCCAGACAGGGCTGACATTCTGACGAGGGCCTGTTCCTCTGTATTCTTACGTCCTGGAGGTGTTTATTCACCAGGCCCTTCCCTCCACATGCACATGTCTTGTCAGTGTGGCTCCTGAAAGATGACGTCATGGGCAGTGCCTGCCTTTTCTCTTCTCTCTGGGCTGTGTGTCCTTGGTGTCCCTCCAGCGTTTGCACACAGGGTCCCAACCACTTGCGGAAAGGAGCAGACAAAAAAAGGTGCCCAGGACATGCCACCCGGCAGTGGGGGATGGGCACGAAGATATTTGATGCTGCAGGGCAGCGTTCCTTGTTCAAGTGTGCCCATTTGCAGATCTGCTGACTTGCCCTGTGGGCCCTCCCCCCAGTTAGCCACGTAGGGCCAGTCTAGGAACGCCCAGCACCTCCTTCACCACCCTGTTCACTCTGTGGAGGCCTGCGGGCTAAAGGGCGCCCATCCTCTTCCAGGTTGTCAGCACCTGTAGTCATGCCAGGCGCAGGGCTGGCGCTCAGAAGCGTCTCCTGTTCCATGCACGTGTCCTGTGCCAGCACTGCTTTGAGCTGTGGGGCAGCACCGTCAAGTGGTTTATAATTTAATTTCACATGGAAAAATGTTAGAACAGTAATATACAGGAATACTATAGTAATATTTTTGCTTAATGTTAGCATGAACTTTATGCATTGTGAAAAGTCTCTGAAAGACTAGTCAGGACAAGCCCCAGTAAGGAATGAAAGAGTTGGGCAAGGCACTTGAGGAAAGAGGGGAAGTTAAGATAAATGTAAGTTGGACATACGATGTAAAGGGTAAAGGGTTTCATTAATCAGGTAATCAGAAGTTAGATTAAGGTGATAATGAAACTAGTGGTCCTACTAGTTGGGGATATTGTATACCTTCACAGCCTTCCAGGAGGATAATTCAGTAAATTCACAGAAAGACTAAAAACATGCAGTTCTTCTAAGAATTTAGTTGAAAGAGATAATTAAGGATTTAAATATATTTATGGGGAAATGACATCATATATCCTTATCAGGGACTATTCAGCCATAAATATAATATAATATAATAATATTCAGTAAGTATTCTACATAAGATTTTCACAGTACATTAACTTAAAAAAGGATGTTAAGTAATACTTCTGTTTAAAAAAAAACGCACATACAAATGCGCACGCACACAAAAGATGGGAGTTCCTCCTTTGCAGTCTTGCTTTCCACAGTTTTGGTTACCCACAGTCGGTCATGGTCTTAAAATATTAAATAGAAAATTCCAGACATAAACAATCCGTGAGTTGTAACTTACGCACGGGTTTGAGCAGCGTGGTGGAACCCTGTGCCATCCTGCTCCGTCCTGCCTGGGACGTGAACCATCCCTTTGTCCAGCACGCCCACACTACTCTGCCTGTGTGTTAGTTAATCGGTGGCCCTCTTGGCCGTCAGATCGACTGTTACGGCATTGCGGTGCTGTGTTCACGTAGCCCTTATTTTATTTGATGATAGTCACGAAGCCCGGGTGTAGTGACGCCTGGGCCGTTTGGATGGATCCCACGCCTGGGACCTTGAGGGTCTTTGGTTTCCTTTGACTCTCCAGGAGCAGAAGAAGAAAGAGGATGTGATTGGTGGTAAGAAACCATTTCGACCAGAGGCCTCGGGCTCCAGCCGCGACTCCCTGATGTCTCAGCCCCACACCCCGCACAGCCTTCACCTGCAGAAGCCTCACTTGCCTGCCTCTCATGGCCCACAGATGCACGGACACCCGAGAGACAACTACAGTCACCCCAACAAGAGGCACTTCAGTAATGCAGGTGAGCCCTCAGGGAGGCTTAAGAAGAGGCGACCGAAGAGCTGCTTGCTTTTCCAAAGACAGTGGCCTGACCTTTGTGGTTTATTCTTTTCTGTCGCTTTATTGTCTTCCTTTTCTTCTCAGTGAAATAATACATGAAATAAAGATCCAAAAGACTTAATTCAACTTCAGGAAGAACATAACTCACACAAGTAAACAAAAGACAAATGAGAGACTGAGGGAAACCATTTACATTGTATATGAGAGTTAAATGGTAAAACTGCTAATATTGAAAAACCCCTTATGAATCGATAACAGCCGGATGACCACATACAAAAATGGGCAAAGGTTAGGAATGGAGAATTTGTTTGGAAGAGGAGATTCAAATGGCCCGTAGGGCAAGATGAACCGTATCAATACTAAGGAAATGTACATTAAAGTAACAATAAGTTAACCCATTCAGATCAGCAAAAATTACAGGGTAAAATACACACAAATTCCTGAGTGTGACTTGCTACTCCAGAAAACAGTCTGGAATATCTAAATACAGAGGCCCATTTCCTGGGAGTCTGTCCTGTAGAAATGCAAACACGTATGTGTATGATGAGGGTGCTGTTGTAGCCTTATAATGGCAAAAAGCTGGAAATAAATTGACTTCCCACTAATAGAAAGATGGTTAGATGAATAATAGGGCATTTATATTCTGTATTATTAGCAGTTGTTAAAAAAAAGAGTTGTTTTATAGATAAAAGTCAAAATTGGAAGGAAAAAAAGCAGCAGCAAGAACCACAGAATCTCTGTGGCATGTGTGTTTAGCTTTACTAACGTGAAAGTCACATAACATAAAGAAGTGTAACCATTTTAAATGAGCAGTTTAGTGACACTTAGAACATCACAGTGTTGTGCAGCCACCGCCTCTGTCAAGGGCCAGAGCAATTTCGATCATCCCAGAGAGAAAACAGTCTTCATTTTGCCCTCTCTCCAGCTCACGATGACCACAGTCTCTGTGGATTTACTTATTCTGGATTCTTTGTGTTAATAGCATCACACAGACCCGTGTAGTATGTGTTGGGCCTTCCGCTGGGCATCTGGTTTTCAAGGTGTGTCCCTGTAGCTTGCATCGGTGCTTGACTCCTCTTTGTGACTGAATAACACACCGTTGTATGGTTAGACTACAGTTTGTCCTTTCATCAGTTGGTGGGCATTTGGGCTTCTGCTTTTTGGCTGTTGTAAATTGTACTGCTGTGCACATTTGTATGCAGTTATTTGAGTGCCTGTTTTCAGTTATTTTAGGTGTATAGCTAGGAATGTGGAATTGCTTGGTTATGTGATAATTCTGTGTTTACCTTTCTGAGGAACCACCAAGCTGTTTCCCATCATAAATATTTGAATAATGTATTTGCATAAGCATAGAGAAAGATGTGAAAGCATACACAATAGCAGTCACCTTAGACCTGGTGGCCCAGACTGTAAAGCGTCTGCCTGCAGTGCAGGAGACCCAGGTTTCATCCCTGGGTCAGAATGATCCCCTGGAGAAGGAAATGGCAACCCACTCCAATATTCTTGCCTGGTGAATCCCATGGACAGAGGAGCCTGGTGGGCTACAGTCCATGGGGTCCCAAAGAGTTGGACACAACTGAGCAGTTAACACTTCCTTTTCTTTTTTTTTCCTTCTAGGCTGGTAAAATGTGGGAGGATTGGAGGAAATTAATTTATCCATATCTGTTACTTAACTGGTTACAATGTGCATGAATTACTTTTAAAGATAAAAATAATAAAAAAGCATATAGAACAAAATCTTAAAAAAATATATATCAGGGGCCCCCAACCTCCATGATCTAATGCCTGGATGATCTGAGGTAGAGCTGATGTTAAAAAAGAAATTAAGTGCACAATAAGTGTGATGCGCTTGAATCATCCCCAAACCAAATCTTCTCCCCAGTCTATGGAAAAATTGTCTTCCACAAAACCAGTCCCTGGTGCCAAAAAGACTGGGAGCCACTGGTATATATGGAAGCATAGTATTACATTTTATAGAGAGTAAAATGTTCCATAATAATCAAAATGAAGTAAACTTTCATTTCATTATAGTTTCTTTTTAAACTTCAGTGTTAGGATTTGCATTTGACTTTTTTCTTTAAAGTACATTCTCAGCTTCCAGTAAAGTTCTCAAGCCTTTAGAAAAATCGATGTTCTCCATCTTTTCTTCACTTGAAACACGTTAACTGTAGATGTTTAAAGATTCTTGTCAGCTAACTCTAATATCTGAATAACTGTGAGCCATTTTGTGTGTTTTCTTAACCCTTGGTTTTCAGTCATACGGCCCTGTCGTTTAGCATGGCTGGTTATTTTTGATTAAATGGCAGGCACTGTGTTTTAAAAATTGTACAAGCTCCAGATGATGTCACTTTGCCCCAGAGAGGATGACTCTTTCCTCCCCTGTCACGCAGAGTGGGAGGTGATCCCTGCCACCCTTGAGTGATCTGGTCATCCTCTGGTCCCCTGTTGTGGGGCTTGGCCCTCCGGGGTTCTTGGCAGGTGGCCTGCTGCACTCACTGCCCCTCCCCACTGGCTGCTGTTACACTCGGGTCTTGGTTTACCTGGCACCGGGCCACCCTCAGCTGCTCTGCTTGTCAGAAGGCCTCCAGCTTAGCTTTTTAGCCTTCTGCTCCCTGCAGATTCAGCAAGTGTTGTAAGGGAAAACTGGCTGTGTGTTTGGAGTCCCTCAAGTCTCCAGTGTCCCTTTAGCCTAGAAAGACCACCAAGGGCTCTGCTGGTGGCTCTGTTTCTCCAGCAGTGGTTCTCTGCTGGAAAAAGCCCAGATATTCAGCTTCTTGCTCAGGCTCAGAATCACAGATATCCCCTGTGGACTGCAGTGACTTCCGCAGAAGTCGACTCTTGCTACCTCTTTGGGTTTTTGCTCTTTGGAGTCTTATCCCTTCTAGTCTTTATTGCTTGGGCTGCTCTTTGATGTCTTCAAGCAGATTATTTTCTATTTATCTGGCGTTTTCTAACTGTTTTTGGCAGGGTGTAATTCTGTAGCCGTTAACTCTTCTAGAAGCAGAAGTTCCATATCTGTTAATCCTAAAAATCTTAGTTCAGTTAATTGATCTCCATTTTATTGGTGAGGTAAGGAATGACTATACAATAACATGGTTGGAAAATATTTCCGTGTTCTTAGATTCAGTCTTACCAGTTTTACTGGGTTTCTTTTCCTCTTGGGGTTAGACTGTGAGGTCACTGATTTTATATTCTGATCCTTAGAAAGGACTCTTCTTATTAAACTAACTCATAGTCTTTAAAACTTTGGATTTCTCACCCCTCTCCTTAATAGTCAGTACTTCCCAACCAGTGACCCTACCCCATGGAGGGTTCAAGAAGGAAGAAAAGCACTGTTTACTTTCTCTGGAAATAAATGACTTGGCTTGAATTTTAAGCATCTCTACTATACCACATACCTTGACACCCTTTTGAAACCATCTATTTCAAAATAGAAGGTTTCATCTTCTATTTGAAGATGGCTTCAAACAATCTTTTCATGTTGTGAAGGTGTGTCTTTTTGTTGTTTGTTGGTTCTTTGGTTGAATAATCAAGTTTTTTACTTCTTGGTCCCCTGGCTTGCTCCACTCTTGGTCAGCAATGAATTTAAGCCACTGGTTGACTATGTATTATTTTGATGGTCTAAATTTCTAAGCCAAACAGGTTCCTTGATGGAATTATTCTTTGTAGAAAAACACTAGAAGGCCAACAGAATGAGTAGAGAGAGGTTTAGTTGGTGGCACGTCTTTGATTTTAACAAATTGTAGCGGGAAGATCGGTATTCTGTGAGGCCACAGAGTTCCTGCTGGTTAAGCCTCTGTGTTAGTTTCCTGAGATTGTTGTAACACAGTACAGCAAACTAGGTGGTTTAAAAGAACAGAAATGCGTTGTGTCAGTTTTGGAGGTGGAACTCTGAGATCGTGGTATCAGCAGGGTGGGTTCCTTGTGTGTGGCCTGAGGGAGAGCCCACTCTACACGCTCTCCTGGCCTGCGGCGCACGCTCTGCCAGCCTGCGGCCTGGGCCCGCTCGGCACGCTCTCCCGGCCTGCGGTGCCGGCCAGCAGGCCGCGGTGCCTTGGCTTTGGCTGCCTTGCTCCAGTCTCTCTCCCTCTCCGTGGCCTTCCTCTACGTGTCTCTGTCCCAAACTGGATTTAGGGCCCGGTGTAAATCCAAGATGATCTCAAGTCAGGATCCTTCATTATAACTCAGAGACCTGTTTTCAACTAAAGTCACACTGAGAGGCTCCAAGCAGCTCTGTGTTTGGGGGACCACATTTCAACCCGGTTGAGCCTCCTTTCCTGGACTTCTATGTTTTCACTGCCTTTTATGATTCATAAGTGTGATTCTTCACCTCAGAAAAAAAGGGAGGCTTACAGAATGTAAAACAAACTGCAGTTTGGCTCCCATCCTTCAGTTACAGAATCCAGAGTAGAGGAATCGCTTTTTAGAGGAAGAACGCAAGAAAGTGATGTGGGCTGAGGAAGAAGAGTAGCCTCGGTAGGTATGGTCTGGCGAGGTGTCCGGGGGCCAGGCATAGCTGACGGTACCAGCGGGTAAATAAACCTTAGAGGTATAAACAGAGTTATTACCTGTGGCTGTGAAACTCAGCAGTGCCTTTTCCCAAATAATTGCTTGGTGTTGGGTTTTGCTTGCTTTAGTGAGGTCTCATTTGAAGCGTCTGTCCTGGATTGGAAGGTAAGCAGATAGAACATGAAAAGCAGTAAAAGGAAAAACAAAAAGCAGCAGTTTTTAAGATTGCAGAAGGGGAAAGGTGTGAAATTTTCTTTTGCCTTAAACATTTTGGCAAAGAATGTTAGGACTCATTACTTGTTTGATAACCAGCAGCACAGAGGCCGAGGAGGAGGAAATGGAACGTGTCTGTCTGCCGCATGTGTCAGCGCTTTCCAGCTTAAACTGAGTGAAAGTGAAACGCAGCCATTTCTGGCAGTCATGAGATGATTGCTTTCTTGCAGATCGAGGCGACTGGCAGAGGGAGAGAAAGTTCAACTATGGTGGTGGCAGTAGCAACCCGCCCTGGGGCAGCGACAGGCACCATCAGTATGAGCAGCACTGGCACAAGGAGCACCATTACGGGGACCGGCGGCACATGGACGCCCACCGCTCAGGGAGTTACCGCCCCAACAGCCTGTCGAGAAAGAGACCGTACGACCAGTACAGCAGCGACCGAGACCACCGGGGGCACAGGGACTACTATGACCGGTGTGTGGGGGCTTCAGGCTCTGCCTGGCGCTTCAGGTCTAGAAGGGGAGGGGCAAGCAGCGCACACTTACCGTCCTTCCCCGCCAGATGCTCATCCTCACTGTGCGCCGGGCACGGCCCCAAGTCTGGTGTACTGTTCTGCCATCCCGGCATCTTCAGAGTGCTGGGGAGAAATAACGACGCAGCCGATGCTGAGTGCCGCGGGATGGGTGGACAAAAGAAGGGGTTTTTGAGTTTTTCCTGAGGGCTGAGGAAGTGAGGAGGTTTGATTTGTGCTATAAAGAGTCAGTTAAGCAGAGAGAGAGAATAGACATCACAGGACCAGGACAAGGATGGGCCCCTAGGATGGGGTGTCCACCCTGAAGATGACAGGTTGGGTGGTGGAGGGGCCTCAAATGCCACGCTACAGGTTTTAAGTGTCATTCTCGGGGCCAGGGAGCCACCTGTGGTTTCATCATCACACTTGTGTAGGGAGAGTTTGCCTACACTTTATGGGTAGCCATAAAATGCTAGAATCAGCCATCAGAATGATGAGGCTCTGTACTAAGGCTCTTGGCTACACCAAGTGAGACCTAGCCTGTGGTACACCGGGAGCTGCAGAGCCTTTCCAAGTCATCCCTTCTCTGAAGCCATGATACCATGTTATGATGGGCCAGCTTCTGTGAGAGTAGTTGTGAGAGTTAGGAAGGGCTAAAGAGGTTTTATCTCTAATTTCAGGACTTAGTTATATTTTAACTTCCTAGAAGCTTCATTTCTCCTAGGCTGAAGACAGGATCTGGCTACACCTTGAATTGAACGTAGGAAACTTTCATATGAACATCTCCATGTCCTGCCTTCTTTCTGGAAGAGCTGGTGGCCCCAGGCTGCTTTTAGGATAGAGCTGTGGCGGAGCAGCAGCTGCCTCTGTTAGGCGCTCTGCGCCCCTCACCCCCCACGCTTCGGTCTCCTCTTGTCTGGCTCCAGTGGGCATTTGCCCTGCATTGTCTTACGCGGCTCTGTATTTCCATATTGCATCATTTTTCTTCTTCCTGAAGGACTTTTGTTTTAGTGTGGGTCTGCTGGTGATAAATTCTTTTAGCGTTTGTATGTCTGAAAAAGTTTTTATTTTGTCTTATCAGAAATATTTTCTGCTGGGTAGAAATGTATAGATTGACAGGTATAAATTTATAGATTGACACTTCATTTTAGTACTTTAATGATGTTCGTCTGCTTTCTACTTGTATCATTTCTGATGAAAATCTCCCATCTTTATTCCTCTTTGCATGATGCGTCTTTTTCTTCACCACTGGTTCTTAGCAATTTGATTATAATGTGCCATGGTATATTTTTCCTGATGTTGTTTATGCTTGGGAATTCTTGGAGCTGCACATTTATCATTTTATCAGGTTTGGAAATTTTTTTACGATTATTTCTTTGACTGCTTTATTCTGTTCCTCACTCTTGTAAAGGTTCCAATTACACGTTTGTCTCACAGTTCACTGGTGCTGTGTTGTTCTTAGTTTTGTTTTCTCTGTTTCATTTGGATAGTTTCTGTTCCTTTGTCTTTTTTTAATCATGTGTGTCTTTGACATTTTGAAATCTGGTATACAATTTTAAAATGGTTTTGTATCCTTGTCTGCTAATTTTATCATTTGGGTCAGTTTCAATTGATTGATTTATTGCCTCACTCTAGATCTTATTTTCCTGGTTCTGTTCTTTTTCATATTCTTTTCCATTTTGGTTTATTATACAATATTGCATATAATTCCTTGAGCTATCCTATAGGGCCTTATTGGTTCTCTCTTGTGCATATAGCAGTTTGCGTCTACTAATCCCACACTCCCGATTCATCCTTCCCTGACGCCCTTTCCCCTTTGGTAACTGGAAGGGTTTCTGTATCTGAGCCTCTGTTCTGTAAATAAGTTTCTTTGAATCATTTTTTTTAATTCCACATGTAAACAAAGTGATAACATAGAGTATCTTTTTCTGACTTCCTTCACTTAGTATATTATCTAAGTTTATCCATATTGCAGCCAATGACATTACTTTTTTTTTATAGTTGAAAGTAATATTCCATCGTATATGTGCACCACATCTTTTTTATTCATTTATCTGTCCATGAACATTTGTTTCCATGTCTTAACTATTATAAATAGTGCTGCTGTAAACATAGGGGGATGTGTGTATCTTTTCAAAATAGAGTTTTGTTCAGGAGTGGGATTGCTGGATCATATGGCAACTCTATTTTCAGCTTTTTAAGGAGCCTCCATACTTTTTTCCATAGCGGCTGTATCTATTTATATTCCCACTAATAATATAAAGAAGGGTACCCTTTCTCCACACCCTCTCCAACAATTTGTTATTTGTAGACTTTCTAATGGCAGCCATTCTGACCAGTATAAGGTGATACATTGTAGATCTGATTTGTGTTTATCTAAGAGGAGAGTGAAAAAGTTGGCTTAAAGCTCAGCATTCAGAAAACGAAGATCATGGCGTCTGGTCCCATCACTTCATGGGGAATAGATGGAGAAACAGTGGAAACAGTGTCAGACTTTATTTTTTGGGGCTCCAAAATCACTGCAGATGGTGATTGCAGCCATGAAATTAAAAGATGCTTACTCCTTGGAAGGAAAGTTACGACCAACCTAGATAGCATATTGAAAAGCAGAGACATTACTTTGCCAACAAAGGTCCGTCTAGTCAGTGTTATGGTTTTTCCTGTGGTCATGTATGGATGTGAGAGTTGGACTGTGAAGAAAGCTGAGCACCAAAGAATTGATGCTTTTAAACTGTGGTGTTGGAAAAGACTCTTGAGAGTCCCTTGAACTGCAAGGAGATCCAACCAGTCCATCCTAGAGGAGATCAGTCCTGGATGTTCTTTGAAAGGAATGATGCTAAAGCTGAAACTCCAGTACTTTGTCCACCTCATGTGAAGAGCTGACCCATTGGAAAAGACTCTGATGCTGGGAGGGCTTGGGGCGGGAGGAGAAGGGGACGACAGAGGATGAGATAGCTGGATGGCATCACCGACTCGATGGACGTGAGTCTGAGTGAACTCTCGGAGTTGGTGATGGACGTTGGGGGCCCTGGCGTGCTGCGATGCTTGGGGTCGCAAAGAGTCGGACACAACTGAGCGACTGAACTGAACTGAACTGAATAATTAGTAGCATTAAGTATCTTTTCATCCGTGTGTCTTCTTTGAAGAAATATTTAGGTCTACCCATTTTTTAAGGTTTATTTATTTTTAATATGGACCATTGTTTTAAAGTCTTTATTGAGTTTGTTGTGTCCTGGTTTTTTGGCCATGCAACACATGGGATCTCCACTCCACGACCAAGGATCGAATCTGCACTGCCTGCATCGGAACAGGAAGTCTTAATTATTGGACCCCTAAGGAAGTCTCTCTGCCCATCTTTCGACAGAGTTTGTTTTTTTGTTACTGAGTTGTGTGAGCCGTTGCTATATTTTGGAGATTAAATCCTTGTTGGTGGTATTGTCTGCTGGTATTTTTTCCCATTCCATAGGTTGATTTTTGTTTTGTTTATGGTTTTCTTTGCTGTCCAAGAACTTTTAAGTTTGATGAGGTCCCATTTGCTTATTTTTGCTTTTATTTCTCTATGCCTGATAATTTTTGATTAGATACCTAGTTAAGTGCTAGATATTTTTGTCTTCCTATAAATGTTCTGGAGTTGTGTCCAGAAGCAGTTTAGTTACTTGGGAACAGTTTGATTCTTTTAGATCTTGCTGGTGGGACTTCTGAGGCAGAACTGGAGCAGCGCTGGGGGGAGGACGCATGGTCTCCCTCGCTGAGGCGAGGCCTCTTGTGGCGTTCGACCAGAGCCCCTTGGAGCGGAGGGTCCCAGTCTGCTTGGTGAGAAGAGAGCAGGCACTGCTGCAGCCCTGAGTGAGCACCGGGTGCAGGCATTTCTTGTCCTTCTCTGTCTTCCCTCCTGGCCCCTGGGTAGTTCTGTCACACATACAGCCTGAGCCTTATTCAGCTAGATACCCGAGGGAGCACCTTTGGTGATCTTTGAGCTCCTTTCTCTGCAGAACTTTCTTCTCTTGCACTCTACACTTGAACTCCAGCTGCGCTGCTGCCCTGCCCCATCTCAGGAAGCCTGGGCTTCTGCTGAACTGGGTGCTTGTAAGACTCCCCTCATTTGTTTCTCATCCCGTAGGGAACGCTGTTCTTTCTTTCCTGACATCTGGTGTCTTGATAACCGTTGTCCACACAGTTTGTCCCTTTCTGACTGTTTCAGCAGTTGGTATAGTCCCTGTTAATACATCTTGGTTGCAACTTCAGCAGTCTGTCTCTCTTTCCCTCCCTCCCATCCTCTCCTCCCTCCTTTTTTCACCCAGGTGAAACTCACATAACAGAAATCAGGCATTTTAAAGTGAACAGTTCAGGGGCATTAATTGAGCACAGTCACTGTTGTTGTGCAGCCACCCCCTCTGCCCAGCTCCCAGACCCGCTCATCCCCTTAGAGACGTTCTGGCCGCTGGGCAGCCGCTCTCCATCCTCTCTGCCTGGCTCCTGGCAGCCACCAGCCTTCTGCATGCTGTTTCTGTGGAACTTGCTTAGTCTGGATAGTTTGCATAAATGGACTCATGCAGTACGTGGCCTTTTATGGTTGGCGTTTTCAGATGTTTAGCAGGAAACTTCAGAGATTGATTCACATTGTACATGCATCAGTGCTTCAGGTCTTTTCATGGGTGAATGATATTCCACCGTATATATTAGGCTGATACAAAAGTAATGGTGGTTTCAGACTGTGAATTTTAAATCACTGTAACTAGGCTTAAATACATCTTTCATAAAACAGGAACCATTACAATCAACACATGTTTTCCAATGAGATATAAGTTTGTTTATTCCTGTAACATAAAAATCCGTGCTTTGGGGTTCATTGAACTCTTGGAAAGCATTTTCTGCCTCCTCCTAGTTGTGGAAGCATTTTGCCCACAAAAAGTTGTTGAGGTGGCTAAAGGAAGTGGTGTCAGTTGGCGAGAGGTCAAGTGAATATGGCAGATGAGGCAACATTTCATGGTCCATTGATTCAGCTTGTGAGGCATTGGCTGTGTAGCCTGTGGTCAGGTGGTGTTATGGAGAAGAACTGTGCTGTTCTTTCTGTTGACCAATAATACCAGCTTCAAGTGTAGCAGTTTTTGGTGCATCTCATTGACCTGCTGAGCATACTTCTCAGCTGTCATGGTTTTGCTGGGATTCAGAAGGCTCTAGTGGGTCAGATGGGCAGCAGACCACCAAACAGTGACCATCGCCTCTTTTTGGTGCAAGTTTGACTTTGGGAAGCGCTTTGGAGCTGCTTCTCAGTCCAGCCCCCGAGCTGGTTGTCGCTGGTTGTCTTGTAAAATCCACTTTTCATCACACATCACAGTCTGAGAAATGGATCGATGTTTTATAGAAAAACGACTATTGTTTTGATTTGTGGTCAGCTCATGAGGCACCCACTTACTGAGCTTTTTCACCTTTCCAATTTGCTTCAAATGCCGAATGAGCACAGAAGGGTCGACACTGAGTTCTTTGGTATCTTCCTGTATAGTTACAAGAGGATCATCTTCAGTGATTGCTTTCCGTGGGTCGCCATCAGCTTCCGAGGGCCGGCCCCTGCATGCTCACCTTTGAAGCTCTCAGCGCCTTTGCTGAGCGTCTTGAGCCGCCACTGCACTGTGCATTCATTAGCAGTTTCTGGGCCAGATGCGTTGTTGATGCAAATGGTCTCTGCTGCTTTACAACCCATTTTGAACTCATTAAGAAAATCACTCGAATTTGCTTTTTAGTCTAACATCATTTCTGTAGTCTAAAATAAACAGAAATAGCAAGTAATATGTCATTAGCAAAAAAAAGTCAAGTGAGAAATGCACATTAAAATGATGTATAACATAAACATTTATTTAAGAATGTATTTCAACGTCAAATGGCAAAGTTCAACAATGCAAAACCAGTTACTTTTGCACCAACCTAATACATTCTCCATTTTGTTTATCCATTCATTCATTAATAGACATTTGAGTTTTTCTGCCTTTTGGTTATTGTGAATAGTGCTACTGTGAGCGTGGTATGTAAGTGTTTGTTTGACTATCTGTACTCAGTGCTTTGGGGTTATTTACCTAGGATTAGAGTTGTTAGTCATATGGTAGTTCCATGTTTAACTTTTAAGGAACCACCAGACTGTTTTCCACTAGAGCTGAACTATTTTACAGTCCCAACCAGCTGTGTATGAGCATTGCAGTTTTCCCCCATTTTCACCAGCATTTATTTTCAGTGTTTTGAAGGTAGTTGTCCTGACGGTAGTTTTGACTTGCATTTACCTAGTGATTAATGCTCATTAAAGATGTTGAGCGTCTTCTCCTGTGCTTTGGAGTCATTTGTGCATCTCCTTTGGAGAAATGTCTGTTCAAGTCCTTTGCCCATTCTTGGGGATTGTTGTCGACTTTCACAGCTTCTCTGTTAACAGTATAACAAGCAGTTTGCCATAGTCCCAACTAAAAATCTTAATATTCTTCACATTGAGTCTGCTTGAAAGTAATTAATGCTGTACTTACTGTTGAATATCTAGGTTGCCTGAGTTTTTGCTGTTACTAATAACTTAGAAAGTAATTTCTGTGGCTCTTTTTCTCCTGGGCTGGTTGAGGAGCATGAAAGTGTTTGTGGATCTTGCCAGTTTTCCTGAAGGGAATGTGAGTTTACAAAGCCATCAGTGAGTCAAGTTTGTACTCGTTTCATTGCAGACTTGATGAGGCTCATGTCGTTTCATGGGCTGTGTTTTGCCAATAAGTATAAAATAGCTCTTTGTTACTACTTTAGTTTGGTTTTGGTTTTGAGTTCTAGTAATGTAAGTATTTGCTCTGAGTACCTGGAAGTGTCCTCCAGCATGAGGAAGAGCCAGTGGATGACGGAGGAGGCGTGGGAATCCAGCCTTTGTCTTCAGCTGATTCTTGTGTCTCTATTTCAGGCACCATCATGACTCCAAGCGCAGGCGATCCGATGAATTTAGGCCTCAAAATTACCACCAGCAGGATTTCCGACGAATGTCTGATCACCGCCCCCCTATGGGCTACCACGGCCAGGGGCCCTCGGACCATCACCGCTCTTTCCACACAGACAAACTGGGGGAGTATAAACAGCCCCTACCCCCGCTGCACCCTGCAGTCTCAGATCCTCGCTCACCCCCTTCTCAGAAATCTCCTCACGATTCCAAGTCACCCCTGGATCATCGGTCTCCTTTGGAGAGATCACTAGAACAGAAAAACAATCCAGATTATAACTGGAATGTTAGGAAAACATAAAGGACCGCTTGGAAAGCAGGGGAGCGCGAGCGTCATGAAGCACCTGGACGTCTTTGGTCTGATCCACAGGAGCCGGTTACCCAGACCCAAGAGGGCGTTTCTGGACGCGGGGCTGCAGTCAGCCTGCTGCTGAAGGGCACTCAGAGTGTGGGGGCCTTTGGCTCAGTCCAGCTTTGATCTGGGTCACCCCCTCCTGCACTTGGGCACCCGTCGCATTCCGGCCTGGTCCTGGCCTCCCACTTGGATGGGTGCCAGGAGGAAGCGGTGATAGTTTTGTCTACCAGCTTCACGGGCTGTTTCCCAATGAAGGCAGGAGAGGTCTTAAGAGTTGTGAATGTTTTGTCGCCCTGGACCTCAGTGTCAGGTCGGGGAAGGCATGAGTGCATGAAGGCTGCTGGGACCCGCTGGACACACGGGGTCTGGTGCACTCTGATGAGATGGATGCTGCTGATGGGGTGAGCGGACACGTGGGTGGGGTGTCATACCACAGGACTTGCAGGGGAATAGGTACCCCCTCAGACGTGTCCTCGGGAGAAGTGACCCTCACTTCACTGTGTGACAGCTGTGGTGTGGTGGGGCG